>JANTQH010000018.1:0-134541 GCA_032988465.1 Onygenales sp. PD_10
ATAGTCTATATTTTCATTTTCATTAAGTATAAATTAACTAGTAGATGACTGGTAAATGATCAGTTAAAATTTTATATCATATAATTAATAATTAATTAATTTTATTTTTCAGTATTTTTCATGTAATAGCTTGTATTAATAAGAGGTTAACTGACCATATAAATTACACTAAGGAAGGTCAGTTGACTGACCTCACCTAGCATAGTCAGCTGACTGATTCTGATGGTCAGTTGAACTGTAACCTGGAGTGATTCGACCGGTCTTTTTGAATACCGGAGCTTCCGCACATCAGCGTTACGCCCGCTTTGCAGACAAGGACGGGATTAAAGTAAACTATCTCATTTGCGGAGAAAAAGCAGAGGGGTGGGTAGGAAAAGGGAACATGGGGAAGCGAAGAAAACAGACAGACTGATTTACCCTGGATGGATTTGAATTTTCCCAGGCTTCGATTGGATTATAATCACCATGGGCGGAGACGACAGATCATTACAGTACTGTACTCCAGCGTTTACTCTTCTTCTCATCCTCAGATTCCTCACACGGCTCTCAAATGGAGTAGGCAAGGGTCAAATTGGGATGTTTGAAAAACATGGCCCTTCCGATGTCGAAGTGTATGTATCGGCGGGCGGGAATTGGGTAACTATAACTATGGGGAACAACCGCCAAGTGCGTTACAGGCTTACAGCTGCTTCGGGGGGATTCGTTAGCCCATCCTACCTGGATTCCTCCGGAGCGGGGGCTGGGCTGGTTAATAGGCTAGCTGGTGAAGACCTTCGACCTCCCCTCAGTTTTCCCCTGTCCAAGTTCCTCGCTATTACCGCTGACCTGCCGGGATTCCTCTGGCATACGACGATCTCCCCCACCCCCTGAACCTTCTGAACCGTTCCAAAATTGTTCTTTTGCGGCGATTTTCTGACCGGTTCTTTCATAAAAGGTGGGAGAGGCCAGGCCAAGGGGAGCTATCCAGTTTCCTTTCAAGTTATTAGGCTCTCTCCACATCCCTTCTCCGTTCCCCAGAGCCTATGACAGCCGCTGGATGTATTAGCCATTTCTTCTCATTTGTCCCTCCGTCTCCTCTCATTTGACTCTGTGGCCTTGCTTCTGTTCTGAGGAGCGTATGTTTGTTTGGGCAATTGCACGAGAGTTATTGCTTTGACTTGGGTCGCGGAACTGCATTCTGACGGAGGAACGAGTGCTCTCTAATAACTTCTCCCTCCTGTAAGTTTCAAGCATATTTATTACCATGCTATTGGGGGTTTTGGTTACGGTTCTAAGCCGAAATCGCCCAAGCCCGAAATCCCCCTAGTCCCCTCCCTCCGCCTTTCTGGATTTATTCTCCATCCAGCTACTAATATATTCTTCCGCGCCCATTTTTTTCTGCATTAACAGCAAGCCATTTGACCTGGAATACGAGAACTAAGATTGCCCTCTCTTTCCAACTGAAAAGGAAGAAGAGTCAATCGCCATTATTGAAGGAACTTTCCACGCTCATACGCATTAGTTGTCTCCTGGCTGGTCTCATTAATTTTAACACATACCCGACCGACATACCCCGAGCAGCCGACTGAATCAGCTTCGAAACACCTGCCGATTATCTGGAAACCCTCATCTACCCTGGGATTCAACATCAAATTGCCGCGTCAAAACATAGCAATTTTCCAATACCCAGCGGCCAAGTGACCTGACAATAAACCCCCTCCCCGGTTGTCGGGGCTGAAAATGTCAAGATAGGAGGAATGGCTGCTGCTGTCATCCAGGCCACTCCACCACCACCACCGCCACCTCCCGGGTCACGCCCCGCAACACACTTTTTGCGATCTACCAACGGCCCCACGGATTCTGAAAATAAACCGGACAGTGATCGTAATGAGATAAAAAAAAATATGTCACCGTCGCCGGAAAAAGATACCGCCCCTGAAAATGGCGAAACGAAGCCCAGTGATGCTCCAATCAACCCAAAAAAGCGTTCAAGTTCGGACGCCGTGGAATATCCTCGGAGACGAGCCACAATAGCGGTGCGTTCCATATCTCTATCCTTGTGACATTTTCAAGTTTAAGGCAAAGAGGGACAAATCCCGAGACGGAACATGGGGAGAGTGAAGAATGTCTGCACTCTCCTATCATCTCCTCCATATTTGTTTCCCGTTTAATCATGCATGAGTCTTCAATTCAAGGAAGCCGTTTCTTCTAGAAAATTGTTTTTACTAATGTAGCAGTATTCAATCCCGAATAGTGTGAAGTTTGTCGTTCGCGCAAATCTCGATGTGATGGAACTCGCCCAAAATGCCGTCTATGTAGCGAGCTTAATGCGGAGTGTATCTATCGAGAGCCTGGTATCAAATTAGATGCTGGCGACAAACTTATTCTGGAGCACCTATCCCGGATCGAAGGTATGCTCCATTCTTCATTGGTTGGCCAAACGAGCCACCTCGCGCTCTCCTCAACCTCGCCAGCTGCTAGCAACGGCACGAATCTCAGCGGGGATGATATCCTACACAAGGCTTCCTTGCTATCAGCCATTCCTGGACCCGTCCCTGTGGTCGGTCTTGGGTCCTGGGTTTCGCCGCCCACCAGCATTTCAACGATGCCAAAAATTCACACTACGCCGGCTTTGCATCTACTGCAATGGCCCCTAATCCGCGACCTCGTTTCTCGACCTTATGATCCGCAAAATCTACTACAGCTAGAAATGGCCAGAGAACCCCTCAGGATGGGTTCTACTATGAGCTTGGATCTTGCCAACACGGCTACCTATGTCCAGTCCTTCTTCGAGCGAGTTAATGTTTGGTACGCTTGCGTGAATCCTTACAACTGGACCCGATATTACAGAACTGCGTTGTCTCAAGGATTTAGGGAAGGACCAGAAAGTTGCATAGTCCTTCTTGTATTGGCGTTGGGCAGCGCCAGCAACAGTGGAAGCATATCTTACATCCCCCCTGACAAGGAGCCGCCTGGAATGCCATATTTTGCTGCAGCCTGGGGCCTCCTACCATCCCTCATGATGCGGAACTCGGTACTTTCGGCGCAGTGTATGATTCTCGCGTCGGCATATCTGTTTTACCTCGTACGGCCTTTGGAAGCATGGACGTTACTCTCCAACATCAGCATCAAACTTCAGCTTCTTCTCGGTAGCCCTGGCCGTGTCCCTCCTCAGTCGAAAGAACTCAGTGGCCGCGTGTACTGGAACGCACTGCTTTTTGAAAGCGATCTGCTGGCAGAGCTAGACCTTCCACACTCAGGGATAGTTCAGTTTGAAGAGACTGCAGAGCTGCCTGGCGGTTTCGAAGAAGAGGATGACGAAGAACCGGCGGGGCGCGATGAGCTCTGGTACTTCCTTTCAGAGATCGCGTTGAGACGGCTTCTCAACCGAGTGAGCCATATGATTTACCAGAACGAACTACGACTGAGCATAGGGGCTTTGGAACCGGTTGTCGCCGAACTAGACTTCCAACTGACACAGTGGTATGAGAGTCTGCCTTTACCCGTCCAGTTCCCCCATACACATGCGCCACTTTCAAACCCGGTTCAGACCGTGCTACGGCACCGATACCATGCTTGCCGGACAATCATCTATCGGCCTTATATCTTGGCAGTGTTCGAAAACGAACAGCTGGCAATGGATCCCACCGTACGCGAGAACTGCTGTCGATGCTTGGACGCCTGCATGCGCCAGCTGGAACACATCACCACACACCACGCTGGCCATCTCCCGTATTTGTGGCAAGGGGCATTATCGATGGTTTCCCAGACATTGTTAGTTATGGGGGCCACCATGTCGCCGGCCCTGGCATCCTTACTTCCACCTCCGTCGCAGATGGACGTAATCATCTCCGACGTGGTTATCGAGGTCGAAAGATACGCCCACCTAGCTCCCAGTTTGCGGCTCTCGGCAGAAATCATTCGAGAAGCAGAGGATCGGCGGCAGATGTATCTGAGAAATTCCGGGCTGCGAGTATGATATCGATACCTCAACTTCGACTCTTCCCTTCTCCTTCTATATCCAATATTAACAATTCGGATCAAGCGTCGTTCTATTTGTTTATTCGCTTTTTCAGTCTTATCTATTGTGCCCATGGTATCCTGGACTCTGTGCTTTCCAGCGGCTTCTCCCGCAATTGAATTGTATAACTCGACTGGCTATAAGCTCGCATATGTTTCCTTTACTTTTGGAAAATTAAAGAGATGGGGGACGAAACTTCCAAGGGCGCGTTCGGATGGGATGAACGGTTCGGACATATTCCATGACCCTGGTGGGTTGGTTGGGGAAATCGGGGGGGGGAGTATATGATTTGAGGATTTGGATTTTGTATCTTTTTACAATTCAGCGCGCGGGGGAAGGTGGCTTTTGGTGCCCCGTTTTTAACTCTTCCCCCATGCTAGTATTTGTTGTTACTTAGCTGAAAGATGGAGTACCTCAGACGGGCAAAGTTGGCCGGCCATACATAACTACTGCTGAGCAGAGGCTGGTTGCTCTTTGACCTTTTTGGCCTGGTTCCTGAGATTTTTTTACTTGTGAAGTACATATACAAATGATTGATGATTATGGTTGATGAAGTATACTGATTTTCACCTTTTTCTCTCTCCGTGGTCCTGGATCGAATGGACAAGTGATATGACTAGATTGTCGTCTGGCCTGTTTGTTATTATCTCAACGGGCGAGGAAAATATATACATCAGGATATATAGACTGTCAATCCATTGCTTGATGTCAGGATATACAAAACATAGATTGAAAACCACTGTTTGATTGACGTTTTATATGATTTGCCTGCCATTTAACTGTCAAATCATGACCTGACAGTCAGTTGACAGTGGATTCTATACTCCGTATTCAGTATCTCGGGATATAGAATCACGTGACTGGTAAAGTCGGGGGCTGGGAGGGTTGTCGCTTTTTCGAACGTTTTCCTTTTCCCCTCGCCCAATTGCTACCGCCAACTGCCAGTCCTTTCGTTTCCACCTTCATTTTTCGCTTCTGTCCCTTTGATCCATCAATATATACGTATAGTCCTTCAATTCTGTCCTCCGCGCTGCGCATTGCATCTTTCCGCGTCTTCGATATATAAAGGAACTTGAAGTCACCCAGCACAGACGAATTTGAATTCCAGCTTTCACATACGCAATGTCTGAACCACGAGTCGAGCTCCCGGAAATTCCCGTCGAGAGTGCAGATATAGAAATGGCCGGTTCTACAGAAACACCCGTTGAGGCCGAGAGCGCAGACGTCGCAGAAGGCGATGCGGAAAATGCAGCCGGCGGCGAGGGAGAAACGCCTGCGCCCGAGAGCCCGGCAGCAACATTTATTGAGTGAGTAGCTTGTTCGACTATTATTGGGGAGCTGTCAAGCTGCTTTCTCAGAGACGTATCCATCCTGCATTAGAAGCACGAGGCGCGCCTTTTCCAATTCTTTTTATATTAGCTATTGATGGTTTGAGCGGAAGCTAACGCGTTTATTTTCTCTCGTTCTATAGCTACCTGAAATCCCCGATAGTAGAATTGGTTGTCGGAAGAGGCGAAGAGCAGACCACGTTGACGGCCCACCAAGCGCTCCTCACTCCCAGCCCCTTTTTCAAGGATGCAGTAGCCCAACTCCCCGAAGCCGGACCTGTATGTTAAAATACTCCATTCCTAATCCCCTCGATGCCATGAGCAAACAAACTATCAAAAGTTGGTTATATAATTACGGGAGGGAAGACTAAAGAGTCCTCCCCACAGCGTCGAATTTTCCTCGAGGATGAGCTTCTAGATACCATTGGCTGCTTCCTCCAGTACCAATACACAGGCGAATACTTCCCACGACGCCTCCCCGGTGAGGGTCTCGAGGTGGATCCCACGGTACCCGATGTCGATGACACCGGTGACCAGCTGCTGAAACATGCACGCGTATATACCCTGGCAGAGAAAATCGGCCTGCCAACCCTCAAGTCTCTCGCCCATGGCAAGATCCATCGCGTCAACAGCACAGCCCGCGGCGAGATCGCATACGCACGATATGTATACGGGAATACGCCCGCAGACGATATCACCATTCGGATGCCCGTCGCCGCCTTCTGGGCTACCAGAAGCCACGTATTGCGCCACGAGGCAGAAGCCGAGTTCAAGTCCATGTGCTTGGAGTATCCGCAGTTTGGTTTCGATGTCCTCAGCCTTGTGCTTGATCAGAAGGAGAAGCGCCACCATGAGCGCGAGGCAGCGGCAGAGACGCCTACGGCCAAGGGCAGCGCAAGGAAGCGTGCGAGAGTGGCTGTCTAAGGACGGGGGCCGGAGGGAAAATCAGTTTACATGTAAAACTAGGTATTGTTTTTCTTCAGGGTGTCTTTCTTCGCTTTTTGGTAATAGTTTATTTTTATTTTTCTATTGTTCGTATTATTGTTTGTCCCGCATGGGAAATGGACTCAGGTTTTAGCTATCGGTTTTTCTCTCTTTTAATTCCACGCTTTGCAGGCTGTCTGAGGCGCGACGGTGTCGGCCATATTCAAGGGCCTAGCTAGGTATACATAGCCTGGTATATATTCTCCTCGCCCGTTGAGATAATAATAAACAGGCCAGACGACAATCTACATGGTAGGCATTTAGTAGGGTTGGCCTTCAAGTCAAAACCTATGAGTCATTCATTGTGTATAAATTTTGCTTGACAGTCTGATCAAGTTGATTGTCAGTTCACCATCATTTGATGGTCAGTTCACGGTGTTTTCAGAGCCATAGTAACTATATTTCCGGTATGGGACCGAGAGGCAAAAGAACACCTCCAGCTTGAATCTCGTTCTAATGAGACTACATGCAAAACATTATAGAAGGAATATAAGCATCATAAACAGGCAGGCCTCTTTCATTGACTCGGACAACTCTATGTAGTCTTTGTAATGCCCTCTTAAATATCATTCAACGCCATTCTACACGGGTTCGGCGACGTAGCAACCGCTCCCCCGTCGAGGGAACGGGCTTCTCTAGGCGCAAAATCCAGAACAATACGTCCTCCACCGGCAGCAAGATCAGGAAAATCCGGTTACAGACGAATGCAATACAGGCCACTACAACCGCGACCAGAGCATCGAGCCAGTAATGGTTGGCCGAAGCGACGATTGCTACCAGGACTGCGAGTGGGTATGTAACTGCAATTGTTAGATACCATAGTTTCCAAAAGGTCGATTTCTTCGTCTCTCCCTTCTCCAACGTGCGCCGGAATATGCCGGAATGGTACAGCATTGTCCATCCGATGCAGAAACTGTATCCGAAGTGCATGCTGGGCATTGCGGCTAGCGAGTTCACATAGTCTCCGCTCATCCAAATGCTTTGGGCATTGTCATGACGTACGGAATCTAGAAAACCGTATTCGGGAGGGAGAAGCCGCGGCGGCATGCACGGATAGAAGGTGAATGTGATAAACGCAAGAAGGTTCGTCAAAGTGAGCGTTCGGCGAACTGTGGCGAAAGTCGAATGGGATGTAGCCGCGTAGTAGTACCATGCAATGAATCTAGTGAGGAGTCATTAAATTGGTCTTGGAGTAAGAATAAAATTGCAGTGATTAAACAAAGGATACTTACCCTACAGTACCAGGAATGTGTACTAATGCATAAAAACGGTTAAGAATCGTCAAAGCTGTTTGGTGGCCATTCATAAACCAATATTGGACATCATGTTCTGTCCAAGGGAAAAGGAAGCGTAGCCAGCTGGACTCCTCGATTTCCAGCACGCGGATTCCATTCTGTTGTGCGACATCCCATATTCCTGTCTTCGAAAAAACTGCTTGGGAGATCACTTTTGTCATCCGGTAGAAGAAATAAGTGATAATCCAGTAAAACATCTCAACGAGAAAGGGGAATTTTTGCATTATCCGGCTCTGCAAACGTCCAGCGAAAATCGATGTGTTCGGCGTCCTGATTACTCTGCCACAGCAGTTCCGCTGTTGCATCGTAGACGTAGCAGTAGTCTCTATAGCATCATCTCCATCCGCATAGCTATACGCTAGCAAAGCTTCATCTGATTGGGCGTAATCAGATCTGTCCAATATTGAGAGAGACTTCCGGTTGTTGCCCTGAAAGATATTGAGCCCTCTTCGACGAGTGGCTATCATAGAAGCAAAAAGTATTATGAATACGATCTATTTTCGCACATTAGTAAACGACACAAGATGTTTTCCTGATAGTAACATACAAGAGGCTCCCCCCATGAGGGGAGCTGAAACATAGGCTCACTATTCCACTCTGGAGTTCCCCCTGTAGAGTTGGAACTGATAGCATCAAAAATGGTCCCATTGCTATTAGATGCCATATTGCGAGAATTTCATCGGAAAGCAATGCACTTGTTCACGGCAAGGCCGAAATAGAAATCCGTGCAGCTACACCCAACAAGTTGAGAATTCCTTGGATGCTCTACTTTCGAAATGGCAGTGTCTAACGAAAGGTAGCCCCGGAAAAGCACGATGAATGCGGAATAATGACGTCGGACCGGTGAACGGCGGGTACCAGCGGAATGGGCTCGAGGATCGCAAAAAGGATGAGATGTGGCAAGCCAAAGGATATGAATGATAAAGAGGAGCAGATCAAAATGTTTGATCGTGCTCGGGTAAACGAGGACCAGAATGAGACGGCGGTTGGAGATAACAAGCACCTCCAAGAGGAAGAATTGACATTCTCATCCACCCCATTGTCCAGGGAAAAAAGAAAGAATAAAAAAAAGCTTATGGGCATGACCCATTGCTGAGACGAGGTGGCTGGAAAGCCCAGAGAGTCCAGTGGTAAAGAAGGTTTTCATTGCTTTGGAACATGATGAACCAAAGGTACAACGGCCGAGCCACGTCATGCTCCTGGAAGTCTGGGATAATACAGTCGCGTGTCCATCACAGCCTCATTTTTATCTACTAGAATTCGTTAGTAACGAGAATTTGATCCCTCCTAGTAGAGACTCACAGAATTGCAGCTGTTCCAAGACGAGGCCGCCCCGATACTGGCGGCTGACCTTGATGGGTTGCACCACGCATGATGATGGAGGAATGGGAATTAAAAGATAGCCCCAGTGAGGACTTAGAGGTGTGAGAAGGGGATTAGGTAGAACAACAACAACAGTAATATAACGCCAGATGGAAAGCAAAAGTTGCAGTGGTGATAGAAGTTTTGTTTCTCGTCTGGTTAGGGTTAAGGGGAAGTTTAGCGGATCTGCTGACTACGCAATTTTTACACCCAAAATGCATCGACAACGGAAAACGCGGATTGGACAGCTCCCTGCTGGGTGACATCGGCTTCCCCTCTGCACCCCTCATCGCGGTCAATGTCTTTTCTGCTCCCACGGCTGCCTCAATTCCGTCACCTTCAAGGCCATCCAAAGGTTCGAGGGCTTGTCTCGAGGTCCCAGTTGAGAGTGCAGATCACTTTGAACTACAGGCCATACAGCATGGCGACCACCGTGAACCCCCCAAGGGATCCGAATACCCTCTCTAACTACAACGCTTTTCGGACCACTCGCACAACCGTCAACTTCGACGTCCGGTTCGATAAGCAGCAGCTGGCTGGAAATGTGGTGCATCGCCTGAAATCAACCACCAATGCAGAATCCCGTGAAGTTGTCTTGGATTCTAGCTATCTTAATATCAGCGATGTTAAGGTTGACGGCAAACCAGCCCAGTGGGAGTTGCTCCCTCGTTTCGAGCCATATGGGAATGCCTTGAAGATTCCTTTGGCCGCGGGCGTGGAGTTGGGCAAAGAGGTCGAAATTGATATCTCCGTCCAAACCACGGAGAACTGCACTGCTCTGCAGTGGCTGACACCGGCCCAGACGTCAACCCAGAAGCATCCGTATATGTGTGAGCTTCCCTTTCTTGCGGGGCATTCATGCACGAGGATTAATTACGATTGCTGATTTTAGTTACGTGCACCAGTCACCCAATGCCAGGCCATTCATGCTCGGTCCATCTTCCCCTGCCAAGACACACCAGATGTCAAGGCAGTGTTTGATTTCAATATCTCCTCCCCTCTTCCAGTTATTGCGAGTGGTGTGCCAATTAGGGATGATTCGTCGTCAACCGCGCAGGCTGATAACAAGATTTATCGCTTCCACCAGAAGGTCCCTATTCCATCATATCTTTTCGCCCTTGCAAGCGGGTAAGCGCTAGATTCCCCTTTCCATATTTCGGCCTTTTTCGGTCCTTTACAGCTTCAGAATGCCTTAACTGATACGCGGAATAGAGATATCGCTGAGGCTCCTATTGGCCCCCGTAGCAGGGTTGCGGCAAGCCCCGACAAGCTCGAGGAGTGCAAATGGGAACTTGAAGCCGATACCGAAAAGTATATGCAGGCTATCGATGTAAGAGCTGTTGAAGATTTCTAGTGTGGCTAAATTCATGCTAATTCGTGTTCTGTTCAGAAAATTGTCTTCCCATATATCTGGGGCGAGTATAATGTTTTGATTCTCCCACCAAGCTTCCCCTACGGAGGAATGGAGAATCCGATCTTCACCTTTGCTACACCCAGTTTGATATCAAAGGTACTTGAATAATCTATACCCGGCCTGTAACTTCTGAGCTTTAATTGAACTACTTTATAGGACCGCCAAAACGTTGATGTTATTGCTCATGAACTTTCTCATAGCTGGAGCGGCAACCTCGTCACGAACGGATCCTGGGAACATTTCTGGCTCAATGAGGGCTGGACAACCTATTTGGAAAGAAGGGTATGTCGGCCCCCTCTTGATTATGCACTTATTTATAGTACTAACGCCCACGTTTTAGATCCAAGCAGCAGTGTGAGACCTGGTATCCCGCTTAAATTTTGTCTTTACTGATGCATGATTGACAGACATGGCGAGCCCTATCGTCATTTTTCTGCCATAATTGGCTGGAAGGCCCTGACCGAGTCTGTAGAGCGATATGGCAACGACCACGAGTTTACTAAACTTATCATCGATCTGAAAGGGAAGGACCCCGATGACGCATTTTCCAGCGTTCCCTATGAAAAAGGATTTATATTCTTGTTTTACCTTGAGAACCTCATTGGCAAGGATAAGTTCGATAAATTCATCCCTCATGTATGCCCCCGAAAGCGCCATTTATGACATGGAGGCTAATGGTATTGCAGTACTTCACGAAGTTCAAGGAACAATCTCTCGATTCTTACGAATTCAAATCGACCATGATCGATTTCTTTTCATCTGACGCTGAAGCTCACGCTTTGCTGACCTCGCTTGACTGGGACAAGTGGTTCTACTCCACAGGGCTTCCTCCAAAGCCTGATTTTGATACATCATTAGTCGATGTCGTTTACGATCTCGCTCAGAAATGGCAAACAGCCGCTACATCCGGGTTCTCGCCCAGCGCTACTGATATCAAAGGTTTAGTTGCGAATCAATTGGTGGTCTTCCTTGAGCAAGTGCTCTTGTTCGAGACTCCAATCACCGCGGAGCAGTCAAAACTGATGGGCGACACGTACTCTCTGGCGAAGAGCGAAAACGTGGAAGTTTCAAATCTATACATCCAGGTCGCCTTGAAGGCTGGTGACAAGAGCATCATTGAAACCGCTACTACCCTAGTGGCGTCCGTCGGGAGAATGAAATATGTCCGCCCATTGTAAGCCATTGCGTCCTTTCATCTGCTCTCTTCTTTCCAATTCTATCTGGGACTAATTAAATTCTTTTAAAGGTACCGTGCCATTGAAAAGTTCGACCGCGCCATCGCCCTCGAGACCTTTGAAAAGAACAAGAACTTTTACCATCCCATTTGCAGAGGTTTGGTACAGAAGGATCTTTTTGGTAAAACGGATGCTTAGTGCTTATCCTGTTAATTCCGTCCGGCTTGTGTATATAGCTAGATAGGATCTTCTATTTGTGATATTTTTTCGGGGGGTATACCGGAAATGCTTTATTTGTATCAAATCTCTGCTTAGTAGATAAACAATATGAATGCAATCAATCGCCTGGGTAATGGTTATCTAACCCTTTTGTTGACCTAGCCCGTGGATTAAATACTGTCTCCGCTAATAGCAGTCCCGAGCAATGGGGTTTAACCATTCTGGATAATAACCAAATTGTCAAGTAGCAACACATTCGGGGCTCTGGAGATAAGATACAGCTCTTTTCCTTCTACAATACATAGTATACATACACATTAATTATTTGAGCAGGGAAATCAATCCTCCCCATGGCCAGCAATAAACACGCATAACAAGCCCTCACTTTTCGCCAACAACAGGCTCAACAACCCCTCTACTCTTCAACCCAACCAACCGCCTATCCTGCTCCGTGAACCTAAAAAGACTCTTCGCAGTAGTGCCATCCCTCTGCAACCCCCCCACCGCAGTGACCAGGTCAAACTCATCAATCCGGCCCAACTCCGCCATCACCCGCCTCATATACGCCACCACCAGCGCCACCTTCTCCCAATCAATCTCCCCCCCATTCGGATCCGTATGTTCCGCCTTCCAAATATTCCTCCACACGGCCGCGCCCAGCACCGCGTCGCCCGAGACAAGGCCCTGGTCGTAAGCGGCGAGGACGCCGCGCCACTGGATGAAGAGGTCCTTGAGATAGCGGTTCCGGACGCCGCGCATGGAGATGCCGTGCAGCACGGTCATGCGGTGCTCGGCGTTGTGCGAGAAGTTATCGAGCAGGTGGCGGGAGTAGGTGCGGAAGCTCTCTTGGGAGGGGAGGGTGCGCAGGCGCACGGTTATGAGGTACATGTGCAAGAAGGTGATTTGGGACCAGGTGGAGAATGTGGGGAGGAGGCCGAGTTCTGTTTTTTTTATATAAGGATTTTAGTTAGCCTTTGTTGTGAGTGAGATAGAGAGGGACGTGAGGCTTGGGCAGATTATCTCATCGCCGCCCGCGTTGCGGGCTTTCCAAGAGAGCTATGTATGGGAGACGCACCTTTATACCACGTCCCCTCCGCAACGCCTAGATCTTCCCCATTGGCGGTCTTGGGAACCTCGGCCCCTGCCTCCGAAGCCTGCGGAACGGTATAGTCCGCTGGGAGCTGGCAGGCTTCGAATAGCTTCTTCGTAGCCCCATAAGCAATATACGTCTCTGTCGTCCGCGAAGCCCGCGATTGAAGAGTCTGCGCTATATTGTTGATCGGAGAAGTTGAAGTTGACTGGGGAGCTTTGGGAGGCGGGATGTTTCGCGATTTGTTATTTTGCGGCGATGAGGTAGATGTATAACGGCGGCAGCTGGGGCGGAGGTGTGCTGCTCTGCGGGCGGTCCGGGAGGCGGCGGGGGCGGCGATGAAGGGGTTATGGGATGGACTTAAGGTGTAGTATGCGCCTTTGGATGTCTAGAGTTGTTGAGTTAGGATTGCTGATTATCAAGAGGGGGATGGATATCTGGGATAGTTTCCAATTGCTAGGTAAAAACTTACCTGTGGTTTTAATGCAAGTCTTAACAGCTCTGAGCACTGAGTGCCCGTGATTTTAGAAGACATGGCGAATCAATGCTGGAGAGAAGAAGCAATGGGTGCAATCGTGGATATTCAATGACATCAACAAAGCGTCGCGAATTATCATTTTTCTGAAGCTTGCGGTTCGGAAGATCTTGGGTTGTGTTTGCACTGTTTGCCAAATCCATGGATGCACCCTGCCAGCCAAATAATTGTCATTTAAAGAGCACGAAATAAATGGAATCATGGCTAATGGAAATATATGGGGGTATCTATGAATTTGGCTAATATTACATCTTTTGCATTTAAGTGCCAATATTTTGTAACCGAGAAGTATCCCAGCCCGAGGTGTCTGCAAGAAACGCCATTTCCACTGACGGACGAGGCCCTGGTTCGACGGGGATTATCCACCAAGTCTCCCAGGGCGGGCGGCCCGAATGCAAGTTTGCTGTTGGATGCGTTAGGACGCCGCTCTGGCGATGTAGCCTCGGTGTGACTACACCCATTACGATGGGGTCATGATAGCGATTGAGTCGCATTTGAGAATTAACGAGCGGCCCAAGAATCTATTCAACTGCCAACCATGACATGTTCCAGGCTTTTGTCTACTTGGGGTATTATCTCGGCGAGCTTGTTCGGATCACGCATTATGGCGGGGATATCTTCTCTCGAGCTGGCAAGGACCTAGGGCATGTTAGCTAACGGCACAACTCTTTACTCCCTTGCGAGGCAATGCATACCTGTCGCACTTTCTCATACTCTTGTTCCTTCGCGAGATATTCTCGAATAACCTCACCCGTCTCAAAGTCGACATAAATTCTGGTGTCTCGAAGTCGAACGAGCACATTGTCTAGTCGCATGAAGAATCGCGAGAGGAGTAAAAGCCGGGAGGGCATGACGCGTATCTTGCAAGATAGCATGGCAATACCATTATCCGCAAGCTCGTCCTCGTATAGCATAACTTCGTCGAAGAAGAGGATCGGGTCTGGGCGTTTTAAAAGTTCCAAGGGAATGGGAGAGGATGACGGCTCGAATGGTTTCGCACCGGGTGAGAGTGTGCCCTTATAGTCGGTGCTATAGGACCAGTCAAAGGGTTTAACGACTTCTTTAATTCCTTGATGTGTATTTTCCCTATAGTGAAACCACGTCATCAGCAGACTGCGCTCTCTTCGCCAATGCGGGGCAGGAGGATGTGCTCACCTGCTCTGCTGCCATTCCTTCGAATATGCGACCTTGAGCATAGTCTCACCAGTCTTGTCCACGCGATCCAGGGCGTCAAAGGCATTAAAGTCAATCTTCCATCCAGAGGCCGGGTGTTCGATTGTCACATGGTTGTCGCCAAAGATCATCTCTGGAGGGGCAATCCCAAGATCGGAAGTCATTTTATCGATAGGGCCGGCTTTGAGAATTGGGAGCTTTCTGGTTGTTATTTTGAAGCCGTTTCTTGTAACCGAGTTGTCTTTTGGCGAACCGGTAGAGGGATAATTGGTGTCGACGCGCCCCTGGGCGGGGGGAGAGCGGGCGTTGGCAGCCATATATACTAGTAGTACTAGTCTTGCAGGATGTACTAATGTAGATCGAGGGTTGCAAACAGCAAGTTCAGATCAACTGTAATAGTCGACGAAGAGCGCAAAAGTATATGGAGAGCTGCAGCGAGGCCAAAGATGAAGCTGGTTGAGACCGCGGGGGTTGAAGTCGGCGGTGTTTGATATCCCCGCCAAGCGCCAAGCCGGAGTGGTGGAGGGCATCGGAACAACAGTTAGTCCGGGCGTTGCCGTGGCGACCACCGCCTTGGTCAACCGTAAATATTCCGCCCGTCGCAGCCTCAAATCTCTCTTGCTCGTCCAGCCTCCCCTGCCCAGTGATATTTATTCGGCCTCATCCTCTTCTTGTTTACATCTCTGTTCCCTCCAGTATTTGTTTCTTGTTTTCCTCCAATCTCCTCACAATGTCCAAAACACTCGAGTCCCGGTTTGAGCATCTATCAGTCAATGACGAGAACGAGCCTCCCAGCCATGGCACCTACTATCAAAAGTCAAAAGTACTGTCTGATTATACCTCAAGGCAGAGAGCGATTACCTTACTAACTTGTAACCAGACCTCCCATTCCACAACGACCAGCAGTTTGAGCTCGTCAACGCAGCTTGCGTCCAATCCAAACCGCTCAAATCTGTTGAAGTATGCTCTGCAAAATAGCAATGGCTCTCCCCGGAAACCTCAAGGCGGAGTTGCTATGGTCTCTTCGTCTCGCAACTCCGGCGAAGAGGTTTCGCTCCAGCGAATGTCTAGCCCGCTTTACGAGCAACCGGCTGTGCCTAAGAAGTTCCACCTGGGAATGTTCGAAATCGGAAAGCCTCTGGGAAAGGGCAAATTCGGGCGAGTGTATCTTGCTAGGGAGCGGTCGACTGGATTTGTTTGTGCTCTGAAGGTCCTGCACAAAAGTGAACTGGTTCAGGGCAAAGTTGAGAAACAGCTGCGCCGCGAGATAGAGATCCAGAGTAACCTAAGACACCCCAACATTTTGCGACTCTTCGGCCATTTTCATGACAGCAAACGAGTATTCCTGATCCTGGAATTTGCTGGAAACGGAGAGCTGTATAAGCATCTGAGGAAAGAAAATCGATTCCCGGAGTGGAAGGCCGCCCAGTATATCGCGCAAATGGCAGCTGCGTTGAAATATCTGCACAAAAAACATGTCATGCACCGCGATATCAAACCGGAGAACATCCTTGTAGGGATCCACGGCGAGATTAAAATCAGTGACTTCGGGTGGAGTGTACACGCCCCAAATAACCGGAGGAATACGATGTGCGGCACGCTTGACTACCTTCCTCCAGAGATGCTCAAGCCAGGCTCTCAGGACAATTACTACAACGAAAAGGTCGATCTCTGGAGTTTGGGCGTTCTTACCTATGAATTTCTCGTCGGAGAGGCGCCTTTCGAAGACACGCCGGTTATGACGCAGAGGAGGATTGCCCGGGGTGAAATGACAGTGCCGTCTTTTGTGAGCCCCGAGGCCAAAGATCTTATCAAAAAGGTTCGTCTTGAGCTCTTCCACTACACTTTGACGATTGGCCACTAACATCTTCGTAGTTGCTTGTGCTTGACCCCGAAAAGCGAATTCCTTTGGAAGATGTGCAACAGCATCCCTGGATCATCAAGCACTGCGTGAAGGGAGAGAGGGCCACGAAGCGAAGTTCAGGAAACAAGGAGGGCAAAGCTTAAAGACCTCCATTTCTTTTCTTTTTTTTTCCATTGTTTCTGCGATGGAGTTAGTTGATGCGTAAAGCGGGAGTTTCTTGTTTTGTTTTTTCGGTTAGTCTAACAAGCTTTGGAGTTCAGGAGGACTTGGGGCATGGCATAGGAGTCGTGTAACGTCGCCGTTTATAGTTTCTTTCCTATTGAGTCTTCGCATAATGTTACATCCGCTATCCAAATAACGCCTGATTCCCCATGTGATCTAACATATAAAATACAAGCTGCATATCTCCCGGGTCAAAGCAATGGCTATCGATAAATCTCATCGAACGGCCGGGTATCTCGAAAACAGCTATCCCAAACCTCATTGACCACCTGTTTTGCATGCTCCCTGTCCCTACAAGCAGGCCGCGCCATGACCGAGAGCGTCGCTCGCCGTCTTACGCATTCCTGATGCTGCTGGGACAATTTCCACTGTCTGCGACGGAAGAACTCTTCCGCCCACCTGCATTCTCCGCTCAATGAACTGGCTCGGATCTGCCAAGGGGATAATATAGTCAGTCAATTAACCCGTCTAATGTAGGGGTGATAATCGAGTAGCATACCTCCGTGCACGCCGCATGTCTCAGGTTATCAGTCCAATTCAGCTTGAATCGCAGGTGGTCGTAAGCGTGCATCATTTCATGCGCCATGGTATCTTCCTGATGCGATATATCTTTCATTGCGTTGGCGCATATTCGAATGCCGTAAACGGGGTCAAATCCACCGCCCGCCCTATGCGTGCATCGTCTGCAGTGGATATTATGGCTGGATACGTCTCCTCCGAGCTGTCTTATGTTGTCCTGAAGGAATCGGATGGTAGGGCCTACATAGCTACGTTAGGTTTGTGAAAAAAGATTGTGGCAGCTTTGGTTTTTAGGAATCCGGATTTGGGGGGGGGGGGGTTCTCTTACTGTAGTTCAAGAGATAATCGCGGTTTTCCTCGCATCGTTTACAATCTTGCTCCTCGTTCCGAATGTCTCTGGCGAGCACGAACTGCTCCTTTCCCTCCTCCGTCATCTTCCCTGAGAGGATCGAGAACATGTTCTTCATCTGCGTCCACGTATCATCGCCGGGAACGAACCCGGTATCCTTGGGTGGCTCGGCGCCGGAGCTAGGAGATGAAGGATTTGTATCCGCCATTGTGAAAATGGATATGCGTGGCGCGCTGAGTTCGTATTCCCGGCTCCCTGACGTCGAGCTGGACAGCGGAGGGTTGGAGATGCGGAAAGATCTCCAAGGCGGCGAGGGGCGGCAGAACGGGAATGCTCACGAAAACTGTAGTGGAGTGACGCATCTACGAACTAAATCACGGTTGGGAATAGTTCCCGACGCCCTGTGGATGCCATGATCCCTTGACTCTAGTTAGTTAGGTCTTATATGCCGCTATAGCCCTGGATTTCTTTCCGAATCTTTCTTCTCCTGGAAGAGGGCCTCATGAGTGCCCGGCTTCCAGGCAAGAATTCTCAGACTCCAACATGCAGACCCCGCGGCCCCTCACTATAGTCATTAAACTGGGTGAGTATGCAGTTTGAATTTGGTTTCTGTTTTCTGTGTGGGTTCATAAACTAATCCTCTCTCTGCGCAAAAGGGACGAGTTCAATCGTCGATGAGGATACCCATGAACCCATCCTGTCCAATCTGACCCTCATTGTCGAGACGGCCGCGAAACTGGTCAAGAATGGGAACAGAGTCATTCTGGTTTCGTCGGGCGCTGTCGGGGTGGGCTTGCGGAGGATGGACGTTGACAAGAGACCAGCTCATCTCCCTCGGATACAGGTGCGACTATACTTCCTGGTTCTACGGCGGACAGGTGGCTAATTGCAGGTATAGGCGTTGGCGGCCGTCGGACAATGCAGACTTATGAGTCTGTGGGATAGCTTATTTGCTCATCTCCGCCAGCCTGTGGCTCAAGTCCTATTGACGAGGAATGATATTGCAGACGTGAGGCACGCCAGGGGATAAACGAGATATTATAAAATACTAAACAAAGACTTGCAGACAACACAATATCGCAATGCCGAGAACACATTTGCGGAGCTTCTGAAAATGGGCGTGATTCCAATTGTGAACGAAAACGACACCTTGGCAGTCGCGGTATGTTGCGATCAATTCGAGATGGCATGATAAATGCTTATCTATGATTTAACGTCCAGGAAATCAAATTCGGAGACAACGATACACTATCCGCCATCACCGCTGCCATGGTCCGGGCAGATTACCTCTTCCTCATGACGGACGTCGATGGATTATATACCTCCAACCCTCGCACCAACCCCAACGCACGAGTAATCGACGTTGTAGCCGACATTTCAACCCTCGAAGCCGACGTGTCGTCAGCGGGCTCATCGCTCGGCACCGGCGGGATGAGCACGAAAATAGTCGCAGCACGGCTCGCGACAAGTGCCGGTGTTACAACCATCATCACACGCAGCTCGACGCCAGGGAATATCCTCGACATCGTCAAATACCTCCAACAAGGCACGCAAAACCCACAAAACGGCGACAAAGAGGGCAGGGGCAGCGAATCCCCCCCCGTCCTCTCACCCCCACTGCATACCCGCTTCCTCCCCTCCACCGACCCAATCCACTCCCGATCCTTCTGGCTCTTACACGGCCTCACCCCACACGGAACCATCTACATCGACCACGGCGCCTACAGCGCGCTCCAAAACAAAGCGGGCCTCCTCCCCGTCGGCGTCATCGCCGTAGAAGGCCACTTCAGCCAGCAAGAATCCGTAAAGCTAGTCGTGGTCGAGAAGCGGTTCTCGTCCGCCCTAAACGGCGACTTCCCGCATCAGGGCGAGGAGCCACGAGAGGTGGGGCGGGCGCTGGTCAATTATTCGAGCAACGAGGTTGCGCGGATAAAGGGTCTGCGGAGTAACCAGATACACTCCGTCCTCGGGTATGCGGATAGCCAGTACATCGCTCTGCGTGAGAACATCTCGTTCTTCCAGGTGTCGGAGAGGCCGAGCAGGCCTGCTACGCCTAGCTTGGACGAGTTTTTGGCTCTTAGTCGGGCCCAGTCGCCGACTGAGAGGCCGCTGATTGTATAAGTCGATTTTTTTTTTTCCTGAGCTACGGAAAAGGGGGAAGTTTGGCCGTTACGATTTTCCACGGTCACCATTGCGACTTTAACCCTGCATATACGTGATTTATTTTCTGATTTTCTTTAGATTCCCTATTCGCGTTGTTTATAATAAAAAAAAGCGCCTGGTACAAAAAGTCGATGAATATACAATTTTATCCTGTGGTTATTTGTCTTATCGAAATAATGGCGTTTTGACTGCGGCATTTTCATTCTATGGCCAATTATTGATATATTCAGTATATAGATATTTACTACATGACAATTATACTCCCTATGGAATTGTAATGAAGGCTTTCTTGGGCAACATAATCAAATTTCATTCTATAATGAAAGGATAAAAGCACAAAAATGATAGGAGCAATTAATGCCAAAGTAGCAAAGAATAATAATGACCACACACATTGCGGAAAACATGCGAGCTGAACCCCCCCCCCCACAAGCCGAACGCCACCTGGAATCTCTCCCCCCCCCTCCCTTAATCATATCCCCGATTGAAGCCGTCCTATTGCAAGAGTTGGAGGCCACATCAAATCTGTCCAGTGTGATGAATTCTGGGAACCAGAAACACATTCCCAAGGTGGTTAGTCCCAATGTCAAACCCCACAATCATGCACTTTGTGGTAGGGGGGCAGCTTACCAGCATTTTGCTCTTCGCGCTTTGTAGTGGCCTCTTCCAACCTGGCTATGCGATTTTCCAAGTCTTCCGACCAGAAACACATTTGTCAACCTCAATTTCACACTCAAAGTTAGGAGGGCTTCTCGCTTACTTACCCTGGTTGATTTTCGGGAAGGAGACCTACGGGCGGCGGTCAAGAATTCGGCTGTAATTTGGCTTATCATCAGTATATCATCCAACCTGAAATATCAGAACACACATACAAGATGAAGTTGAGGGAAATGATAATCAATGATAGTATTGAAATAGATAAGTGAACAATCGAAGTGTTGTCTGGCATTTTTATAATTTGAAATAAACGAGTGTGGTGGGTTGGAGAGAAAAGACGACGAAGAGGGCCAACAGAGGGGGAAGCCACTTGGCTTTGAATTTCTCCTTCCAACCACTCTTGGGATACAATGAATCATAGGATGGTGGCTGCTCTATTTTTGATATTAACATTTTGGAGAAAGAGAATTGGCTGAGTAGTGCCAGCTGCACGAAAGCTGATGCTGTTGCTTACCTTTGGAGTTGAAGGGAATCCATAGCTGTCTGCTATTGTCTGTCACGCTGTTGGTTTTCGAGGATCTGATCGATTGCTGGCAACCAGAAACACATTTCCAAGGCAGTTAGCGTCAAGCCCATTCTGTGGCTGGAGGGCTGACTCACAAGCTTGGAGATCGTTAAGTTTGGTAGCTTGTTGGTTAAAGCGAGTTTCGAGGTTGGTATGTTGTTGCTGGAGTCTGTTCTCAACGTCTGTTTATTGTTCTTTCAGCCTTGATTTTACTCACTCAAAGTTAGGAGGGCTTCTGGCTTACCTTGGTTGTTCTTTGGGAACGAGAGTTGGGGCTGCCGGTCCAATATACAGCTGTAATTTGGCTTATCAGTATATCTTCCCACTTGGAATATCCAGAACGCATAGAGAAGTAAGTTTATAGCAATTAGAATGAATGATAGGATATAAAATGTAATATCAACAATGGTGAAGGAGTCCAGCATGTTAAAAGATGGTAGAAACAAGTGTGGTGGGTTGGAGAAAAGAAGAAGAAGAAGAAGAAGAGAGACAGATAAGGGGGAAAACAGGCAGATCATGAGGATCGAAAGATGGGAAGAAGGAGAAGAAGAAGAAGAAGAAGAAGAAGAAAAGAGACGGACAAGAGAATATGGTGAATGTAAACAAAGACGACTGGAGAAGGAACTGTGGGAGTATTCATCACTTCCTTCATTCCCTTTGAGAAGGAGGTTGCTTGCTGGCATCTCTTGTTGATTCTGTCCTTCCCGGGGCTTCTTATTACCCCCCAGGCCTCCGGGACACTTTCTCATTAGCGGTGTGCTGTCTGCCTGTCGTAGGTTCAGAGTAGTGTGTTATGGTTTCACGCTCCTATGAGAAGGGGAACTGGATACTATGTTGTCCATAGTATCGTAGCTATATGATGTTGGTGGGCAATAAACATGAGAGTTCTCTCATTTCTGGACTAGCTCCTGGGTAGGGTAAATATTGCCGGGAAATGTAAAGTCTGGATGTGGTGAAGGAAGACGGGTAGATCAAGCACGGAGCTAAGTTAAACCAGCTGGCTAAATAACCTAAATATGACGACCATCCCGCATAAAAATTATTCCCCAACCGGCCACAACCACCACCACATCCTGAATCAACCAAGCCGCCCTATCTCGATATTCAACTCCGCCGTTTCTCTCTTGTCTGTTTGCTGGTTATCCTGCCATGGACTGGACTCCCGCGGGGATTGCCACAGCCCTGCTGTCCGGCAATCTCGCTGCCATCGCTGTCACTTTTCTCATAGCCTTCTCCCTTCCCGTGCTCCTCCACTTCTATCTCTACCGAGCTGCCCCCGCCGATGCTTCAAAGGATTTCTTACTTCTCGGGCCCAGCGGCTCGGGGAAAACCGCTCTATGTTCCCTTGTACGTTGTTCCCCTGCGTGGCTTACAGTGACGGCTGGACGAAATATACCTAACACCTCTCCTATAGTTGGAACAACGCTCGATATCCCGCCCTAACCCCCCCCGCGAAACACACACCTCCCAGACCTCCTCACTTGTATCCGTAACCCTCCCTCCAACCGTGCCCACCGGCTCGAATAAATACCGTTCCGTCAACGACCCATCCCTCGGAGAATCCTCAAAGAACCCCGTTCGCTACCGGCTACGCGATACCCCCGGCCACGGCAAGCTACGAGCTTCGCAAGGAATCGAATCGTTGGATGCACTATCGAGCACGAAAAAAGCCGTATCAGGCGTTCGTGGAGTGATCTTCATGCTGGACTCAGCTACGCTCTCCCAGAGCGACGAACTGCTGCGCGATGCCGCCAAGTATCTACATGACATTCTTATGACCTTGCAAAAACGAGTCTACAGTAATGGAAGCCGGATATCGAAGAAGATAGCCAACATCCCTGTCCTCGTGGCGGCCAACAAGCAGGATCTGTTCACCGCCCTACCCCCCGGTTCGGTGAAATCGAGGCTAGAATCTGAAATTGAAAAAATCCGTCAGTCAACGCGGAAGGGCCTTTTGGATGTGAGCGTGGGTGCATCGGCGGAGGAGGAGCAAGATATGTTGGGCGGCGATGAGGATGACGGGCCGTTTACTTTCCAGTTGCTAGAAGAGCAGATAGGGATTAAAGTCGATGTTGTTGGAGGTGCGGTGAAGAGCGACGATGGCGATCTTGGAAGCGGCATCCGGCGCTGGGAAGAGTGGGTTGGAATGTGCCTATGATACATACTCTTTTTGCTAAATATGTATATCTTGCCTGAGGTCATGGCTATATATATTTCTTATGACGTGTCCCCCCCAAACCACAAATCGTCCCAGCTTATCAGTTCTCTACTTGACATCTAGATATGTAGACCGTCAGTTCATTACTTAATGTTAATGATGGAGGGAGAAGGTTGGTTAGATTGAGAGAGCTAGCTAGAGAACTGACGATATATGTGGGAAGGCTGAAGACTCTCGTATTGCCTAGCTAGCGAGAGATCTATCTACTGTGTGACCACGTGTTCGCGCTAAGCCTGATTGGGAGATTGGAGGCGGCCTATGGCCTACACCCCCCCTTGAGCAGAGCTGTGCAAAACACATAGATCTCACAAAAACACTGCTAATCAGTGGAAAAACCCTAGATACATACAAAGACTTGCTATTTTCCTCCTTTTCTACCAGAAAGCCCTAGTAATTTCATGAAACAGTCAAATGCAACTATACCTAGAGGCTTCATCAAACCATCAGCTGCCATTTTGGCTGTAGGGATATATTCCAACAATATAATGCCATTCTTCAACTGAGATTATGAGTAATGAAAATGTGTATCTATATGCTTACTATAGGCCATAATTGTGGTGACTTGGGCAAGGTCTATCACTCCTTTATTGTCTGCAAGAATCTATATAGAAGATGTAATTATAAATCTGATCTCTAATATAAGATTCTGAATTCATGTTACCTCACAAACTGCCTCACTGAGTGCAATGTATTCAGCTTCATTCAAGCTAAGTGATATACAGGCCTGTTTGGTAGACTACCACAATATCAGGGTGCCTGCAAGCTTGAATACATAGCTGGACATAGATTTTCAATTGCCATTTAAAACACCTACCCAATTGGAATCTATATATCCAATTGGGAGGTAGGCATTATTTGAGAAGTTAGAAATCAGACTGTTAAGATGCTCATAAAAGAGGCCTATATTGAGTATTCCTTTCAAATATTAGATGATATGTAATAATGCTTTCCATGATTTCAGTGTTGGGTTAGTGCTACACTGGCCAAGTAATGAGACTGTGCACATAATATTGAGCTAAGTTTTGACTGTAAGATACTAGATGCAGCTCATACCCTGTTGGTAATGTTGCTTTATAAAACTGCCTTCATCCTCTAAGATGGAGGAATCATTGAATCTAAAAGACTCCTCTATGAGTATATATATGGTGATGATGTCTTCCATATAGAAATCCTCTACTAAATAGTTAATATAGTGTTAATGGGTCAATTTAATCCCCTCAGGTGTATAGCTTACTTTTATGCCTAAATATTTCTCTGATTTGTATAGGTCTTTAATCTCAAGATACTCATTCAATTCACACACTAGCCAATTAGCATTTATGGGATCTTCAGACATTATATTCAAATCATCAATATAGATAGTCATGTAGAGGTGAGATTTAGTGACATATTACTATAAATTTAAGTTATATAAACTCATGATGAATTCTATTCTTATGAGGAGGGCCATCAGAAAATCATACCAGATTCTTGCAGCTAAATTCAATCTGTAGAGACTACCCCTTATGGTGCAGACAAGTATTTTCAGAGCACCCAATTTAAAGCCAGAAGGTTGTCTTATATAAATAATTTTACCCAGATATTCATGTAGATAGGCTAGTATGATGTCTACCTGCTAGAGCATCTACCTGCATTATACTACTATAGTAAATAATAAGTAGTTTGTAGTGTTAGTTATTATGAGCATATAGATCTCTACCCTACTACCCTTCTTAAACTAGTTCTCACAGACCACCCAGTAGGACTTCTGTAGGATGCTATTGAGATTCACATTTAAATTGATTGATTGATCTTTTTCAATGAACACTCAGCAGCTGGAGGCTACTGATTCCCCAGTGGGTATATCAGATTAGAAGACTAGATGCTACATATTCTGCCATTCTAGATTAATTATCTCATGTTGCATCAATTTTCATTAGTATTCTCCTACCCCCCCTGACTGCAATATGGCATTCTTATATGATTTAAGGAGGATGCCCATATCAGGCAAAGAGGTGTAAACTGTATAGGCACTAGCAGGGTAGAACTACTTGCTGTCTTCAGGGGGTTCCTCATCCTCTACTATATTAGTTGTATTGACATTGGGTGCCTTGGGGCTCCAGATGTCAGTTTTCAGATTGTCAGTATGTTTGAGATTTAGCTTTAGTAGCATAAATTAAATATCTGATATATGAAGTATTTTATTAGACTTGAAATCTCAAAGCTAAAAAATTGATATCCCATTAAATCTAATTAGTCTATATAATTCTGCATAGGAGGACAACTTATCTGCAGGCTTCTATGAGCTGTGCAGGTGAGTGTAGACCTTAGTTCCAATTTGATGAAAATATTTCACCTGGAGTGGCAGGTTTGTGAGTGCACACCATGATATTATATAGGGACTGAGAGTTATAGAATCTGCTGTTTATGGCCAGAATACACTATTATACAGAACTGTAGATGTAGGGGTGTTGTTAGTTATTATAATAACTATATTCATAATATTTGCCTAGAATTTCTTGGGTAGATTACTTGTAAATAGGACTACTCTCATGCACTGTATTATCATTCAAATGCTGTGTTCAGAGACACCATCTTGATGAGGAGATTAGAGGGTAGTTGATTCCCATTTAATACTATATTTAATTATAATCTTATTCATTTTTGTGGACTGAAAAATGCCATTGATATCCATTCATATAAATGTGGGAGATCTATAACCAAAATTCCTCATAAATTTAAGCTAGAGGGTGAAGAATTCAATAGCTTCATCTTTTGACTTCAAGAAATACACCTACCTTATATGGGTAGCATCACATGTAATTAACATCTAATATTTAGTCCCTTTATGAGACTCCAGGGGGTGATCAGATAGATCTTCTAATATTCTACCCTCTCCTACAAGATTGATATAGATCTTTTCAATTGGTTGTAGAGATTATAGTATGGATTTTTATGAGTAGTAGTGAGTCATGCTGGCTTCAATGCATTTTTCACAGAAAAGTCCTGTTTTTAGGCTATTAATTTTAATGCTGGATTTCAGATCTTTTGACATCATAATAATAGTGTTTGTGTAGATGTAGCTAAGGTCTTAATGCTACTTAGTAAGAGTTTTACTTATAGGGTCAGGGCCTGCATCTGCAGGTTTAGTTTTATCAAATGTTTTTGAGGGTGTGATGGTGGTGGCAGCTGTGAGTGAAAGTCTGATTTTTCAGGCTAAATCTAGTGTTCTATAATCATATGATTTTGCCATGAAGTTCACTACTCTACTAACACTATTAAGATTCCATTTATATTCACATTCAACTATTTCATATAAGCTCTTACTAGGGGTCTGAACTGCATGAAAAATAATGTCATTCAGAGACCTATAAATGAAGTATGTAGGGTTGGTGTTGGAGAGAGTAAATCTATACCCTTAATCCTTCAGAGTTGTGAAGAATAGTAAGTTAACTGTTAGTTCAGAAATATAGTAAATATCCCATATGATGACATCACCACCCTCAATCTTAAGAATCAAGCATCCTGTCTCTTTAATGTGCTCTTCCCCACCCATAGCAGAGTTAACTGTTAGTTTACCTGTATAGGGTTAAGTCTTTGTAAGAGAAAAATATTTATTAGTCATATTTAGACTAGCTTCTGTATCTAATAACCACAGCTTAAGGGCCATAGCATTTTGTAGGGTCACCAAGAGTGTGTCTCCCCATAGTTCATAAACTATGATAGTGTTTGTAGATGGTTGATCTGCCATTAAATCCTTATCATCTATAAATTTATCAGTTTTTGTATCATCAGAACCATCTTTACCCTTTCTGTGCCTACCTTTGCCCTTGCCCCTACTCTGTTTTTCAATCTCCTTAAGCTAATCAGGCTTATATTTAGGGTGCAGGTGCCAGCACTGTTTATCAGTGTGATCAATGTTCTTGCAATGGGAGCAGGTCTGCTTGTTATCTGAATTATTAGTTAGGGGGTTTATGGAGTTTGTACTGGGATTCCATGTTCTTAGGGCTGTAGATTTCTTTTCAGCTCAATTAGAGAACTATTTCATAAGATTATCTATATTGATATTGATAATCTCATCCTAGCCACTAGTGTAGAAATCATCCAAATGTGACTTGATGAACACTTTCTGGAAATCCCTGAGGCCTAGAAGGAAAAGGTCATGATAGATGTCTTCTGAATTGCAGGATAATACTCTATGGTGAGCTGTAAGATAGTGAAATTAATATTGATAAGGTATGTAGTTAGTGTTCTTGATGAACAGACCTGTGAGCTCCTTAACAATATTCATACATTTCTCTACTAGGAAGACTGTGTATTCAGTGTTAATTGTATCCCAGACTACAGCAGTGTTATTAAGTTTTAAGTCTCTAATGACTTCATGTATGTTCCTGCACAGGCTAGATAGAATACAGCAATATAGTGTTTTTGATTTTATAGACTATTTAGTCCTCTCATATTAGATTCCTTCAGAGAGGACTACCTTATAGTTGAGTAGAATGTTGAATCCTCCAATCATCTCAGTGTCACCTAATATGCTGTTCTGCCACATATTGTAGTTAGAGCTGTTAAATGTGATGATCTTTTTCATAGTAATGATGAAATTTATTTCTTTTTGATATTCATACACCTCAGTACACAAGATGTTGGCTGCAGAGGTTGATTGATGGACTAGTTATTAGTGTGCTATCTTTCTTACAGAACTGAGGACCTGTGCCATCAAGTCTCTTAGTGCCTCTTTAGTCATTGTAACTGGCCTGTTAGGGTTCCCTGTAGGGTTATAGGCAGAGGTGAGCATGCTATTATAGATAGTCTCTATCTCTTCATCCTGCATTGCATGTTGCTGTTCATATATATTGTAAGCTTTATAAGTTGTAAAAGATTCCAAGCTATCATCTCCCTCATTAGAATTGATATCAGAGTAGTTGATGGGCTGTTGTCTGGTTCATAATAGAGTCATACTGGTAAGAGCCACCCTGTTAGGGGTGAGCTGAGCCATAGCATCTGTTTGGGGGGTAATAGAGAGGTCACTGGGCATGCTATGCATCTTTATGACACTTAATTAGACTGATTAATGGTGTAGTCTCTGAAAAATAGGTTAGGGGTAAAGAGGCTGATTTGGGTGAAAATTCCTCTGAAAAAATTTTCTCATGTGATTTGAGGTGTAAGGATGTGCAAATTTTGCAGAATTGAATATTAAATAGTAAAATATAAGAGATATCTAGGTTATATGAACCTTCTAGTTGTTTTTGCAGCATTTCTGAATGAAAAAATGTATACCAGGCTATAACCTGTGGGAAGGCTGAAGACTCTTGTATTGCCTAGCTAGCAAGAGATCTATCTACTGTGTGACTACATGTTTGTGCTAAGTCTGATTGGGAGATTGAAGGTGGCCTACAGCCTACAATATAAGGGGTGTGCAGTCATGTAGGCACTCTACATAGGCTGCTACAGCCAACACCCCCCCTTAACCACAGGGGTGGACACACAGTCAGTTAGAAAACTATATACAAAAGTCCCTGTATAATCCCATCCTGCTATTACTCATCTCTTTCCTTTCTTGAAAACAGTTCCACCCTGGTTCATATCCATTCAAATGGCTTTATCTCATATGCAGTTTGTACATCATCATCATTGAAATTAGTCATGAAACTAGGGACTCTGGGGTGGAAAATATCATGATTTTTGGTGTAAAAACTGCCCAATATCCTACTAAACTGATTCTAACTTCTGGCCTTATCCATCCTATCCATTATTATCCATCCATCCCTTCTGAAATCCACCCATGATATCCTGTAATTCTGGCCTGAAATCATGGAAACTTCCAGTCTCTATCTCATTTTCTGGCTCTGGCAACTGGCTCTGGCAACTACTGGCACTGGCTCTGGTAACTGGCAACTAGCCCTGGCCCATGGGTACATGTTTTTCCAACTTAGCAGCTTCATCTTCATCGGTTCATTTTGTAGGCGTGGTTGATGTAGGTGTATAGGTATTGAGTATATTAAGGATTGATTGTTCATTAGCAGCAAGTGAGTAAAGGTTGAAGAATTGAAATAGGTACTTACTCTTATAGGAGGCTCATGTCATCAAAACTGAATTCCTGCATAATATGCTGCAGTACTGGGTTATCAACCAATAAAAAATAGGCTGAGATGCAGCCAAAAAACTGCCATTAAAGGATAAAATTGGATGCCTACTAGTGTAGGGATTTGACAAGTGGTTAACAGGTAAAAATAGGCTGAGATGCAGCTAAAAACTGCAGTTAGAGAATGCCCACTCTTATAGGAGGCACATGTCATTAAAAGGTAAAAAAAATAGGCTGAGATGCAGCCAAAAAACCACTGAGGACAAAAATAGGCTAATAAGGTCAAAAACTACTCACTATCATAGGAGGCATACAGAATCAACCCCTAGGTTGACTATAGCATGTTGAATAGTGCTGTGAAATGCATGAAGGAGAAGGTTGATTAGATTAAGAGAGCTAGCTAAAGAACTAATAATATAAGATGTGTGTAGTCATATAGGTACCTTAGGCAGAAGAAGATACTATTAAGTAGATGATAGTTTTCCCTAATATCTTATCTAGTATAATTACTTCCCTTTATTACTTAGTTTATTTATTTTTATTTACTTTTTAAAATCAGAATGTTTCCCTCTTCTCTTTTAATTAGTAGAATTAATAAGATTCATAATTTTTAATTTATTTTAATTAATTGAAATATTTCCTTAATTATATCATTAATCTCATTTTCATATAATACTACTAAGTAGATAATAATACTATATTGTTACATCCATCTCTTTTTAGTATTTATTACTCTAGAAGTAAATGGCTTCTACATCTCAAAGTTCAAACTAAATATTTCATTTATTATTAAGGAACAGCTTCAATTCCTAAGTTAATTAAGTAGAGAAAGAATAACAAGCAGACAGACAGTTAGTAGAGATAAATCAAAATTAATAGTAAAATTAAACTAAACTTTAAGAATATTATACTTAAAGGGTTAAGAAGAGTACAGATAGGATCATCAGAATTATATCCTCTATAATATTCTATAAATAGTAATTAAGAAACTCAATGAATAAAGTAGTAAAGAGCAAGCTAATTAAAAGAAGGAAGAGAAATAAGATAATAAGTTATTAAATATAATAGACTAATTTCTAACCTTCTCTATATGCAGAATATTCTCAGGAGAGGATAGACAATCAGTAAAGAAATAATTAATAAAGCTTAAATTCAAATTAAGAGAAAAGAAAGTAATTAAGAGCTAAGTTCTAATGAAAGATCTACTCTTAGTGATTAATATCCTATTAACAGAAGAGGTAGAGAAATGATTAGAAAGAAATCCTCTATTAATAAAAGTATTAAAGTATTTAATTAAAGAAAATTAAGAGCTCTTTAAGAAGGCATTCTTTGAGGAATTTCCAACAGTCAGGGCAGAAGAACTGAAGGTCTCCTTGAAGTAAGAAATCATCAAGTTACACTAAATAATAAATTAGAATTTAGAGGAATACTACCAGGTAAGAGCCCAAGTACTGAGGAAGTTAAAAATCAAAGATGATAATAATATGTTAAACTCACTGTTAGAAAGATACTTATTGAAAGAGATAATCAGAAAATGGGTAAAAAGACTCATTAATTTAAATACTCAAAAGAAACTAATTAAAGGATTGACTGAGATGACAACATTGAAGAAGGTATATTTAAAAGTAATGAATATAGAAAAGATAGAGTGTGAATTCAACAAAAACTAGATGAAAAGGATAAATAAGTTTGAGCTCTAATTCTATTAAAATATATTAGAAAAATGACTGGATAATAACTAACTAGCTGAACTGAAGGCTATAATTACATCCCATTCAATGAGAAATACTAATTAATAATGAATAGTACTAAATAACTTTTTACCTCAGATCAAGCTAGAGACATACTAATCTCCTTAAATAAGATAGTTCAATCAAGATAGTAACATCAAACTTTCAGTAATTTAATAAAAATTAACAGGACTCTAGGGATAGTTCTCAGCAAATAACTTTATTAATGGAATCAGAATCTTTCAAGCAGGGAAAAGATTACTACTATACATTAATTATAGGATTTTAGAATACTGATTGGATGAATGCTAGAGAATAAGATTAAAGAAATAAGAGAGAAAAATACTTATAAATAAAGTATTTAATGAAAATAATCAGATAGATCTGAGAACTAATGATGTAAATAGATAGTTAGCAGTAAATATAATAATAAGCTTCTTAGAGAATAACTTAATGTTAAGTAAGTAAAAAGTTAGATTTAATGATACAGTGAGAATGACAACTCAACTAAGAGTAATATTAATTACCTTTAAAATAGGAGGACTACAACTAGAAAATCTATTTACTCCACTGAAGACTCAATATAGTAAGGCTTTTTTAGAGGAAGAAAGTTAGCATGAGAAAAGAGCATTCAGCACCTAACTAACTTTACAGGTAAATAAGAGGTAGATAAGAGAGTTAGTAACAGCACAACTAAATATATAGGAGTTTGAAGAATTAATGAAAGAAGATCAATCTAAAAAGTTAAATTAAACTAATTAAGAAAGCCTGATCTTAATTTAAGGATTTAAGGAATAAAATGTAGAAATGAAAGAGAAATCAATTTCAATAAGAAAAATTCTAAAGTAAGTAAAGATTAATATATTAATTGCAGACTTACTATATTAATTCTCAATTTTTACTTAATAAACTAAATAGTTTGCCACTCAATCATCAAACTAGAAGGAAAGAAAAAAGGTAAGTATAATTACTAATACAATGAAGTTAATAGAAGTAGTTTCATCACATCTAAATATTCTAGCAATTCAATCAGACTAATAAACTTATATATTATCCTACATTAAACCATCAGATAAGACCTTCCATCTAGTTGTTTATATGTAAAATAATAAAGAGATATTAATAAAACTAAAATAGTGAATAACTCATGCAGATTAAGGGTCTATAATGGGTGTGCTCTGATAAGTGGATTATATAAGCTATACATTAGAATTAAGATTATAATTACTAGAGAAAGAAAGGAAAAAGGAAAAGAAATTACAAGATCATATAATATAAGTAGAAAAGAATTATATGAGGTTAGAGTAAATAAATATTCATATAAAGGCCTGATTGAAGGCATCTGATTGAGCAGTTAGAGATCAGATGAAGTTTAGATGAACTATAAATATAAAGTATAAAAATATAGCTCTTCACATTATCTTCCTCTATTTAGTTTTAGAGGGCAGGTAGGAGGGTTTAGAAAATTAGATATAATATGATATAGATAGAGTCTCATCAGGTAAATACAGTTCTTTATAATAAGTAAGTATAGTGATATCTTGCAGGATAAAGATTAATTCTCATAAAGAGACTTCATATCTAAGCTACTTTACTAGATACTAAAATCCTCATTTATAGTGATAGTAATTAAGAACAGCTTTAATCTCATATTCTACCTCATTATCTTTCCTAATAATGCCAGGTGGATGCCAGTTAGTGATCTCTTGCAAGGAAAATAAGTTAGTAGAGGCCTTGCAGAGTAGGTTTATATGAAATATATTATAAATTCTAGGTAATATGTTAAGGTAGTAGTTATAACTTTTCAGAACTTTAATAATAGTGTACTTAGTATATTAATAATTAAGTGTGCAAGACAGATAATTAGTTGTGATGTTTTAGAGGTCTAATCAGATCTTATTACTCATTTCATAGCATTTAGTAGAATTTTAGTAGGCATTCATGTAATCCTATTAATTCTACTGAGTACTGACTATAGAGGATTCAGCTTACTTGCAGACTTGCTGGAGTTTTAAGATAATGATATCTATAATTTAGATTGAATTATAAGGTGAAGTAAAAGGTTTAGGCAATTCAGTGAGATCAAAAACTTTAAGGTTATAACTATATAAGAGGAAAAATAGGCTAATATTAGTACTAATAGCATTATAGTCATTAATTGTAAATTTAGCATGCAGGAGGAGTTCATTCTAGTCATCTTAAATATATAAATAAAACTTTTGAAGGTAATTCTTAGTTATCTAAATTATATATTCAGTGCTATTATTAATTTTAAAGTAATAGATAGTTAAGAGGTATTAGAAGATCTTAAGGAGCTAATAAATTTAACTTTAGATAGCTCTAATGAATTAAATTCTACAGTTCAAGATGATTATATAGAGTAGATCATACAGGTAGTAAAATAAACTTTAAAGAAAGACTTTAATCACTATAGGTGCATCCATCTTCACACAGGATTTAAGGATAATACCCTTACTAAGATAGTTAATAATGATGAGGATGTTCTTGCAGCTATCACTCATAAAGAAATTTACTGTAAAATTAATGGTGATATTATATTAAATATATTCAGAGATCAGAAGAGATTTAAGTAGACCTTGATAGTAGTCTCACTAGATAATAATAGATTAGCAGATATTATAGTTCCAAATGAACTATTAGATGCTCTGAGATATATCAGGCTAGTAGAAATCTCAGAATAAAATTTGATAGAGCACTTTATAATTTAGATGGCTAGTTATTAGAGAATTATGAGTTTTTTGTATGATTTAGATGTATAACAGTTCTGAATCAGGAACCTACTACCTCCTTCAGAAGTATAGTTAGAAGTTAGAGTCTACAGAGCATTTAGCAATGTCAACATGAGCTTGAAATTCAGATAGAAAATAGTGAGCTTTATCTTAAATAATCTGGGTCATTATCTGAAGGCATTTATTAGAGGTAGCAGTAGTATTCCAGAGTTCTTAAAGTAGGAATGAGGCAGTCATGATTAGTAGGACAACAGATAAGACATATATTACTCCATGTAGTATTACTTTAGATTTCTTGAGAATCTACAGGTCTAACAGTCTCTATTTATGATTTACCTAGTAGATATTAGAGTCTTCAGAAGGCATATTCTATTCATATTAGAAAAGAATGTTAGTCATGAAATTCTCTATACTAGAATAATAATAAATTATGAAATAAAAGTAGCTGAGGAATTTAGCCTAGTATATCTAACATTCAGAGAGTTTACAGGTTATTATGAAATATTAGAGGTTCTTATGATTTATGATAATTTTAAAGTCTTTTATACTATAAAGTTTAGAGTTTCATTCTTCTAGACATCAGATAATAGTAAGGAGTTTCTTATTATAAATCTTATAGTTAGCTTTAACAGGGCTGAGCTTCTTGAGTATAAATGCATAGAATTACAAGACACCTTTATTATCTCATTATATAAGAGTATTACTTATAATATAATTAAAAGAGTCTGTTTCAACTATCATCAGACAATTAGAGTTAAATATAATAAGCATCAGGATAGAGATAAACATCTATTTAAGATGCATGAATGCCTTATCTACTTTCTTAGATTATTAAAACTACTGATTTTTATGTGTGAGGTCAGTCAGCAGTTAGATGATGTCAGAAAAATCCCAAATAAAGTATTAGTAGAAATTTATGAATTCTAAGAAGTCTTACATGTCTTTTACAGTCATAGAGGCCTTCTATTTAAGGATAGTAGTAATCTTTTTGAGGTCCATACAGACTCCCTTTCCTACCTCTATAATGAAGTCAAGGTAGATCATCTCTTAGACCTTAAAGGTAGATTTATTAATATTAATTGAGAGACTATATTCATAAAGGTGAATGAGAACCTTTTGAATATGCTCTTAATATTACTTGTAGAATTTATTAGTAAAGATAAGAATATTATTAAGGTAGATAGAAGTAAATTCATCTAAATAGTTTTATAAGGCCTAGTTGATGTATTTCTGGAAGGTGTTTAGAGTATTTATGAGACTAAAGAGAATAACTATCTATTTAAATAAACTATATTTTATGTAAAAGATAGTTAGTCATTCATCTCCTTCTGCAATTTAGATCTTATAGAATATGAAAATAATATCAAGCTTTATAAACTACTTAACTTAGTCAATTCATTTAAGAGTCTCATTGATTAATAGCAATGGATAATGATCTTTTTAAATGAGGTAGTTAAGACTTTAATAGTCAACATAAAATCAGAGGCCTCTATCTGGCTTTTTTGTAAAGAGTATGAATGCACCTACAGGCAAGTTACTAACTCAGATAAAATTCTTATTCAGAAGGTCATTAAGAGTCTTATGAAGTATAAGCAATTTATTATGTAATATATTATATAGAAGTTCTTAAGGTAGCTGAGAATCTTTACTATCTACCTTCTTAAGTTTAATATAATAATTATATATACCATAGAATGATAGAAGCTTCTCAGTAGTTTTATAATTAAAAATATTGAGAAATTCATGATAATATGAAGAGAGAACTATTATAAGGTTAATCTTTAGCTTCTTAGAGAGTTATGAGAGAGTCTTCTCTATATTGATCATACTAGTAGTGAAGATTTTAATAGGAGGTTAGGACTTAAATTTCTGATTATAGCTTTAAAGAAGGTTATAGATGTTGGTGGAGATTTAGTAAAAGTTAATAGTTTTATAAATGTTTTTTTCAGAGATGTAAATACCTTCAGGAAATATAATATATTAATTGTAAGTATTAATAAGAGCTTGATATTCAGATAGTTATAATAGGCCTAGTATGAAGTTATATGGGAAATTCTTAATTTTATATATATAAGTATTTTCTTGGAGAAATCTACTAATATCAATATTAAGCTTTATTATATTTTGTATGAAGCTGCCTGTGTCACCATTGACATCTTTAATCTTTTAGGAATTAATCAGAATATATAGAAGATTATAATGATTAATCATACAAGAGTAAATTATTAAATAGTAATAGCAACTACTATTTACTATAACATTCATATTAAAAGAATGATTAACTATAATAGGTACAAGAATTACTAGAATAATTATTTTCTTCTTAAAGGTTTTCCTATCTAACTTCAGGAGCTTTTACTCATAATTTCATATAAAAGCTAGTCTTTTCCTAAGTCTAACTTGATGTCTTTAAAGTCTTCCTTCTCTTCAGATTTAATTTGTATATTTATGAATTATATGAGTAATTTTAGAGGAATATGAGTTCTACAGCAGTTAGCAGCTCTGTGCCTAGATTTATTACAATTAATGTAGACATCTCAGATGCAGTGATTGATAATAGTAGTAGTAATTATATTTGAAATGTAAAATGCATTCATATGAGTAAGCCCTATAAGTATCTAATTTATAGTATTTAGATCCTTTAGCTGAGAGATCTTGAGGAAGATTTCTCTAGAGATAGTGAGAGTATTATCATAGATTTAGCTCTAAATGATCTTAATCTCAGATAGGTTATTCTCTATGCTATAAAGCTTTATATAATATTTAAGGTATATTAAAGGTTTAATAGAGGTAACAGTTTATTATAGAAGTTCAAACTTGATAACTTTCTTAAATAGAGCCTTCTTGATAGTATCATTCTATAGCTGGCTGTCAGCTTTCAGGATCTTCTGATTGAATCTTAAGAGAAAAATGATGAGTAGATTGATCTTCTAACAAATACTATATAGTTAGGTTAGAGCCTTCTAGGCTACTAAGAGGTTGAAGAAAAGAATGTTAAGCTAATTAAAAATAACATTAAAAATTATAGGAATAAGCTTGGTATTAACTTTCATTTAAGGGTGAAATCAGATAATAATAGTGCTAGAGAGTTGAGTATAGATATATCAGACCTGATTAGTAAGAAATTTAATTGTAAGATTATTTAAAGTGATTTTAATTTCCATATTGAGGCATCAGACAGGGTATTTAGAGATTTATTTGCCAATGAATTTCTTAAGGGTAATGAGTCTTTCTTTCAGGTGTCTTGAGAAGTCCTCAAAAGGAATAGTCAGATGAGTGAGAGTTAGAATAGAAGCTAAAATTAATATGAGCATATAATTCTATTTGATGATGAGATTAATCTTATTTGTAAGTTACTAGATGAAGTTTCAGAATTTAGTATTAGAGCTCTAAGAAGAAATATTATCTTTATGTGGAGAGTTTATATTCATAATGAATTTAAAAAATTGTTTAGATTTAGAGAGTTTGAAGGATTCAGGAAGTTTGGAGGATTCAGAAAGTTTAGAAGAAAATCTCATGAGATATCAATATAAACTATTAGAGCTTTAGGGCCTTTTACTGACATGTTGTCTGGTAGAGCTGAGCTAATTATATTTTAGATTTTAAAAGAGTTTACTGTATGTATGAGTTGCATTTAGAAGAATCTGCTATACATGTAAATCACATTTAGAAAGGGGGCAAATATAATGAAAATCTCTAAGAAGAGATCAAGTAAGTAATTATAAAATATAATAGATGTACTCTGATAAGCAAATCATACAAGTTATATATTAAAATTAAGATTGTAATTACTAAAGAAAGAAAGGAAAAAAGAAAAGAAATTATGAGATCATGCAATATAAATAAAAGAGAATTATATGAGGTTAGAGTAGATAAATATTTATATGAAGACCTGGTCAGAGGTGTCTAATTAGATAGTTAAAGATCAGATGAAGTTCAGGCAAGCTATAAATATAAAATATAAGAATGTAGCTCTTTATAGGATCTAATCTATACATCATTTCTTCAGCATTAGTTAAGTGGCTTGATCTGCCATTGAAATCCCTTCAGGAACTAGGACTAGCAGGAATGTTCATGAAGACTGTAACTTATAGTGAAGATACTCTTATACATTATATTGAGCTTGAAGTTAGCATTCAGAGGATTTAAAGAACTATTAAGTACTTTATAATATCTTGTAATTCACCCTCACACCAGAAATCCAGCCAGCTCCTTCTTGGACTATCATGATTATACTCTGTTAATTTAAGAATTAGGGTTAAAGATTCATCATTAATTATAGGTGACATCAAACAAGATAAGAAATCAATTGAGATTAAAGGACCAGCTATGAAATTTAAATATGGTAATAATATCCTATTATTTCTACCAAGGCTATTAGTGAACAAGAACCACATGGCCAAAGTCAAAGTTTACTCAGAAAGTGAGGAAGGTGACAATGAAATGAAAGAGGATATAGATTGAAATAAGGAAATTAAAAGAGACTTAGATTCTCTAATATTATTAAATAATGACTCCTTAAATACTGAAGATCCCCACTAAGTTCTAAGTAGAACTTAAAACTGCCACCCTAAACCATCTTGAAAGTAATAGTAGTATCTTTATTAGAGGTTTAAAGGAGAAGAAAGAGAGGGAAAGCCTCAGCTACTCATTTAATCATATTATAAAGTAATTAAGTATTTATATTAAAATGAATAACTAATAGATTATTTTTAGTAACATGTTGATTAAAATATTACACAGAGGAATTCATCATTAACTATTAAGTAGAAAAGAAGAAGTTAGAAAATTAAATTATAGAATTAAAAATTATACTCAGATCATTACTACTCAAGCATCTTAGAGAATGAGTGATGAAACTACTTTATCTATATAGACATCTAAATGAAACTAATCTTAACTAACTTCCTGTAATAAACCTTATTAAACATCATGTTCATCTAGCTCTAGGAACAAAGCCATACTTAGCTAAATCCTAGAAGAGGTTTGCACTGATGATTAAATAGTAGCTGAGGAAACTAGTTACTAATAAAATTAAAAAAGAAGTATATAAATTGATAGTAGCAGTAAATGGGAAACTATCTTTATAAAATATAAAAGCTATACTAATAGAAAAAAGATAAGAAGGATCTATAAATACTAAATTAAGATTAACATTCAACTATTTATTTATATATGAAATACTTTCAGGGTTAAAAATAGAACTACAGAGCAGGGTGCATGATTATCTATTCTCTTCAAAGTATAAAGTATATTAGAGAGTAAATATAAAGTATGATTACTTTATGATACTAATATATCTATCTAATAGACTATATTTTGTATTTTCTATTTCAGGATTAAGATAGCTTTAATTAACTTGAATGCTATAGAGAATCTAATCTACACTATTTACCTTCATTAAATTCATAAATATCATGTTAGAACTAATTTCAGAATCAGAGCCCAAAAAGTCCTTACTTTATAATGACTATGAGGAAGAACCACCTCCAGTGGTAGTATATATAGATAATGTGTTCAGAGGAATACCATCACCAGAGAAGTTATATGAAATACTTAGGAATTAATTCTTTCTAAGAATTAAATAGGCTAACTTGAGACTATCTTTCCATAAGCTTAAGCTATTTATGCAAGATATAAAGACTCTGAGGGTAATATATGAAATCAATGGCAGTGTGCAAATCCTACCAGAAAGAGCCATTAAAATCTTCAATTAGCCTGTGCCTACAATCAAGATGAATGTATGAGTATTCCTGGGAGCCTTAGAAATTAACTGGAGATTCATTTCTAACTATAGTAAAGTAGCTAGATTTCTATAGAGACTGACTGGGAACATTTCATTTCATTGGACTGATTTAGAGGAATTATCATTCAAACTACTTAAAATCAAGGGGTCAGTAAATATAGTAGTAAATGAATTTAATTGAACATTACCTGCCTATACATATATAGATAGCTCAGAATATACTTTAGAGCTTCTAATAGCTTAAGAAAGAAAAGATTCACTACATCTCAAAAGGAAGTTACTAATACTAGTAGTGTATAATTCATTTACTCTCACCTCTATATAATAGAAATATAGGACTTATAAACAGAAGTTACTCATTATTATTAAGTTCACTGAAAAGTATTTCTTTTACTTTCAAAACCTATTACTACCTAGCATAGTTCACACAAATTATAGGCTATTAGTATTATTTATCTTGGTGGACAACCATGAGGGGATATATACTAGATGGGTGGAGAAACTTCACAGGTTAAACATCAAAATAGAGTATGTTCCCAGGGAAAAGAATCAAGTTGCAGATAGATTATCAAGAACTATATTTAATAATCTAGAATGTGAGTCTGACTTATTAGTGGAAGTAACACTGAAAGAGCTGAAGGAGTAAGGGGAAAAATAGGTGTAAAAGAATGAAAAAGGGGGATTCAATGAATTTATAAAGGAGAATGATTATCTAGCATTTTAAGGGAAGAAAGTGAGGCCATCAAATAAAATAAGTATGAAAATAAAAGCACTTACAGCAGAACCATTAACTTACTATCAGAACTAGATGAAAACCTACATTATATTAGAATGATTTGGGAAAATACACACTTATCTGCAAGAGAAACTGTACACTAATACTTTAAAGATATTAGACTTTGAATGGCATGTATCTTACCTATATAAGTAAGATCAAGCAACTAGCCTCTGATTACTTTATATATCTGAGGTAAAGGTTAGATAGTACCTCAAGAAAGCCCATAATGAAAAGAGCTATTAGGGAATTAAATTTACAAAAATGAGGTTATTCTGGAAAGTATTCTAGCTAAACCTATTTAATGATATTAAAAGATGAATAAAGGGTTATTTTACCTACACTCATTATACACCATACCCTTCATGAGTGCCCCTATACCCTGTTATACCACTAAGATTACTTCAAATACTAGAAGTTAATTTCATTGGCTCTTTCCAAGAAATCAGCAGGGGCAATAAATATACCATTAATATTATAGAGTACTTCTCAGAATATGTAGTAGCATATCTGACTGAATCAGTAAAATCAAAAGATATGATTAAATTATTGAAAAGATACTTTATCTTATTTCTAAAAGTAGAATACATTGAAATGTATCTAGACCCAGAATCTCACTTCAATAATCTTCTAATATAATCATGAGCAGGAAGTTATGAAATCAAGCTTACCTTCTAACTAATAGACTTCTTGAAGTTGATAGAAAAGATTAAAGTAATAAATAAAATATTACAGAATTTAGTTATAAAGCTATAAAATGATTTATTATACTAATAGGACCTGGGTCTCCTAGATGCAACCTACCTCATAAACAGTTATATAAGAAAAGAAGTTAGATACTTATTTATAGAGATATTCTTGAGAATGAACATCACATTCAATAGCTTAGAAGAGCTTTCACTATATAAATTGGAGGAAGATGATAAAGTGAAGGAGATAATTTAAAACCTTACTATAATATAAGAAGTAACTGCAGTGAACATGTTCATAATGTATCAAGCACAAATTAGAGACCTAATACAGGAGAATCAGAAAGATAAGTAAGAAAAGTCAAAGAAGTTAGAAGAATGAAAGAGAGGCTAAATAGTAATAATTAAAAATAAAGAATGAAGAAAGTTAGAGTCTCATTAAAGAAAATCATTTAAAATTATTAAACTCTTATTAATGCATTTAAGATTATATCTCATTTAACATAAAGATGGTTCACTATTTTGATTCAAGGTCTATTATGATGACTTAAAGAGATTTAAGTTCAGAGCAAGCTACTTAGATTTAAATAATAAGAATGATGAATTTCTGAGGAGAGCTAACCTAATAATAAGAAGGCTAGTAATTAAGATAAGAAGGGTTGCAGTTAAATTGAGATCTCAAATCAGATAATAATAAAGTACTCTAATCTCTTTATTATTTAATTATATTTATATTATTTGTTTATCTTATTATATTGCTAAAATTATTACTATTTTTAAACCTCCATTATCATTTAACCCTATAACCTCTTAACCTCTCAAACCACATCTTAATCTTTTAACTGAAATTACTTTTCCTTATAACCCCATTAATCTATACCAAACCTATTCAAACCTCAAAAGCTATATTAAATAAAATAAATAAATATAAATTAACCTCTACAGAGCAGCAGCCTCTACAGCACACAGCAAACTGATATATTAAGATTGAAGTAGAAGACATAAAGATACAATTAAATAGAACCTTAAAATATTTCAATCAAGTCTTTCTAGTAATACTAATGAAGGTAGAAAGAAGAAGGCATTACCAGTAAAATTAAAAGCTCTTAATAATAATAATCTTTAAACTCATATAAATAATTCTTACAGCTAAAATGTATATAAATATATAAATCTAGAGGATTAACCAGTTTAAAGAGGATACATTTTAGCTGAAGACATCAGATCATTCCACATATCACCTCTATATTAAAGACTATTACTGGAAATGAAGGAAGAGGTTTATAAAGCACAAAAGAGAGAACATCTATTTCAAGTCACTTGTGCTAATACATGATCATATCATTTCTGGACAAATAGTAAACCATAAAATAAAGAAGAAGTACACAAAATAGACTCATCTTTCTTGAATATACTTCTGAAAACTTTAAAGTCATTACTCATTAGAGTAACTTATTAGTATTAGAGCCTCCCCATTAAAGAAGGGCTAACTCTGAAAGCATCATATAACCTCAAACTAATGATATAAACTCTCATTTAGAATGTTAAAGTCATCAGAAAACATGCAAAGATCATACACAACATCACCTATAAATTATGAAAATTAGTTAATTCAGAGAAGAAGATACAACTAGAATTAGTTATATCTCAAGGTAAGTCTAACATTCTATTATAAATTAAAGCACAAAAGAGAATAAGTAAATAAATAGAAGTAATCTATAGAGCTATCATTTCTTTTGTAGATGATTCAATTAATAAACTAGTGAATAACTTCCCATGTAATATACTTTATGAGGAATTAAGTGTAATGAATAGTATAGAAGAAACCTTACTCACAGACAAGATAAAGTAATGAGCCTACAAGTGATAATATATAGAAAAAGAAACTGCAGATATATCTAATAGATATACTTATACTAACTTGATAGCTACTAGTAGGAATTCACAGTAAAATTCCTTCATAATAACTATCCTAGTAGCATTAATTTCTCTGCAATTAGGATTAGTTACAAGAAATCAGATCAACTCTCTAGGAAAGTCAACTAATCCTTAATATTGAAATATCAGACTAGGAATACTAGAGAATATAGCCCCAAAAATAATCTATTTCATTAGAATGATATTTCCTCACTCAGAAGGAAGGCCATACTAGATAATGATACTTCTTGAAGTATTAAAGGTAGAGAGATTCTTAAACACTAATATAGTTATATAATAAGTCACTAACAATGAATTCCCAGTAGAACTTAATAGGTTGAATAGGAAAATCACTATCTGAGGCTGAAATAAATTCAAAGGACTTCTTAGTAAAAATTCAGATAAAAAGGATATTATCAGCAGAGCCTCTTCCTCCTCTTCAACAGAAATGAGTCAATCAGAACTAAATTTAATTATAAATCTAATATGAGAGGTTATTAAAGTATTATACTGATATATGAATACTAAGTTAGCAAAGTAAACTAATAAAAAGAGAGAAGAGTAGATGAAGCTAGATCTCATCACTAAAAAGATCTTTTATAGAAATATATGAATTTATAACTATATGATTAAGATAGAGGAAATCAATCTAACCTGGGAGAATGAAGCAAGCCAACTCAGATGGTTTAAAACTTAATGTGATATGAAGTTGAAGAAGATCCTAGTAATAATTATAGATATAATGAAATAAGACTTGATGAAATCAAGTATAAAAGGAGAGGAGTAAAATAGAGTCTTTCTTCAAGTAGTGATGTTAATAGATAATTAGTAGGAGTTAAAGAAGCTCTTATAATATTATAAAATTATAATCAAGTGGTTGATGATAATAGAATCATAATTAAAATTAGTAATAAATATAGGCCTAGTCAATAATATATCCTTAATAGTATACAAGATAAATTGTGAAGGGCTATACTCTTATACCCTATATCTATAGCTTATCTAAACTTTACCTAATCTCCAACTGTCTGATTGAATGCCTCTAATTAGGCTTTCATATAAATATTTATTTGCTTCAACCTCATATAATTCTCTTCTACTTATATTATATAATCTTATAATTTCTTTTCCTTTTTCCTTTCTTTCTCTAATGATTACAATCTTAATTCTAGTGTATAGCTCACATGATTTACTTATTAGAGCACACCTATTATATTTTGTAATTACTCACTTGATCTCTTCTTAGAGATCCTCATTATATTTACCCCCCTCAAATATAATTTATATGTATAGTAGATTCTTCTAAATATAACTCATACATATAGTAAACTCTTCTGAAATCTAAAATATAATCAGCTCAGCTCCACTAAATAATATATCAGTGAAAGACCTCAAAGCCCTGACAGTTCATATTAATATCTTATGAGATTTTCCTTTAAACTTTTTAAATTCTCTAAACTTCCTGAATCCTCTGAACTCTCTAAATTCAAACAATTTTTTGAATCCATTATAAATATAGATCCTCTACATGAAGATAGCACCTTTTCTCAGAACTTTGATGCTAAATTTTAAAACTTCATTTAGTAACTTACAAATAAGATTAATCTCATTACTAAATAGAATTATATATCTATACTGACTTCAGCTTCTATTCTAACTCCTGCTTATCTAACTGCTCTTTTTGAGGACTTCCTGAGACATCTGAAAGAAAGACTTGCCACCCTTGAGAAATTCATGGGCAAATAAGTCTCTAAATACTCTGTCTGGCACCTCAGTGTGAAGGTCAAAATCACTTTGAATGGCCTTATGATTAGATCTCTTACTAATCAGATCTAATACATCTATATTTAACTCTCTGATACTATTATTATCTGATTCTACCCTTAAATGAAGATCAATGTTAAGCTTATTTCTATAACCTCTAATGTTATTCTTAACTAGCTTAACATCCTTTTCTCTAATCTCTTAGTAGTCTAGAAGGCTCTGACCTGGCTGTATAATATTTATTAGAAGACTGATTCACTTATCATCTTTCTTCTAAGATTTAATTAGAAGATTTTAGAAGCTGATAGTCAGCTATGAAATGACATTATTAAGAAGGTCCTACTTAAAAAGATTATTAAGTTTGAACTCCTGTAATAAATCATTACCTTTATTAAACCTCTCATGTATTTTGAGTATTATACAAAGCTCTATAGCATAGAGAATAACTTGTTCAAGATCAAGGCTATTTAGAGCTGAATCTATAGTAGTACCCCTACTACCTCTAGAAAGATCTTCCCTAAGACCTCTCTACTAAAGAATCTGAATACTATAAATTGAATATCTATAGAACCTACTTGTATAAATGTATTTTACATTTCAAATATAACTACCATCACTATTATTAACTGCTGCACTCAAGATGTCTACATTAACTGTAATAAATCTGAATATAGAGCTACTAACTGCTATAGAATTCATATTCCCCCAAAACTACCCATACAGTCTGTAAACATATAAATTAAGCTTAAAGAGTCTGAGGAGGAAGACTTTAAAGACATCAAGTCAGACTTGAGAAAAGACTAGCTTTTATATAAAATTACAAGTAGAAGCTTCTGAAGTTAGATAGAAAGATCTTTAAGAAGAAAATAATTATTCTGATGATTTTTATATCTACTATAATTAATCATTCTTTTAATATGAATATTATGATAGATAGTAGTTACTATTACTATTTAATAATTCATTCTTATATGATTAATTATTATAACCTCCTGCATATCTCAATCAACCTCTAAAAGATTGAAGGTGTCAATGGTGATACAGGCAGCCTCATATAAAATATAATGAAGCTTGATATTGATATTAGTGGATTTCTCCAAGAAAATACTTATATGTATGAAATTAAGAATCTTCCATATAACTTCATACTAGGCCTATTATAGCTATCTAAACATCAAGCTCTCATTAATACTCATAATTAATGTGTTGTATTTCCCAGAGGCATCTACATCTTCAAAAAAGATGTTTATAAGACTACTGACCTTTATTAGATCTCTATTAATACTTATAATCTCCTCTAAAGTTATAATTAGAAATTTAAGTTCTAATCTTCCATTGAAATCTTCACTACTAGTATAGCTAACATAAAGAAGGCTCTCTCATAACTCTCTAAGAAGCTGAAGACTGACCCTATAATAGTCCTCTCTTTATATTATTATGAATTTCTTAATATTTTTAACTATAAGGCTGCTGAGAAGCTCTCATCATTCCAAAGTATGTATGACTATTATATTAAATTTAAGAAGATAGATGGTAAAAATTTTCAGCTACTCTAAAGACCTCTATATAATATATTATATGATGAACTGCTCATGCTCTGTAAGACATTTAATAACCTTTTAGATAAGAGTTTCATTTAAGTTAGTAACTTGCCTGTAGGTACACCTATACTCTTCATGAAGAAATTAGATGGAGGCCTCTAATTCTATATTAACTATTAGAGTCTTAATTGCTTCATCTAAAAAGATCATTATCTACTATTATTAATCAATAAGACTCTCAAATAGATCAGATAAGTCAAGTGGTTTATAAAGCTTGATGTCATCTCCACATTCTATAAGATTTAAATCACAGAAGAAGATGAATGGCTAACTACCTTTCACACAAAATATAATCTATTTGAATGGATAGTTACCTTCTTTAGCCTTATAAACACTCTGAGTACCTTCTAGAAATACATTAACTAGGTCTTATGAGATTATTTAGATGAATTTACTTCTATCTACCTTAATGACATCTTCATCTTTACTAATAGATTCTATAAGTAATATTAAGAGTACATTTAAAAAGTTCTTATCTATCTTTATGAATATAATCTCTCAATTAACATTAATAAATTTACCTTTAAAGTTCAAAAGATAATCTACCTCAGCTTCATCATAGAGGTGAGAAAGGAAGTTCATATGAACCCCAAGAAGATTATTACTATTCTTAAATGAGAGGCTCCTATAATCATAAAAGATGTGTAAGGCTTCCTAAGATTTATAAATTTCTACTGATACTTCATTTGAAATTTTTCTGATATCATCTAATTACTAACTGATCTCACACATAAAGATCAGTAGTTTTAATAGTTTAAAGAAGCAGATAAGATATTTACATGCCTTAAGTAGATATTCATCTCTACCTTAATACTTATTATATTTAATTCTGACCATCTAATAGTAGTTGAAATAGACTCCTCTGAATATGTCATAGATGATACTCTCATATAATAAGATAATAAAGGTGTCCTATAATTTTGTGCATTTATATTTAAGAAGTTCAGCCCTGCCAAAATTAACTATAAGATTTATGACAAGGAATTTCTCACCATCATCTAATATCTAGAGAAATGAGACTCTAAATTTCACAGTATGAAAAACTTTGAAATCATTATAAATCATAAGAATCTTTAATATTTCATAATAACTTATAAACTCTCTAAATATTAAATGTACTGGGCTGAATTTCTTAGCTACTTTCATTTTACAATTTATTATTACTCTAGCATAGAGAACTTCATAGCTAACACTTTCTCCTAATATGAATAGAATATACCTTCTGAAGACTTCAATACTCACTAAGTAAACTATAAATAGAGACTGTTAGATCTGTAGATCCTCAAAGAATTCAAAGTAACATCACATAGAATAATATGTATTTTACTTATTATTCTATTAATTATAACCTCCTCATCCTTACTCTAAGAACTCTGAAATATTATTATTACCTCTAATAAATACCTTCAGATAATGACTTAGATCATTCAAGATAAAGCTCATTATTTTCTGTCTGAACTTCAGGCCTGCATTAATATTGCTGAATGCTTTATAGACCTTAACTTCTAATTACACTTCTAAGGGAGATAGTAAGTTTCTAATTTAAAATTATTATACATTCAAATCATACAAGAAACTCATAACTTTCTAATGACTGATTATTCAGATTATAAAGTACTCTACTGAATTCTATTCTAAGACTTCTATTAGTCTGATATATCTTAGAGTATCTAATAGTTCACCTAAAACTGTAATATCTATTAATTTATCATTATCTGATGAGATCATCATCAAGATTTGCTCAAATCTCTTCTAATCTCTAAATATATCTAGCATGATATTATCATTAATTTCATAGTAGATCTTTCTATAAGTAATAGCTGCAAAAATGTCCTCATCATCATTAACTATCTTAATAAGAGTATTATTCTTAAATCTTGCATGAAGATGAATGCATCTACAGTAGTAAAAGCCTTTCTTTAAAGCTTATTTTATTATCTATATAGTCTATCTTATATAATCATTTTGAACCATAGAACCCAGTTCATCAGAGCTATCTGAATCTGAATTTATTAGCTCCTCAAGATCTTCCAACACCTCTTAACTGCTTACTATCCCAAAATTAATAGTAGCACTAAATATATGATTTAGACAACTAAAAATTACCTTTAAAAGTTCTATTTATATGCTCAGAATAACTAGAATGAACTCCTTCTATATACTAAACTTATAATTAATGGCTGCAACACTATTAGCACTGATATTAGCTCATTTTTCCTCTCATATAATTATAATTTTAAAGTTCTTAATCTCACTAAATCATCTAAACCTTCTACTTTACTTTGTAGTTTAATCTAAATTATAGATATCATCATCTTGAAACTTCAGTAAGCTTATAAATGAGCTGAATTCTTCATAATCAGTGCCTAGTAAAATTAATAGAATCATGTAAATACCTGTTAAAATCCCATTAAATACTATAAGGTAAGTAATAAGATCTAGCTAAACCTCTGAAACATCACAATTAATTACCCATCTTATATGCTTGACTATTAATATGTTAAGTACACTATTATTAAAGTCCTGAGAAGCTATAACTACTATCTTGATATGCTACCTAGGATTCACAACATATTTCATATGAATCTACTTTATAAGGCCTTTACTAACTCATTCTTCTTATAAGAGATTACTAATTAGCATCTACTTGACATCATTAAGAAAGACAATGAGATAGAATATGAGATTAAAGCTATTCTTAACTACTATCATTATAGATGAGGATTTCAGTACCTGATGAAGTGGCTTAGATATAAAGTCTCTTTATAAGAATCAACCTTTATTCTATAGAATATTATTATACTTATCTATTATAAAAAACTACACTTACTTAATAAGATTCTATCTATATTATACTGCATCTAATTTTCCAAACCTTTCTACCTGCCCTTTAAAACTAAATAGGAAAGAATAATATGAAAGATTATATCTTTATATCTTATATTTATAGCTTACCTGAACTTCACTCAATCTCCAACTGCTCAATCAGATATCTCTAACTAGGCCTTTATATAAATATTTATTTACTTTAATCTCATATAATTTTCTTCTACTTATATTATATAATCTCACAATTTCTTTTCCTTTTTTCTTTCTTTCTCTAATAATTATAATTTTGATTCTAGTATATAGCTTGTACAATCTGCTTATCAGAGCACACTCATTACATAAATTCCTAATAAATTTAATTATATATCTTTTTTTTAATAATAAAATAATCAGTTTCTTCATCTACAACACATCTTATAATTTTTAATTTTATTAAATCTATTTATTTCTTAATATATTAGTTTCTTTCTCATTCCTTTAGTTTCTTTCTCATCTCTTTTATTATCCTGATTTCAAAAAGTATCATTATTACTAGTTAATTAATTCTTTTTACATAGCTTCTTTACTTATTTAGTTGTTTTAAGTACTTATTTAGATCTTCTATCCTCCTTCTCATTACAATGAATTAATTTTAAGAACTGATAAAATCTATTAGAGGTCTACATCAAGTTCATATAATTATAATGATTTTTATTCTCAGACAGAAAATATAGCTTATATAAGACACACTTCATTAAATTACTATCTCCTCAGAGTTCAACACTCTAAATCAAAATATAAAGAAACTCATTAATTAAATGATCTAACATTTAGAAGTAATAAATTAAAGAATCCTTATTTTTGAATGATTTTTTCTTGCTCAGTCTAAATCATTTAAAACTCCTTCCTCTAATTAAATTAAAATAAATAATCTTATTTATTTATATTATCATTTTAACTTCACCATCATCTTTCATCTGTAAAGCTATTTTAACCTCATTATTTTAATATACTATTAGTACTAGTTTTCAGCTATTTACATCAGTTTAGTCAGCTTCAAGTTTAATTCATATTAGCACTTTTCAGATATTCCTTTGAAATACCTTTCTTCCTATAAATTCTATTCAATGAGAACTTACTATTTTATTTTAATTTCTTAGCTTGACTAGTACAGCCAGCAACAACAAATTTGATCATTAATTGCCTAGTAGAATTATAAAAGTAATAGATGGAATTAATTAATCAGTCAGTACACTTCTTACTGAGAGTAGTTAAATTAGTATAAATTACAGTATAAAAAATCATAGAGGATCTGACATATCACTTCTTAGATAATACTACTTAAGATCTTTTAATAATGATAAATACTGAGCTAATTATTATACTTCATCATTTTGAAGTTTATAGATGAATGATAAGCTTTAGTTTCATAATAATATCAGCCTCAGACATTTATTATATCATTAACAACTAAAATAGCACATATTATATGTACTTCCAATTAGATATATTAGGATAAAGAGAGGACTAATCAAATTATAAGGATTAATCTACTTAGAACTCATTAATAGATTCAAATAACATTAAATGATCTAATAGAGACATCAATGAGATGATAGAGTATAACTTTAATAGTAAATTTTATTATAAAATATAATATATAGGCTTTCCTCTTTATATAGATTTATAATGTCTAGTCTTTCAGCCTCATCATTCATTTAGTTTGTATACCTAACTATTTATATTCTCTAACTACTTATATGACTTATCATTCAGTTTGTTATTCTTATCTTCCTTCTATGTTATTACTTTGAGGATGAATCAGAAGGCCAGGAGATGAGAAGAAAATACTATTAAGTAGATGGTAATTTCTTCTAATATTTTATCTAATATGATTACTTTTCTTTATTATCTAGTTTATTTATTTTTATTTACTTTTTAAAACCAGAATGTTTTCCTCTCCTCTTTTAGTTAGTAGAATCAATAAGATCTATGACTTTCAATCCATTCCAATTAGTTGAGGTATTTCCTCAATTGTATCATTGATCTCATTCTCATGTAATACTGCCAAGCAGGCAATAATGCCACATCACCACATCCATCTCTTTTTTAGGCCACTACAGCCAACAGTTAAGACATAACTACTACCAAACATGACTCGACTGCGTTTTGACTGCCAGCCTGACAGTGAATTGAATATTAGCTGATGACCAACTGTTAAAATACAACGTTTAGACTGCTCCTACATTCCATGGATCCGCCCATCCATCCATACCGGAATTTAGCGCCATTTTTCAACGCCGGATTTATGGTTGATCCGCTGTCTATATAGATACACAGTTAACTGACCGTCAACCGACTGTCAACTTCCAATTAAACTGTCAATTGATGGTTAAATCATATATGGTAGAATTAACCACCCAGAGCCTCCTTCCATCTCCCATCTCCTATCTTCTCTTGATTTGAAGCTTCAAATCTCCCTAACTGACCTGCCTGTTAGTAATCTGCCTACTAACCTGCCTACTAACCTGCCTGCTAACCTGCCTGCTAACCTGCCTGCTAACCTGCCTGCTAACCTATGTACTGACCATAGTGGCCATGGCGGCAGCGGCAGGTAGTAGTAGTAGTAGTAGTAGTGGTAGTATTGTAGTAGGAGGAGGAGGAGGAGGAGGAAGACGGTGGAAGTAGGGTTAGCTACAGGTTAAGTCCCGGTTAACTACAGGTGAAATATTGATATAGGGGGTCAACTCTGTGATAGACGTTTAGCAGAGTTAACCATCAAGCCATAATTTATGGTGGTTAGCGTATAGTTTAGAGTTGACCGTCAGTTGACCGTTGGGCGACGGTTTTTCAGAGCCATATATTTCCGGTATGGATCCATCCATCCCGCCGCAGGCCGTTGGTCACGTGTCAGGGCTCCCAAACCGCATCCAAGGATGGACTTCTCTCACGTATGTAAGCAGCCAGATTCGATTCGATGCGACAAAACCTCTTCGGCGCTCCCAACACTCGTTCGGCCACAAAATGAAGCCTCAATTGTCCCTCGTTCTTCTCCCACTAGCTCTTCTAGCCTCCGCCGCCACCGCCGCCGCCGTTGAGTTCACAACGCCAAGCGCCGGAGCTATCATTAAAGGCGGCGGATCCCCGCTAGACGTCGAATGGAGACACCTGGGAAACAATTCAAACGGCCCTGAGAGTGTCCAGTTCGATATATATCTCTGCGCTGGGGGGGATGATGAGGACTCCTATGTATGTTCCTGAGGATTCTCCATCCCCTTCCCCTGCCTACTTTCTTTTTGCTGAACTTGCTATATAGACTCAATTGGCGCCCATCGTCAAGGACCGCTCGTTTGCACAGGGAAACTCCGCCTCAGCTACCGTGGCGGCTGACATCGGTGGAAATGACCCGAATGCGTAGTGAGAACCCCCCCCGGCCACCCGCAATTGGCAGATCTGTGCTGATTCGGTATCGTCCATAGCTTCCTCCAAATGATAATCAACTGGTCCCACGGCGCCGAACTCATCCACTCGCCCCGTTTCTCCCTCTCCTCAATGACCGGTTCATTCCCCGAGAAGCTTGCGAAGGGTTTACAAGGCGTCTCCGGAACAGCCAGCCCGGCCACGGCCAACAACGATCTCGGCAAGCGGCAAGCAGCGCTGCCGTATGAGGACCAAAAGGGCCCGACGCGATACGCCCCCGTGCCAATGCAGCCCCCGACAAAAATAAGCCTGAAGACGGCTGCCCCGTTGCATCCCAAGAGCGCGTTTAATATCGCGCAATCGTTCTTGCCGAGGCCGACGATTAAAACTACGATCTCGGTGATGGGGACGTTTGTGACGACTAGTATAGAGAATACGGTATGATTGCATATTCATTGTTAATGGTGGATGGGGATGGGAAAAGTCGCTAATTGATAATGTCCAGGCCGCGCCAGCCCCGACAGTTGATGACGATATGCAACGATTCCTAAATAGATGGAAGGACTAACTGGCTGGCATTGGGCATCTTTTCCTTCTCTGTTCTTTTTTTCTGTTTTGTTACGCATGGGATACGCGAGGCTTGGGACGGTCTTTGGTTTGGGGGATATGGCAGGGGGTAACTTCCAGGTGGAGTTTGGCTCTCATGTTTAGATGTCACAAGGTTCTCAGTTGAGATATGCTTCTAGGTGTTACAAGGCCAAAATGGTATTGATGTTTGTTCCCTTTTATCTTCCTTCTTGGTGTTATTCTTGTCCATTGAACCTTTTCTATCTTCTCGTTGAATGGTTGGAAGAGATATTACCACGAAAACCGGCAAATTCGACAGGACATCAACGCAATTACGAATAGTAAGCTGGCCCCTCCTGCCACGGAGTGCATGGTTGATATTGAGGCTAACATCCTTGGAAAATGTGTTTCTAGTTAAATACTAGCAATAGTGACACGATAACTGCCTGGGGCACAACAGAGACCTAATGGCAGGGCAAGTTTTGTGAGCCAGCATAGACAGTTAGCCCAACACTTGTTAGCTGCCGTGGAGTCCATGCTTGATCTTGTCAGTGGGGCTCAGTTCTGCAGTAACCTTAAGAGTGAAATGGAATGTTCCACTTCTACTGCTCTACTGAGCATGATGCTATGGATTGTGGTGTATGAGGAGTGCAAATATCTATGACCTTTGCTGAGAGCGGCAAGAGCCTGCCCCGGATAATAGGCATGGAGTGCTCACTGCTCCATACCAAGATGAGGATTCAGAATCTGTAGCAATGCTGAAGATCCTTTTTTATGGAGTGTCTTGAATCATTATGGAATTAATTGACCATAACAGCTGCAACATGCAAATGACGGCCTCCTGAAAAGATCCAGTTGCAATGGGATAGAACAAGCCTGTACACCATACGCCCTTCCTACTTACAATCTACCCACCCACGCCTCACAAACCAAGATTATAGATCCTTACCAACAGCAGGACCCTTCCAACCATCCCCCAATACCCCCGCAACCTTGCCCTCAATCCAGTCCTACGGTCAAATCAGTTAGCTAGCCTTCGATAAATACCCTCCTAGTATTCCAAAAGCAGACAACTCACCCACAACCTCCCCGCCAACTCCATATCACCAGCAACAGCCGAAGTCTCATGCGGCTTCGCAATGGGAACAAAATACCCCCCCCTCATCCCATCCCCCTCTCTAACCCTATCACTAGCAGCCAGAAACAACGCTGTCGCAGCCCCATCCTCCCTCGACTGACCCATCACAGACCAGAAGTACTTAAACGCCTTCCCGCCAATCGTCCCCAGATAATGCGTCCAGATATCCATCGGCTCCGTGGCGATGTTCCCCGGAAAGAAGCTGTTCACATATATATTCCTATTCACATCATCATCAACTTCACCGTCACCATCACCATCACCCACGGCCATCAACCGCCGCGCAAACTCCCGCGCACTCAGAATAACCCCGACCTTCGACCGCGCGTAGCGCCAGATCCCATCGTCAATGCAGTAGCAGAAGTAGCGCTTCTCTAGCGGGCTCTCGGGACTCGGACTGAGCAGGTCCAGATCCAGCTGGCGGCAGAGCATGTGTAGCGAGGAGGCGGTGAAGACGATGCGCGCGTCGGGCGCGTCGAAGCGGGTGATTGTGCTTCGGAGGAGGGGGAGGAGGAGGCGGGCGAGGATGTGGTGGCCGACGACTTTGGCGGCGAAGGTTGTGTCGATGCCCTGTGGGGAGAGGGTGGGGGTGGGGAGGATTGGGGTTCCTGTGCGGGATGTTCTGTGTCATGTATGGGATAAAAAAGGGGGTGTGGGGGGGTATATACCAGCATTACACAGCAAGATATCCAACCTCTCCGTCCGCCTTGTCACTTCTTCCGCGGCCCTCTTGACCTCTAGCATATCTGCCAGATCGCACTGGATGAACTGTGTCCTGGGCCCTGTTTCATCAGCATCAGCCTCATCATCACCCAACAGGTCGAGGTCGATGCGCGGATCCCGGCGCCAGAGATCGAGACAGGCGTCGTATTTGGATGCATTGCGCGCGATGATGAAGAGCTTGCTGATGCCGTGGAGGAGGAGTTGGGTGCTTATCTCTGTTGTGGTGGGATTGTTAAAGGGGGTCGATTTACTGCATGTATCTGGGCGGGGGATGGAGGGGGGTATTATGTAGTTATAGATTGTGATTTAGGAACTAGAATGGAACCGGGGGGGAATAAAGCTTTCCTTGTCCGATGCCAGATTGACCACCCTATGCGAATGGAATGGAACGGATTAGTGAAGTCGTTGGTGAATTCGATAGCTGTTGACGGCTGTTTTTCATGCCCAAGGGAGATGAGGGGGGGGGATGCGGGAATATAAGTCATATTCGCCCCATATGGGTGGATGGATGGATGGATGGTAGCTCACGGTAATCACGGCCACCTTCCCGTCAAGGTCCGGGACTTCAGACAGTGAGAAATTTCGAGAGGTGAATAGGCCTGTCATGTTTTATCTGTGCTTCCTGTCGTATATCTATATCTTTTACACGAGGGGAGGGGGGTTGGAAGTTGATGTAAATATACTACATGAGTGGGTTCGAATAAGGTTGTGGCTGATGATCTCATAGTTATGTATGCGGAACTGGTCCGTGTCAGTCCATTTTGATACATGTATGTACACCTCATGTTGAATTATAACTCTATCTGTCATCTAAACGATCGGTTCGTATGCTATGTAACATAACCCCATGCTTTGTGAGCAGCATGTTGAAAAAGGCTCGCAGGTGTATGGTTGGTCTATATGTATAAAAGTCAGCATCCTTAGGACGCATCCAGACAGTAAATGATGTAAAGTAAGTCATTAAGAAACAGTGAAATGGAAAAGAACAACAAAACATTCAAAAACTATTTCTTTTTTATATCATTCAGATCAAGACTGGATCTTGTTCTGGTGCAGCAACCATGTCAGCAAGTCCACCTTTGTAGCGACAGCGACAGGTTTCATATGTCCCTGTTCGTCCTTCTCCGTAACTACCGCAGCGCTGTTCCACTCGAAAAACCGGTTCAATGCGCTCAGGGGTGTGTCCAAGGTGATTTCGATGAATCCCCGGCGCTTCTCCGGAGCCTGTCCCGAGCTGGAGCTGACTAGCTCTGGTGCAATTCTTGAAATGTCTCTGGCATCTGTGACCACTTCTGATAGTTTCGAAAAGTCAAACATGACATCGGAAACAGGGCTGGTGCTCGCCGCCCTGCCGTGGGAGAGGCGACTTAGTATATTTCCCAGAGTGACCAGACCAACTAGTCGTCGGCCGGTGGGTGCAAGCACTGGTAGTTGATCGAAGCCTTTCTCTCTCATGATCTCGATCGCGGCCTCGCATGTTGAGTTTGATAGAACTGTCGTTACTGGCTTCAATCTCAGTGCCTTCACCTTAGCCCCAGAAAACGCATCCTTGGATCCTCGTGGCGCCAACTCTGGAGAAGGCGGGTCCGCAGCAGGGGGGGTTGCGGGGAGAAGATCATTCGCAGCGAGCCAGTCGTCATCGGCAAACTAGAACTATTGTCAGCACCATGCATAGGGTGTTAAGAACACCAGAACATATATATCAGGTACATACCTTGCTCAGGTAGCTTCGGATGCTATCTGGGAGAATAACGACGACCACGTCATCCTCGGCAAAATTGTAGTCCTTCGCGGCCTTGACAAGGCCAGCAATAGCACTTCCACTGCTTCCACCGACGAGAAGACCTTCCTCAGCAATTAACTGTCTGGCATACTGGAATGATTCCCTATCGCCCGTCTTATACCACTTGTCGATCGCATTGCGGTCGAGAACATCCGGGATAAAGTCGTATCCGATGCCTTCAACCTTGTACGACTCGTTAAGATGTTCTTGGTTCAATGCCTCTGGCAGAGCCAGTATCGACCCGTGCGGGTCAGCCGCAATTACTGTGATTTCGGCATTATGCTTCTTCAGACCGCGGGCAAGACCGGTGATGGTACCGCCTGTACCCGCGCCTGCAACTATAGCTTTTATTTTACCATCAGTCTGGCGCCAGATTTCCTCTGCTGTGCCGAGTTCATGAGCCAGAGGATTATCTTTGTTTCCGTATTGATCGAGGATATGAGCGTTGGGGAGCTCCTTTTCTAGCCGTTTCGCGACACCAATGTGTGATTCAGGGGAGTCGTAGGCGGCTTCAGTAGGTGTACGGATGATGGTCGCGTTCAAGGCACGTAGTACTGCCACTTTCTCAGCGGACATCTTCTCTGGTAGTGTGATTATAGTTTTATAGCCTGGGGATCGATTTAGTTATTATGTCAACATAATCTAGAATATATGAGAAAACACGGGGACTGGCTGACCTTTAACTGCACCAACCAGAGCAAGTCCAATGCCCCTATACATCAAATAACATCCGTCAGCACCATTCCCACTCCGCTAAAAGCCGTCAAAACTTACGTATTTCCACTTGTTGGCTCAATCAAAGTATCGCCTGGCTTTATTCTCCCTGATCGCTCGGCCTCTTCAATCATGCGCAAGGCAATGCGATCCTTCACACTGCCTCCAGCATTGAAGTACTCCAGCTTAGCATAAACCGTGGCCTTGATCCCCAGGCTCTGTGGAAGCCTATTAAGGCGGACAAGGGGCGTGTTGCCGATTTGCTGGGTGATTGATTCCATCACCACGGGAGGGACAGCGGGGTTCGTTTTCGAAGCCATGGTGGCGGGGTAAAGATTGGCTGAAGGGAAGGGAACTGGGAGGGAAACGAAGGGGGAGACGAAGGAGAAGCAATCCAAAGAACAGTGACTCGCGGGGGGGAACAGTCTAATAATAAATAGCAAGTTTTGAGAGAAGTGCCGCTGAACGGGTGGGCTGTTGTCTCGTATCGTCTTATTTTTTTTTTCTGCCAGGGTCTGATAGAGGCGATAAGTTCGCCCAGCTTTTCCGGCGCCGGGCCGACTATAGCCGCGAAAGGCGGACGCCGCCGCCAAACCAGTCCAGCTGCAACATCAACGTCCAAGACACTGGTCAAATGCCTCCAGCGTTAGCATGGTGATAGGAACTTGAATGCTTCCCAGTCCCAGTTGAAAGACAGCCGCTAACACTGCGCATCGATTACCAGTGTCCCCTGTGATTCTGTGAAGCGCGCCCGCGGCTCGCGTCGTGAATAGGGCTGATGATATTCTCCCCAGCTTGGGGAATCTACTACAGAGCAACGTGGGACACAGTGGGAGCAAAGCTCGGGCAAAGGTGACTATGATTCAGAGGCTGAAAGTTACTTGGTGACATCTGCCGACTCTCATCGGGACCTTCGCAATTTGGGTCCTTAATTCGGCTTGATCTCCCTCAACAAATCCCACGCCAGAATACACTAATAACTTTGGCCCGCCACGATCCCCGCCACTAACCACCCGAACCAGCACGTTTTAACGATGATGTGGCTGATTCGAGGCCCAGAGTTCTTGCGGGAAACCAAGCTTTTTCTCTCCCGTTCCTCGTTTGTGGCTAGTTGCATCAGGACGCGCGACACGTCACACGGAGCACCAGCAGCATCATCCTGGCCTTGACTGGAATATTTTGAAAATCACCGATGATTATCCCAGACTTGTGTCTGCTGCTCCCAGCAAAGGAATCTTTAAACCGAGGCCATTGTGGCTAATAATGAGGAAACCTTTGTCAGTGTTCAGGTGGGTTTCAGATGGGTTGACAGGCTAGTGGAGCTAGTTGGATGGCAAGTCATTGGTGACGGCCATCGTTAGCATATCCCAATTAAAGCATGGGCTATTTATATTTACATGTTTCAGCTCAGGAGAATGGGGCAACGAGGCCAAACGGCAATTTATTAAAAGAAAGGATCCCGAGCACGGCGAGCAGTTTTAGCCCTGGCGCCTCATTGTGGACAAGACACCTTTATTTCGTTCCATCCCCGCGATTTTCTCGACAATAATCCGATTGCTCATTCTTTTCACATTTCCTTCTCTCTTTAGATCCAATATCCGCAACGCTGAATCTACGAGTTGAATTCCCTGGTTTGTCGCTGAAATTTCACATCCACAAGCGTTCTTTTCGTTCCAGATGTTCTTCAGAGAACATCTTCTCTGACGGCCAACGCCACGATCCATGATAAACAGGGCGGAATATCATTTTTTCTGTTGTAATCGACATATCAAAGAGCTTACTTGAAGACCTTCTCATCCATTCCATTCCACAATGGAGCAGCCCCCACGATCCCGAGGCTCCGAAACTCTTCCGTCAACCCCTCCTAACCCATCGGAAAAGGCCAAAAACAAGCATTCGGTTCTTCCTCTACACAATGGAAAGAGCCGCTCTTTATTCCGCATTCATACTGCCGGCGAGAGTGGACGGAGCGGAGTCCATCCTATCCATTTCCTTAAGGTGTGCTTTAAGAGTACCACTCCCGTCTCGATGGTCGTCAACGTCCTCTGGCCCTTCGTCCCAGCTGCAATCGCCATTCATTTTGCTCGTCCCGATCTCCATCTCTGGATCTTTGCCCTGAACTATATCGCTATGGTACCCACTGCCAACCTGCTGGGCTTTGCGGGCAACGAATTAGCTCGAAAGTTGCCCAAGGTTTGGGGCATTTTGGTGGAAACCACATTGAGCTCGGTAGTAGAGCTAGTCTTGCTTATGGTCCTGATATCCAATGACGAGGGAAACAATTTGATACCCGTTATACATGCTGCGATTTTGGGATCTATACTGGCCAACTTGTTGCTATGCTTGGGACTATGTTTTTTCCTAGGTGGCTTGAGGCGCGACGAGCAGCAATTTCATTCAGTTATTAGCGAGACTGGATCCGGACTCCTTCTTGTTGCAGGGTTTGCCCTTCTAATCCCCAGCGCGTTCTTCTCTGCCCTTTCTGGAAGTACGACGGAGGAAGGACCCTTCACAGCCGCAGTCCTCCTTGAAAGTACTCATACCATTAGTCGCGGGACCGCGGTGATCCTTTTGTGTGCCTTTTTGATGTAAGTTTTTCAGGCCGTAGCATAAAAAATATTACTTGCTGACTGCTGTAGGTTTTTATTTTTCAATCTCCGAAGCCACCACAGTATATACGACGAGGTTCTTGAGTTAGATGAAGAAAGAGACGAGGATAGGGCGGATGAGATCATTCGGTCGAAACTTACTATGACCGAGTGCCTCATAGCAGTTGCTGTCGCCCTTGCTTGCGTTTCCATATCTGCAGTTCTCCTCGTAGCGACAATCCCCGCTATCGTCGAAAGGGGAGTGCCAGACAACTTCATGGGTCTTATTTTGGTCCCTCTTGTCGAAAAAGCAGCAGAGCATCTCGTTGCGATCGATGAAGCTTGGTAAGTGAACATCATCATTTGCGCCACGGACATTCTCCAATCTGACCGGCTGCAGGGACAATCAAATCAATTTTGCACTTTTCCATTGTCTTGGACCGTCCATTCAAACAGCGCTCTTCAACGCTCCTCTTGTAGTCCTTGTTGGATGGGGTCTTGGGAAGGACATGGACTTGAACTTCGAAATATTCATGATCGTCTTGGTTGTGCTCTCAATCCTCGTCGTTGGGAACTTCCTCCGTGATGGCAAGTCGAATTACCTGGAAGGGGGTCTTCTAGTCATGGTGTACTTGATCATCGCCGTTACGTCCTGGTACTATCCCAATCCCCACGACGGTACGACAAATGTACAACTTCCGCCTTCGGAACACGGAGGAGGCCATCGTTGAGCGCCGATGCCTATCACGGGCGTCTGGCCTGCACAGGTTATGGCCATGGGAGATCCTGGCGTAAACTTGGGCCGTCTTCTTTGGTTCAACTCATCTATACCTACTGGCTCCCATTCTGATTCAGTACCCTTTTGACATATATCTGCGAGTCCTTCCTTTCTTCATTTTTAGTTTTGTTTTCCCTTTGCATCATGCGCATAATGGAACCATGGCTGTGTCAGGCTCCCACTATGTGAAATTTCTTGTCCGCTTTTGAGCGTCATTCTATACATCATAGCTAGTCTTCTTTTTATACGTACATATATAGATAATACACTACGGCATACTACGGCCAAAATGCCTACCGTAGTAGGTAGTACATCTCTGAGTTCGTGGTAAATAAGTTTGATTTAGTGCGTCATTTTGTTTGGAAGGTAATTGGTAGAAAGCGCAAAAACGTGTGATACACAGAAAACAAATATAATCAGGTAAGATAGTACAATTCCCGTAGCGAAAATTAGAGATATTTGCATTCTCCTACAAACTGGTTGACAAAACCCCGATAAAATTGATGTGTCGAGGCTGTTCCTCAATTCGCGCGAGAAAGACTTGTTTACATGATCAACCCACCACCATCAACTCTCAACAGACCTCCAGAGACACACAACTCCGACGTGAAGAGCACTAGTAGCTATGGAAAGCGGCCGCGCATTACAGGAGAAAGTGGCCACTGCATTTAGGGAGCGTAACATTCCTGTCAAAAGAGACGACATTGCCGCCGCCGTGTCGGATCCCGAGACCTGTAAATGGATCGAGAACCATCTGGGACCTGGCAACCTGCTATCGAAGGAAGAATCAACAGTGTGCGTGCTATGGTTTTCTCTAGGTCGAGTCCTTCCAAAAGCTCTAGGCTAATAATATATTTGCTTATTTAGGTATGCAAAGCTCGAAGCATCCGGAGCACTCAGAAGCATCCTTCAAGGGCAAGAAATAGCGTCCACGAGACCCTTTGTGGAGGATGAAATCCGCGACGCAATTGCGGCTCTCAAAGGGTCGACAGCAGCCATTGAGCACCAGACTGAGAAACTCAGACTGCAATGCAAGGAATTAAAATCCCAGACTCGGAATAGCAGCCAGATTCGTCAGCGGGGCGCGAAATCTTGGAGCCAGCTGGGTAGAATGCATGCGCTGGAGAAACAGCAGGTTGATGTTGCGGTATTGTTTCCCCGAAACCTCCCTTATCTGAATTACTTATTTTATGCTTATGAACTGACATTGCTTCTAGATTGAGGACATTGCTCATGACCTCGAGAGGAATCTCGGGTCGGCGCAAACGTTGCTGTCGACTGAGTCCAACACACTGCTTCCTCAATTGGCAGCGAAGCTAAAAGATGATGACCGGTCTCTCCAGAGTATGGAGAAAATTGCCTCGAGTGTTCAAGTAAACGGCGAAGATAAGGACCTTAGTGCCCGAGCTACTGATTTAACTGCGAAGCTTGCTAGTTATCTGGCTGAAGAAATCCATTCCCGTCTCGACCGAATCTATCTTGAAACGACACAAAGCAGATCGGGGTCAGCGGGCGCCGACGTGAAAGTGGATGAGACAGGACTAGCCAGCCTCAATGAAGAGATCAGCTCCTTGTACTCGGAAATTGGAATTCTCTCGGAAATGACAACGCAGCAGCAGTTTAAAGTACCGATATTGCGTGCCTTACAGAATCGCAGTACGGAAGCTCATTCTTCCTCTCAGCACCAATTGGAGGAGGTTCGTATATATTCTCCCTCCGCGCATTTTATTGTGTTTCTTGCTATTCCCCTCGCCTAAGACTGAATATCAAGCTGAGTATCGGCACAGGTTTTGGATACTCTGATACAATTGACATTGTCCACGGAAAAAATAACCGAGAGATTAAATAATCGCCAATCCCATCGGACAGCACTGAACTACTTATCTACCAAATATAAAACCGAGCAGGAATTGAACCAACTTGAATCAACAAACCGAAAAAGTGCTTCTTTACAAAGACGAGCATCACGACTATCATACGCACCCTCCACTCCACGAAATCCCGAACGGAGCATGTCACTCCCTGGTGTACACGAGTCGAAGGTCTTAGAACAGCTCCTCCGTCGTCTTGGGGTTTCAGTTGCCGACCTATTGGAGACTGGTTTGACCGAAGCAGCATCCGCCTCCCTTGACGACAAGAAACAACGCATGTTAGAAATGCTTCAAAATCTCCAGTCGTCTGCCGAGTCGCCTCTCTCCGCGTATTTGGGGTCGGCTGACCAGGCTTCTGAGTTGCTTCACTCCGCCCTTCATGCTGATTCGGATTTCGGAACTTCAATGGGCGATCGTGCCCAGGAGCAGAAATTGGCCGCCTTGGAAGATACTATCGGTGTGCTCCGAAAGGGGATTGATGGCCTTAATGCCGATATCTTAAATGGAGGAGATAGGGCGCAGGAAAGGTTCATGGAAAGATGGGGGTGAAAGTAGTGGTGTAGTGCCTGGTAATATTTATCTTCGCCTTTATGCCGTCTCCTCATGTTTTCTTTGAGCAGAAATCCGATGCTCGTTATTATTTCCATGACGTTAATTTGGCGTTGGATTGTACAAGACAATAGTTTTTTATACCAATCCCGGTTTGTATGTGTTTCCTTTCTTTTCGAAGCTTCAATATGTATCTATCTATATAAAATCCTTAGATATCGAACTAAGTTTAGAATTCTTTTTGATCTTTTAGGCCTCATATTTTTAGCATGCTATTGTTTCAATGGAAATACAAATACCTGTCTTTAACATTTCTTCTTCAACAGCTCATTGTTGCTCCAATTCTCAACCTCCCAGGAGTTCCCCAGTCAAGCGAGCCCGAGATGTGGATCAGGGGCGGAAACCATCCGCAAAAATAACTTGATCATGTGACAGAATTTAAACCCATCCATCGGCGTCAAGCACACTTGATGTTAAACAAATTATTATTCTTATTATTCTTATTATTGCTACTCATGCCAAAGCTTTCCTTCCTTCTGAGCATGTTTCCTATCATCGACCTGCAATGCCCCTGCCGGTTTTTGCCGTGATATCACCCTTCGAACAAAAACTGCTGTCCCCGCTGTCAGAACGACCAGGCCTTTCTTCAAATTGAGTCAACGAATCCTCGAGCTCAATGGCCAAACCTTAGCCACATGCATAAGAGGCATTTGGCTTTTTATCATCTTTTCGGCTTTCCGTCTTTTTGCTTAAGAGCACTCTTGGATTTCCTATAGAATCCTCGCTACATTTTGCTACCGGGGAACACCCTCGTTAACCCCTCCATTTCAACCTGATATCACCAGCGGAAAGCATTCTTGACGGATTATTCCTCATACGGGACAACCAAACAAACCCCTATAATTCACGGTGGATTTTCTTACAGTTGGGCACTTTCCTGGATACCACCCAAAGCCCTAACATCAAACTAGCCCTACAATGCAATCCTTGAGGACCCAAGCACTTCACCTGATATATGAACACAAATATATGGCGCGGCCAGCGCACGGGTCCTGATCCGCCACACTATACATAGGGCCCTTGGAGTCCCAAGCCAGCCCTCGAATGGACCAGGAAAATTTTACTGCAAAGATGCAAGGCCAGGAATCGGAGGGTCACACGAGAGCTGTTTTGGACTTGCCCATACGACGACATTCTGTTTCTCAGGGACCAATCCCTCTGAGCGCCACATGCAATTCCACCCAGGATGCTGGACCTTCGCACCACGAGGAAGTGTTTAGTCTTACCCCGGAGGCAGCATTGAGGATACTTTGCATGCGTGTGGACAAGCTCGCCGAGATCACTGGAGATGTGCCTTCCACGACGATCCCCGTTGGAGGCAGAAGGGCGTTAGAGAATCCGGCGGACGAAAAGTCTGTCTTATCGGCAGGGACCGTGTCCGAACGAAACGCCCATGCGGAAACCGAGAAAGGAGATAGGCTTATTTCCCCAACGACGTTGATGAAGTGTTTTTACTCCAAGAAGCCTAGTCTCATCTCGCTGGAAACCTATCTCCTCCGGCTTCATCGATATTGCCCCATGTCCACGGCGGTTTACCTCGCTACTAGCTATTACATTACTCGAATAGCTGTTAGGGAGAAGATTATTTACGTGACGCCACGCAACATGCATCGGCTCGTGCTTGGTGGGCTACGGGTAGCGATGAAAATGCTGGAGGACCTCTGTTATCGACATTCTCGCTTCGCCAGAGTCGGGGGCGTGACGGAGCGAGAGCTGACAAAGCTGGAAATTAACTTTAGTTTTTTGATGGATTTCGAATTGAGAGTTGACGAGGAGATGTTGTTCTCCGAAGTCGAATCTTTCCAAAAAGGCGCCTAATCTCTCATACTATCTAACGTGGACCTTTCTATTCGGAAGCAGGTGGTGATATACCGATGACACCAAGGATAAACAACCAGCGGCCATAGTTTCAAGCTTCGCACACCAGCAGATACAACGGTCGCTTTTTCTGGAGTTTGGTTTTCTATTTTATCGGCTGGTGGTAGGCCCCAGATTTGTACCTACCTTTATGCTGTTACATTTTTGAAATCACTCGAATATCGAGACATGGCGATTAATATTAGAATATCCCCAAGTTAATACACATACAAACTTTAGAGATAATCTTTTTTGGTCATCCCGCGGACAAGACAAAAAAAAGCTTGACTCGGAGGTTGATATTTGGAGGCTCAGCCCGGTTGATCCATGTCTAGGGCGGAGTCACTAATAAAGCCGCCGAGTTCTTTTAGCTGGGGAGCACTTTTTTGTTAAGAAAAGGATTTGGGCTACAGGGTATTTTATTCGAAGAACCCCTAAAGAAGTCTGGACTCCAGTGGAGTTAGTAAAGAATTAAAATAAAACTTGTCTCTCGCATTCCATGCGGCTCTTCCCACCCCCTATTCTTCGGCATGGATAGTTATGCCCGGCCGAGGCCTAAACCTTATTGGGGCGTGTAGATGCAGGCAATACGAATCGAGTCTTCCCAGCCTCCAAACGCCCAGCTCCCGACTCCATCCAACCCGACATCGAGGCAGCAGCATAGAAACCAGCTAATGCCCAGCCCATCTGATTTCCTGAACGGCGACATGACCGACTTTTCGAACTGAAAAACAAAATTCACACAGAGCCCATCCCTCCCGCGCTCGCGACAACTCGGCGCATTCCCTCCGCGATATTCCCCCCCCCCCGGGACATGAGCCATGTCCTCGTCATCAACCTCTCAGAATGCCCCGAGTTCGACAGGCAGAAATTCTAGCTCAACCTCCCTGGCGACGGGAAAGTCCTCAGCGGCTCCGCCTAAGCTTTCGACGCGGGAAGATGCAGTCGAAATGAAGGACATCAGGGCCGAAGATGGCAGCGCGAAACCGTCTCTCCCCATCGAGGAGGATATTATGCAACTGGCTAGGCTGGGAGAGATTGGGGCGATACAGAAGCTGTTTGAGAGTGGGAAGTTTGATCCAAAATACCAAGACGAAGAGGGCATTACTCCGCTGCATGTGAGTGCCCCCCATCTTCCGTTTGCGACGCTGTGTAATTTCGCTCTAGCTAATTGTTGACCTTCCTTTTTGCTGTGTAGTGGGCGGCGATAAACAATCAGTATGGCCTTTGCAAATTCCTCCTCGAGTCCGGCGCCGACGTGAACGCCAAAGGGGGTGAGTCGGTGGCTACAGCGGCTATGTGGGCTGCCCAGCGCTGCCACTACTATATCGTCCACCTCCTGCTTCAGTACGGAGCAGACCCTCTGTTGGTAGATATTCAAGGATATAATCTGCTACATCTCGCAACCATCGATGGGAATGCGTTTCTCCTCGTCCTCCTCCTACACCAAGAAATCCCCGTGGATGTCCCGGATCCTCAAGGCCACACTGGGTTGATGTGGGCTGCATACAAGGGCTTTCCTTCATGTGTTGACCTGTTTCTACGATGGGGGGCCAATGTAAACGCCATGGATGAAGGAGGATTGACACCATTACATTGGGCATTAGTTAAGGGGTCGCCGGCTTGCGTACAGAAAATTATCGAATATGGCTCGGATCGATTTGCAAAGACACGAGAGGGCAAGACGCCGGCGTTAGTGGCGGAAGAGATGAAGACAACCCACGTCTGGTATCGTGCCCTGAACGAGTGCGGTTACAATAGAGAGGGAAACCTTCGAGCTCTTCCGTTTGGATTGTCGACAGCCGTGCGGACGAGGCAGTTCACGTCCAAGTTCTTCTTCATCTGGCCATTCTTCATCATCCTCGTCGCTATTTTTACACTGAGTAATTTCCCTATTTATTTTGCTGTTCCGCTCACGCTTGCAATCGTCTTTGGCATGCAATGGGCCGCGCAGAAGGTTGCCAACCTTGGTCCACCGGAATATAGGGTGTTGCAAAGAACGGTATGTAAATTCTTCGGACGGTGTATAGTTGGATGCTAACATAGGTTGTGCAGCCATTCTTGGCGGGTGTTTTTGCAGGGTCCCTATTTTGGGTGGCGGTTCGTTGGCTACTGAAAGTGCTTCCTAGTAAGACCAAACGTATCCTCTCCAGCAGCGTGATATGATTGCTAAACGTAGATTATAGGCACCTACTCCTCACATCCATTCTTAAACTTCTTCTTCGCCTTATTTTTCGGCGCCACGACATATTTCTACTCTATTTCTATGGTCGAGGATCCGGGATACATTCCCAAATTAGGAAGCAGAAACCAACAACGGGACACGATAACCGAACTTTTCAACCTCTGGAAGTTTGACGAAGATAACTTTTGTGTTTATTGCATGATTAGAAAGCCGTTACGCAGCAAACACTGCAGACGGTGTAAGCGTTGTGTTTCAAAACATGATCAGTAAGTCCCAACATTTGTTTTCCAATAGGGTATTGAACTGACTGGGCATAGTCATTGCCCCTGGATTGACAATTGCGTCGGTGCAAACAATCTCCGACATTTCATTTTATACATCTTCAGCATGGAGATTGGCATCATTTTCTTTATTCAACTAGTAATGGCTCGTAAGTCTCCAAATAGCAATTAACATCGAACAAAATATCGAGGAAACATACTGACCAAAATATTAGACATCGATTCCATTCCAGCCCCGCAGGACGCCGAATGCAACGTCATTTCGTCAACGCTTTGCAGTATCGTTAGCCGGGATACCTTTACCATTGTTCTCACGTTATGGATCAGCTTGCAGCTGATCTGGGTCAGCATGCTCTGTGTCGTCCAACTCGTTCAGATATCTCGCAACCAGACGACATATGAGAATATGAGAGGTCACACACTGGATTATTCAACCTCCGCCTCGCAAGCCTTCGCTTCCGCGGTAACCGCGGGTACCACGTCGGTCGATATGGCGGGACTTTCTGCCACAGGCCAGGGCCCAAACCCAGCAATCCCCCGTCGGCCTCCCCACCGCCACGGAGGTTGTCTATCGCAATGGAAAAAGCTGCTTGGTCTCGACGCCTTTGTTGCTACGGCTCAAGACGGCCTTGATCGTGGGAATGGCGGTGGCCGGTTTAAGAATCCATTCTCACGCGGGATTATCGCCAACTGCAAAGATTTCTGGTGTGATGGATCTCCATATTTCGGTCGGCGGGATCCTGGAAGTGGGATGTTGGCTGGGGAAGTTGTAAATTATAATCGACTTTATGATATGCCGTTAATGATGAGATCGGGAGGGAGGGCTGGTTCGGGTATGGTGTACAGGAGCGTTGCGGCTGAGGATGCTGTATAGGTTTCAGGTCACGGTTGTATACCCTTTTTTTTCGAGAATACCTTAATCTTGGTTATTACCTTAATGATACTGTGTGAGGTGGCATATTCTATATTCAGTGTTTTAACTGTCGAATCGCTGTTATTGATAGTTGTTAATAATCCGTCTTGACTCGACCAAGCGATGGTATCTAATACAATGCCGTAAGAACAGGGAAGGTGCAAGAAGAATGTATATTCCTAGCTTATTGAACAGACGCCCGCGAATTCGATTCGAACGGCTTCAACCATCCACTGTGTGTGGCCTATTGGTGGGATGGTTCGGATCAGCCGGGAGATAAGATTAGATCCGTCCCGTCCGCGCGCCAAGGCCGATGTCGCCTTGAATCTCTCGATGCCGCGTGACGTCGACTGCAACATGCCGTGAGAGAACGTCAATAACGGGAACGATCGAAAAAGAAATCCCGTTTGCATTGGGCATCGGACATCCCACGAAACTCAAAATGACCCTCCTTGTTACAGTCTTCCCCATGCAGTTTGCACGTGAGGGCTCTACCTTGCCGGTGCCAGTCCGCAGTGAACCCGGGTGGAACACGGGATATCCCCGTTCTGTGACAGAACAAACTGCTTCAAGGGTTTTCGGCGCTTGTAACCCTGGACAGGGTCTTCTCGATCATAATGGCGCCCAGGCTTTGCACGTTGCCCTAGATCTCGCGTCCCAAACTCTGAAGAAACCCCACGCGGCGGAGTTAGCCAAGGATTTCCAGGCTATGAGATAATTCGGATGGGCTCATTCTTCTTCAGAAAATTGTCCCACTACCCCGCCTCCCTTTGAGTGTTTTCTATTCTCATGGAATCAACGTACAACTTTGCTCAACTCTGCTCAAACTCGCCATGGATGGTATCACCGGGGAGAGATACACCAGCTTCCCAGACCTTGAATATGGCCAAGACAAAGTACCCAGCTACATAACTACCGCGTGGAGTGTCGAAGACCGTCAATTACCAGTGGAAACCTTGGTTATTTCATGGGCTTTTCTTCTTAAATCTATTACCGGCCAGGAGAACCCCATCTTTTGGGTTAATGGGCAACCTATCAAAGTAAACCTCGACACAGGAGACTCAAAAGCCGTTCAGCTCGACGAGTCTGTACAGGGACAGGGGATATACACAGGCATATTTACTGCTGATGTAAGGATTATATTTGCCCATTTTGCAAGATGCCATCTGCTAATATTTGCGGTAGCCAAGTTCCCTTCCAGTGGGTTGCAGCCTCGCAGTCAGGTATAATTCGGACCAATGCAACGGACATATAATATCGACAGCATGTACTAGCATCCCATATCTGAGCCAGATTCGACGACAATTTGTTGATATTATTTACAAGCGACTTGCATCGAGAAAAGATGACCGCCCAAGTATTAACGACCAACCTAGGCTTTCCATCCTAAATCCAACGCCAAAGATTTTACCAGGACCGCACCTACTTCATGAGCTTGTCCGATTCACCGGCCACGAAACAGATCTAGCCATAGAATTTCTCGAAAATGATGGGAGCAGGAGTAAAGTGACATTCGAAGCACTTCATATCCGCTCCGCGGCGTTGGCGTTGCGTCTGCTCAATGTTCTGGACTCTCTTCCCGCGGCGCCGCGGAAGCGAAATCCAGTCATTCCGGTGCTATTGCCCCAGTCTATTGATCTTTATGTCGCTTGGTTAGGGATTTTGAAAGCGGGCGCTGCCGTGTGCCCTCTTAATCTCGATGCTCCTCCAGAACGTGTTAACTTCATTGCCAATGACGTGGATGCAACTGTTATTGTTACTACACGAGGTTTGGCCGAGGGGCTTAAACATATAGATCGACCTATCCATACCCTTATCATAGAAGATATTGATGTCAACGCTAGCGAAGATGAAACATTTCAACCTTGCCAGGCGCTCGCGGAGGATGTCGCGTATCTACAATATACATCAGGTTCTACCGGTCTGCCAAAGGGTGTTGCCATTACGCATAGGGCAGCTACCCAATCGTTACTTGCCCATGATAGATGGATCCCTCAATTCAAGAGATTTCTCCAATTCGCCTCTCCAACCTTTGACGTGTCGATTTTTGAGATTTTCTTTCCACTATTCCGGGGTGCAACCCTGGTTGGATGCGATCGCAATCTGATGTTATCCAATCTTGCACAAACCATAACAGAATTAGACGTGGATGCAGCAGAACTCACCCCCACCGTCGCGGGAGAATTACTTCGCCGAAGAACTGCTGCCCCATGCCTAAAACTTCTCCTGACGATTGGCGAGATGTTGACGAGACATGTGATCGACGAGTTTGGGAAGACACCAGACGCTGACGGCATGCTTTACGCAATGTATGGTCCTACCGAGGCTGCCATACATTGCACTCTCGCCCCAGAGATTGCGGCTGGCTCTCGTGTTGGAAATATTGGCATTCCACTCGAGACGGTATCAACAGTTATTATCTCAACAGATACGATCGCGGGAAGTGAACCTGAGATCCTTCCAATTGGTCAAGTTGGCGAACTCGCCGTTGGTGGACCCCAGCTTGCAGAGTACTACGTCAATCGTGATGAGGAGACCAAGAAAGCCTTTGTTGATACGGAACTCTACGGCAGGATCTACCGCACCGGCGACAAAGCCCGGCTGCACCCAAATGGCGAATTAGAGTGTCTAGGGAGGATATCTACTGGACAAGAAAAGCTCAGGGGACAACGTGTTGAGCTTAGCGAAATCGAACATGTTATATATAGAATGCCGGGGATTCGGAGCGTGGTTATCAGTGTACTGGATGGTATTTTAGTGGCTTTTGTGTCTGTCGATCAAATTTTTACAGGTATGGAAGACTTGCACCGGCTGTGCAAGAAGTGGCTTCCCAAATTTATGCTTCCCGGAGATATCCAGATCCTCGACGACTTCCCTCGGCTTCCGTCGGGGAAAATAGATAAGAAAGCCCTGGAAAATGGTTATGTTGAACGGAAACACACTCGGCACAAACGTGCTGCAAGTTTTGGAGACGAAGTGCACCAGAAAATAGCCGCATGCGTTGAAAGTACTTTATCCCTACCTGTTGGTAGCTCAGCTAGCTTAGCTGCTGCTGGTCTCGACTCGCTAAGGGCAATTAAGTTGTCTTCTGCATTGCGCAATGCCGGAATTAACGTTGATGTTCTGGGGGTCTTAGAGGCAGACTCGATCCGAGCAATAGCGGCACTTTCTCGAAAAGCCAGCAATGCACTACCAGAAGCCTCGAACCAAATCGAATCTAGTACCTGGAAGTCTCTTGCTAATTCTGTGCTTGACGACCTTAAATCCAAGGGCCACTCTCCTGTGGAGATTGTTCCTTGCAGCCCCGTGCAAATTGCAATGCTTTCGGAATCCATTCGAGATCCAAAGGCATATTTCAATTGGATCGAATTACAGTTCCATGAAAACTTCGGGATATCGGACGTTAAGCGTGCATTTTTCGAGCTCTCGCTACGGAATGAGCTACTTCGGTCTGGGTTTATTTCGACAGATTCTCCTAGTCACTCTCATGTGCAAGTCATTTGGGGCAGCCTTTCAGAAGACCAGTTTCAAGAAGTGTCTGAACTTATCTATGATGGCTTCCCTAACAGCCAAAGTGGTTTACTTCGCCCTTTTCATATCGATTTCACGGTAACGAAGGGCAAAACACGGGCGCTCGCTTATATACATCATGGGCTATATGACGGGTGGTCATGGGAGCATATCCTGAGTGATATTGAAGATTTATTATCTGGGAAACCCGTAACAAAACGTCCCCAGTACCGGCTATTTACAGACTTCTATTTGAACCATATCGACACAGAAGACCGAGAAAGCGCTATCAACCACTGGCGAGACGAACTGGAGGGTATTAAACCCGTCCCTTGGGCAAATTTTCAAGAGAGGTCCGATGTTCCTGCTGGTCTTCAGACTGTACAGCGGCAGCTGGACATTGATTTGATAAGACTGGATGCCGTGGCCCAAAGTCTCCGAGTTAGTCGCCAAACAATATTCCAGGCTGCATTCGGATATCTGCTCGGTGCATACAACGACAACCCAGATATTGTTTTCGGGACCGTCTCTTCTGGACGCACACTTCCTTTAACTGGTATAGAAGATATTATTGGGCCCTGCATGGTGACAACTCCTCTGAGGCTTAATATTGACCAGCTGCGTACTGTTCGAGACATGATTGGAGCTCTTCACAACTTGAACAGAAAGTCTCTCAAATACGGATTCTTGCCACTTTCTGACATAAAGCGAACATCGGGAATCAAGCCTGAGGTAAACCTCTTCGATAGCCTATTTGTCTGGCAGGAAACTCTCAACGGAGGAAAAGACAGGGTTGGTTTGATTCAAGAAGTCATGTCCAGGGACTTTTTAGAATTCAACATGGCCCTTGAACTGGAAATCCAAGGGGACAAGCTCTTTGCGAAGGCCAATTTCCAGCAATCGATTCTGCCGGGCAGCCAAGTTGATATTTTCCTTCGCCAGGTGGAGCAGTTAGCGTTGATATTTATGAATACCCCTGAGTTATCTCTACAGGATGTCAACCGCCACTTACCAAACTCTAATTTGTCCATTGAGAACCTTGACTACGAGAAACGAACAGATCTCCCAAATCTAGCAGATGGAGTTGAAGCGATTGCACGTTTAGATCCAGAAAGACCCGCAATCGAGTTTCTGGACTGCTTCGATCCCTATACAGGCGCAACAACTATATCGAAGTTAACTTACGCTGAGTTGGACATACGCTCAAATCGACTAGCTCATTACCTACTTTATCTTGGATTAAAACCAGATGATCTTGTTTCGGTACTCCTCGAAAAATCCTTCGATCTGTACGTTGCTATTCTAGCTGTCATTAAAGCCGGTGGTGGATATGTCCCGATTACTCCACATACCCCTATCAATCGTATCAAGACGATTGTAGGCGAAGCGAACTGTCCGATGTGCATCACAGATTCTACATCTTTGCTCCAGTTAGGGCAATTACATGGGACAAAGGTCATAACATTTAAAAACATCCTGCTCGCTGATTTCCCTACCACTCGGCCGGCGGTGTCTGTTCCCGAATCATCACTGGCATATTGCACTTTTACGTCAGGAAGTACTGGAGCCCCGAAGGGCGTGCTTATCACGCACCATAACCTGCAAAGCAATATTGCTGTGTTGTCCGAAGTCTATCCAAATCCACCGGGATCGAAATTGCTCCAAGCTTGCTCTCAGGCTTTCGATGGTTTGTTACTGGATTTCCCTATGTTGTTATTCGGCTGACGGGGAATAGTTTCCGTATTTGAGATCTTCTTCTCCTGGGCAAAGGGGATGACTTTGTGCTCTGCAACGAATGATATTTTATTTCGAGACCTCGAACAAGCAATCCGAGCCATGAACGTAACGCACCTTAGTCTTACCCCTACTGTGGCAGCTCTCGTCAACCCCGACAATGTCCCAGATGTCAAATTTTTAGTCACTGCGGGTGAAGCCATGACTGAAAAGGTTTTTAAGCATTGGGCTAATCGGGGGATATATCAAGGTATTTCTTATTAATCTTTATTTCTGCCTTTGCGAATTTGGGATACTTATATGAACAGGCTACGGCCCCAGTGAAACAACCAATATTTGTACAGTTAAGCCCGATCTAAATGCCGCCAATTTTATCAACAATATCGGACAACCTTTCAAAAATACTTCCGCATTTGTCGTTTCAGCAGAGAACGCATTTTCATTGGTTCCAAGAGGAGCTATTGGTGAATTTTGCTTTGGTGGAGACCAAGTTGTAAGTCGGCTTACCTTATCCTGCTTCGTAAAGCTTACAGTCAACTAGGGGCGTGGGTATCTCAACATGACGGACCTCACAAACGAAAAGTTCATTTGCCATTCCCAGTACGGAAGGGTATACAGGTCTGGTGATTTTGGCCGTATGCTTCCCGATGGATCCCTAGTCTTTACTGGTCGTAGGGACGATCAAATTAAGCTCCGGGGACAGAGAATTACGTTCGGGGAGATCAATCGTGCCATACTACAAGATCCACAGGTCATTGATTGCACCACATTGATTGTCGGAGACAAATCCGACGAAAAACAACAACTAATATCCTTCTGGGTCCCGGAAACGCACAATTACAACAGTCTGGCGAGTCGCGCCCAGACACAAAAACTATTTGACCATATCATTAGCTTGCTTCCAAGCTACATGATTCCGTCGATACTCATTCCCATACGAGCCATCCCCATCACAGCGTCTGGAAAGACGGACAAAACTGGGTTATTGAAACACTTCCAGACAGCCGACCCGGCAAGTCTACAAGAATATTCCTATAGAGCGGAGGACACCGTTGATAGTCGTCAATTCTCGGACACAGAGGCTAAAATTGCGAGAACTGTTGCCCAAGTTACTCAGGTTTCATTGACAAGTATAACCCTTCACTCCTCCTTTTATAGCCTTGGCATGGATTCTATATCCGCTATATCACTGTCAAGGCTTTTGAAACAAGAAGGCTTTGGGCAAGTGGATGTCTCAACAATATTAAAATATAATTCCGTTTATCGTCTGTCAAAACGACTCCAGCAGGGCAAGGATGAGCTTGCTCCGACACGAAACACCCAGAACATTCAGGGGTTATTTTCTCGCGATTTTTTGGGACAAGAAACCAGCCATGCCGAAAAGGTTGGGCTCCGGGTCAAAAAGATATTACCTTGTACGCCTCTACAGGAAGCAATGCTTATGCGGAAGAGCACCGATAGCTACACGGCTTACTACAACCGCTTCATTTTTGAGGTCAAAGATGTCACAAAGCTAAAATGTGCATGGAATGCCATGGTTGCCAGACATGATATCCTTCGAACCTACTTCACATCCACAGACGATGCGCGGTTTGCGTTTGCCCAGGTTGTTCTGGAGTCGATCGAGCCACCTTGGGAAGAAATAATCACAACTAGCACGGACATTTCTGCTCAGGTCGAACATCGGATTCAAAAGCTCGCGAAATCTAAGGACAAGACCGTACCTTACTCTTTTACAGTATGTCAACTTGGGGACAATGGGAAAACATTGTTCCTTTTGCTGCTCCACCATGCCTTGCATGACGGAGAGGCGGTGGCCCAGCTTCTAGAGGAAGTTGAATATGTCTCACTAGGAATGCCTCTCCCACCGGTAGTCCCTTTTGAATCATACCTCGAACAGATGATTGGATTAGATGTGGAAGAATCGGACCGATTCTGGTACCCCTATCTTTCAGACCTATCTCCAACCCGCCTGCTTGAATTTAAACACCGCTCGGAAGCCACTAGGTCTAGAAAATTCCGCTCTACTGGCGCTGTTTTCGACATACCTCTTCACCAAGTCGTAGAAGGAAGCAAAAACGTTTCGGCCACTCTTCTCAGCATAATCCAAGCCGCATGGGCGAAGCTACTGTTCATCTATACAGGAAAATCTGATGTCTGTTTCGGAAACGTTTTCAGTTGTCGGAGTCTGGCAATAGATGGGTCGGAGCGCATCATTGGTCCCTGCTTCAATACCCTACCCATAAGAATTACAGCGGACCCCAATACAATCAATTTGGACGTCATCAGAAATCTCCAGGAGTATAACGCCGACATTATGCCGTATCAGCTAACCTCACTTCGCCGTTTACAGGCGAAATTCAGCCGGGGTGGTTCCCCAATGTTTGACTCGTTGATCCTTTTACAAACTAGCTCCCGTCCGTTAAACGAAAATATATGGAAGTTGGTGGAAGAAAAAGGAGACATGGACTTTCCTCTTGTCTGTGAAGTCATTCCCAATGACCAGGATGATAAAATGAGAATAAACCTGCATTATGACGAGTCGCAGATCGATCCCCATGATATGAGTATAATGCTTAACAGTTTGACGGAGCTTATTCGTCATGTTCTACTCTATCCGTACGGTAGAGCTATGGATACGGATATTGTTAAACAGAGTCTTCCGTCATTTATTCGGGATAGCCACGGATATCCAACTGAAGATTCCCATGGAGATAGTGCAGTTAGCCTTGGCGACGATGGACATAATCTATCCCTCAACTCATGGTCACCCCAGGTCTTGGAGGTCCAAGAAATACTTTCGAAACTTTCCAAAGTCGATCGTGCCTATATTGAACCCCATACAACAATATTCCAATTGGGCCTCGATAGTATAAATGCCGTACAGATATCGAGTCGGTTTAGGGAGCTAGGACACGAAATATCACTAAATGATATCCTTGAGGTAATGGTTCCCAGCCAGCCCCTTTTCGGCGAGAATAGACTGACAAAAGTAGAAACCTTCCGTGGGAGAACTTGCCTCTTTCCTTAGTCGACCGAAGAAGGCCGTCGAGCCTCATTCTACTCTAGCGTTTGATTTTGAGTCCTTCCAGTCCCGCCATCTGCTACCTATTTGTCGCCAGATAGGAGTATCAGCAACATGCATAGAATCAGTCCGTCCATGCACTCCAGTTCAAGCTGGAATGTTGGCTTTGTTTAATAACTCCGAAGGCGATACTTACTTTAATCATTTAGTGTTGAAATCCACGATTCCACTAGAGACGCAAGCCATCAAGGAGGCTTGGAAAGCTTTATCAAATACTCATGGGATTCTTAGGGCCGGTTTTATTCATGTCAAAGATAGCGAGTATCCATTCGCAGCAATTACATACCGGACCGAGAATTTCGAACTCCCATGGGATGAGGAGAGGAATTTGGTAGTCGAAGGCGATCAACGATTGTCGGAGAGAAATAAAATTTCCAGAGATGTGTTCTCCCAACTTCACTTGCCACCGTGGCGGGTATCCATCCAACAACTCCAATCCCATGTCCTCATGCAATTTTCGGCTCTTCATTCTTTATACGATGCCCAGTCTCTGAACTTGCTTCTTTCTGACCTTTCCGTACTTCTCAGGGGAGACGTATTATCCCCAGCCATTCCAATTTTACCGGTCCAGGATTCGATTATTTCTGCAAGTACCCGAACATATTTGGACCCGGAATGCGAACGTTTCTGGAAAGAATTAGGAAAGGGTCTCTGTGTGACAAAATTTCCGGATATGAATCCATATTATGGAGAGAAGAAAGTGCGCGTTTTGGCGAAGTCATGTTCGAAAATGCTTCAATCGCTACAAGAACGTTGCAAAATTGCTGGTGTCACGCTGCAAGCTGCCGGACAGGCTGCATGGGCACGGATACTTGCATATTACACTGGGGAAAGCACAGTTACATGTGGCCTTGTTCTATCTGGGAGGAGCATATCTGAAGACGCCCAGCGAGCTGTCTTCCCATGCCTTACCACGGTTCCTTCAACTTATAGTCTTGAAGGCTCCAATAAGGACCTCCTGGACCGTGTAATGAAGCTTGATGCGTCACTGGTGAAATATCAATTTACCCCCTTGTCGAGAGTACATCAATGGGTCGGATCAAAATCTTCACTCTTCGATAGTATATTCGTGTTTCAAAAACATATTTCGACGACTGTCAACGAGATATGGGAAGTCCACGATGAGGAAGCAAAAATTGATGTAAGTGCGTACTTGCCGCTCTCTCGGGCTGAGCTAATTTGATATCTACAGTACCCTATTTCTATCGAGCTCATTCCTAAACGCGAGACTCTTGAATTCCAACTCACATTCGAGACCGATATCTTGCCCCAGGGGCAAGCCGAAATTCTCCTTGGCCAGTTAAATGCTCTCCTAATCGATACCATCCTTTCGCTTGATTCGCCATGTACGCATTTTTCAGGCCCAGGCCAATCGCTTCTCTCGGTTGTGGCAGCCAAAGAAACCAAAATTCCATCCCCGGTTGATTTGGTACACCAGTTTGTCGAAGTCCAAGCTCTCCAGTTCCCTTCACGAATCGCCTTAGAATTCGCTACCAAAACACATGGAGATAGGCTTTCGATAGCAAAATGGAGCTATAAAGAGTTCAATGACGGTGCAAACAGATACGCCAACTTACTGCTGAAAAACGGGGCCCGTCCAGGACAGTTGATTGGCATCTGTTTCGATAAATGCCCCGAGGCTTATTTTGCTATATTGGCGATTTTGAAGGTTGGCTGTGCATATGTCGCTCTCGATCCAGGTGCCCCGGTGGCTAGGAAGAAATTTATTTTCCAAGATTCAGGGGCTAAAATGTTACTTTGCACCTCCGAAAGGATGGACGAGTTCGACGGTATACCCCTTCTAGCATTGGATAGCCCCGGAATTCTGGACGGTATTCCATCTGATCCACCAGTGTTGGAAAGGCCGATACAGCCGCAGGATACTTGTTATTGCCTATACACATCAGGGACGACCGGTACCCCGAAGGGTTGTGAGATAACACATGATAATGTGGTCCAGGCAATGCTCTCATTCCAAAGGTTATTCGCGGGTCACTGGGACGACTCATCTCGCTGGCTCCAATTCGCGGCCCTGCATTTTGATGTTAGTTGCCTAGAACAATATTGGAGCTGGAGTGTTGGGATTTGCGTGACTTCTTGCCCAAGGGACACACTGTTCGAGGATTTGGCTGGCACGATCCGACAACTTGAAATCACCCATATCGATTTAACGCCTAGCCTGGCACGGCTCCTTGATCCTCTGGACGTACCTTCACTTCATCGGGGCGTTTTTATCACGGGAGGGGAACAACTTAAGCAGGAGATTCTTGAGGCTTGGGGTGAATACAGGGTGATATATAACGGATATGGGCCGACGGAAGTCACGATAGGCTGCACGATGCTCCCTCGCGTACCGAAAAACGGCAAACCTTCAAATATTGGCCCAGCATTTGACAATGTCGGCGCCTTTGTCTTCCACCCGGGAACTACAACGCCAGTCATTCGTGGCGGGGTGGGAGAGCTTTGCGTCTCGGGAGCCCTTGTTGGACGTGGATATCTCAACAGGCCTGAGCTAACTCAGGAGAAGTTCCAATATATCGAAGAAATCGGCGAACGGGTATATCGGACAGGCGACCTTGTCCGTCTCCTCCATGACGATAGCTTTTGCTTCCTTGGCCGTATCGATGATCAAATTAAGCTCCGGGGGCAGCGGTTAGAGATCCGGGAGATCAACGAAGTTATTATACAGTCTACGACCGAAGTTGGAGAGGTTATTACAATGGTTCTCAAACATTCTAGTCAGGGCAAAGAACAACTTGTATCTTTCTTTGCTACGAATGAGGCGAAGAAGTCTGCTAATACGGCGACGATTGATTTTGATCCCGGAATGAGCGGTATCCTGGCCAAGATCAATGAGGCGTGCCATAAGACACTACCAGGGTATATGATTCCAACGCATATCATACCTATCTCCGGCTTTCCCCTGACACCGAATAATAAGGTGGACCAGCGGCAGCTGAAGACAATATATGAAAATATGACGCTTGAAGATATGCAAAAGCTTTCCTCTCACGCCCAAACCAATACCGTGGCCCCCTCGAAACATGTAAATACCATCGTGTGTCTAATATCGAAAATGACAGGGACAGATATATCGGCAATCTCACCGTGGTTTAGCATATTCGAACTAGGGCTGGACTCCATCTCAGCAATCACTTTCTCTAGACTTCTTAGAGATTCTGGGTTTAAGTCTGCTCAGCCGTCCCTATTAATGAAAAGTACGTATTAAAAGGGAGTATGTTACTGGTACTTTTTCTACAATCGCTAACATTTATATTACAGACTCGACGATAATGGCTCTGTCCAATGCCCTGCAACGCTCTACTGCAGATGATATCGCTACAAAGGCCATTAATCAGGAATCCAAGCAAACTATTGCGGCATTTGCGCATGCGAACCTTGTACCCGTTGCCCAGGAGCTGAAGATACCGCTAAGCTCTATTGAAGGAGTAGCCCCTTGCACGCCGCTACAGGAAGGCATGATATATCGATTTCTCGAAAGCCAAAAGCCGGTGTATTTCACGAACTTCAATTTTGAACTGGCGTCTACAATCGATATCCCTCGTCTAAAAGCTTCATGGATGAGTGCGCAGCGTTCTGTTCAAATCCTGCGGACCAAGTTCCCATTAACTACTGGGAACTATGCTCAAGTTGTCCTGAAAGAGGATCACTTTCCGTGGTTTGAGATCACGGCGCCAGATGATACTGAGGTCAACAAGGTTGCAGATGACAGGTACAAGGAATGGTGCGATGAGCCTTCGAAGCTCACTGAGAGGGTTTGGGAGGTCGGTATTATCATCGGGCCAACAAGGAGATGGATGTGCCTAAACATATTCCACGGCCTGTATGACGGGAATTCCTTGCCTCTTCTTCTAAGCAGAGTTTCGCAAACATATCTCGACCTTCACAATACTCCTGGCACACCATCATATCTTGACTGTTTGCCCGAGGGTCCGCTATGCAAAATCCCCGAAGCGAAGCAATTCTGGCTCGACCATCTACAAGGCCAGTCATCAAAGGCTTTACCATTCATGAACGATGTACAAGAGAGTGGCCCGGTGCTCGCAAATCTGGAAATAGGAGGCCTGGATAAACTCGAGACCGTCAGACGGAAGCTTGATGTCTTAGAACAGGCAGTGCTTCTCGCCTGTTGGGTCCGTGTATTAGAGCAACATGTCAAATTTACTCCGACCCTAGGCGTTGTCGTCTCTGGCAGGGCGGTCAACACTACAGACATTGAGAACGTTATCGGACCGTTGTTTAATACCCTGCCGTGTAATGTCTCGTGTTCAGGGGTTGCTTCCATGGCAGACCTGGTGCGATCCTGTCATGCGTACTACACGTCAACCCTTCCATTTCAACACACCTCTCTTAGAGACATTATGAAGTGGCTGCCGCGGAGCTCCGGAACTTCACCGCTATTTGATAATCTGTTCGTGTTTCAAAGAGAGCCTATAGAAGTCATCGATCCAGCAAATCCATTGTGGTCTGCTATAGCCTCCCAGGCGGAGCCGGACTATCCACTGGCTTTCGAAGTCCAGCGGAGCCGGGATGGTTCGTTAGCAGTAACGCTTGTCGCACAGGCAGGTGTTCTGTCACCCGAAGCCGCACAACAGCTCACCGTGCAGTTCCGCGACGTGTTGAATAGTTTTCTGGCAGATCCGTCAAGCAAGCTGGATTTCAGCGTCGACGAAAGCGACGCTCGCACGAGTGGCGTCAATGGTGAACGATCATATTCTAATGGCTTGGTTCCAAACGGTTTAATTACTCCCTTTGAATGGACTCCAGTCGCTTCTCGGCTCCGTGAAGAAATTGCCGCCTTAGCCAATGTTGATGCTCACACAGTCGCGGAAACAACGTCGATCCTAGAAGTTGGTCTTGATAGCATTGACGCGATCAAATTATCATCCCGTCTAAAAAAGGCCGGAATTCTATTATCGGTTTCTACGATAATGCGCGGGCGAAATATTCAGCATATTATGGACAATGTTGCAACGAATGACCAGAACGGAACTGATAGCCCCAAAGTATCATTAGAGGACTTGGAGAAAGATCTGCGGAGCTACTTTGAACGGGACGGGTATGATCTATCTGGTATCGAGAATATTCTACCAGCTACTCCTCTTCAAGAAGCAATGGTGGCGGAGATGATCGGTTCTGAATTCGGCCGGTACTATAATCACGACGTCCTTGAGATTGAGGATTGGGTGGATATCGATACACTAAAACAGGCATGGCAGCGGGTCGTAGATGGCAATGCAATCCTCCGCACGTCGTTCATAGAGATCTCCGATCCGGGACTCCCATTCACCTATGCACAACATGTCCACGCCCCTGGGGTGCCACTGGACTGGAACGTGATCAACCTGGCTGGTAGATCAATTCATATGTTCTTGGAAGAGCAGAAGGTAGAAGCGTTGATGGCGTCTCGTTCCACACGCCGGCCGCTATTGAAGCTCCAACTCCTGAACCCGGGTAACTCGGGGGTGAAACGGTTGCTACTCCTCTCGATGCCCCATGCGATGTACGACGGCTGGTCTTTGGATCTACTCCACGAGGACATTGTAAGCTGTTATACCGGTCAGGAACCTAATAACAGGGGCTCGTGTCACGGTGTCCTAAGTCATATTTTGAACTCGACTAGCGAACTGGGCTTGCAATTCTGGAAGGGAGCTCTGGGCGGGTATCGTCCCACGTGCTTCCCGAAGCAGATCGGGGCTGGCGGAGATGGCTCAAGAATCTACCGGAAGGAGAAGCGTTTGGATATTTCGCGGTTGGATGTTGTTTCATTTTGTAAAAGCCAAGGTGTTACGTTGCAAGCTCTCGGGTTGACATGCTGGGCGCTCGTGCTTGCGGGTTATTTGAAAAAGCTCGATGTGGTTTTTGGCACGGTGCTGGCGGGACGGGATATCCAGGATGCGGAGCGGATAATGTTCCCCCTGATGAACTCAGTGGCTATCCGCAGCATCCTACATGGTAGCCGGTCGGATATGCTGAAGTATGCCCAGGAAACACTGGTCTCTATCTCCGACTACCAGCACATTCCACTGCGGACGGCAAAGGCCGTATCTGGTTTGGGAGACCAAAAGCTATTTGACACTCTCTTCATCTTCCAAAAGAGGCCAGATCGAGAGGTAACCTCACAAGAGCCGCTTTACAAATCGGTAGGCGGCTTCTCTGATGTGGAGTATCCGGTGTGCGTTGAAATGGAGGAGCTTGACGATTCTATCATATGGCGTGCAGCTTGCAGAGATACTGTTTTTGGTGAGCAAGATGTCTCCACGCTACTTGAGAGAGTGAACTTTGTATTCGGCGATATCATTAGCAATGCGGAAAGCAGGGCAATTGACTTCAGCCACGATGGAATATCAATCTGCCAAAGTCCTGTGTTCCAGGAAAATTATGGCGAAGAGCGCAACGAGAATTCCCAGAGTATGATGCCAGTTGAAACTGAATACTTTCCCGTGGAGCAGGATATTCGCCATGTCCTTTCCTCCGTGGCCAATATCCCTGCCGAAAAGATCCATCATGAGGCGACCCTTTTCCATCTCGGCCTGGACAGCATCAGCGCCATCAAAGTGGCAGCTTTACTAAGAAAAAAAGATATAGTTCTCACCGTAAGTGATATGCTACGCGCTGGCACAGTCTCAAGAATGGCGCATGTGGCAAGGTCAATGCAAGAGGAGCACGTTATTGACCATGCTTCAACTCTTAAAAGTATACTGGAAGAAGTGGACCCGGAATCCCTTCTGCAGTCTCACGGCATAGAAATGAGCAAGATCGAGAAAGTTATACCGGCAACTGCAGGACAAATATATATGCTGAGCGTGCACAAGAACTCAGATAGGAAACTTTTCTATCCTTGTTTCTTCTATCGGGCTGAAGGAAAGGTAAATCGGACCGAACTTGAGACCGCATGGGCGACGTTGATCAAGCAACTTCCAATCCTGCGGACACAATTTATCAGCACGGGAAAGAGGTCTCTCCCATATGTGCAGGCTGTGCATAAGGATGTTGCCAATACCATCGTATGGCGGGAAGATTTAAGGCTTCAACGACACCGGAAACTCCAGCCTCAACCTGGCCAAATACCAGTGAAACTCTATGCATCCCAGGTGGGTGAAGAAACCATATTGATGCTTCATATTCACCATGCCTTATACGATGCCGTTAGCCTCCCCCGGATGTTCGATATGCTTGCTACCCTCCTATCCGACCCAAACTCTCCGAATACGTCAAACGTAGACATCTCAGAGCTAGTAACGCATCAGCACATCAATTCCAGCCCAGAAACCCGGCAGAAGTTCTGGAAAGAATATCTCTCTCCAATCACCCTAAACGAGAAACCTATCCGCAAACCACCACCTCCCTCATCCACCCTAGAGATTTCGCAAAACTACACCCCCTCCCTCGTGCAAAACATCAACCAACTCGAAAAAACCACCCGGCTCCACGGCGTCAGCATCCAAGCTTTATTCCTAGCCATATACGCCAAAACCCACCTCAACCTCCTATCTCAACCCGAACGCCAACCCAACCCAACCACCCCAACCCACCTCATCATCGGCATCTACCTAGCGAACCGCTCCCACTCCCTCCCCGGCCTCCCAGATCTAATCGCACCAACACTCAACATCGTTCCGCTCCACATCACCTACCACCAAGAGACCCAGTCCCTTTTCGACCTTGCGAAGGATATCCAGAGGGATTTACATGAGATTGGACGAGTGGAGAATTCATGCGTCTCGCTGGTTGAGATTGCGGATTGGACGGGGGTGAGGGTGGATACCTTTGTGAATTTTATTAAGCTGCCGGATGGTATGGTGGGTGGTAGTGAGGTTATTAGCGATGGTGATGGTGGGGATGCAGCTGTGCAGAAACCTATTCGAATTATAGCGCTTGAAGAGGAGGCAGTTCAGGCCCATGATGGGATTGGAAGTGGTGAAGAGGGGTGTTCAATAGGCGACGTGCATGAAAAGGAGAACAGCCAACCAGCCGATACTACCTCATCGCATGGACACGACGAGAGCTTGGATACATATAGGGATGTTTATATGGTAAATCCGTTCTTTCTTAATTTTTTTTTTGCATTTCAGGTTTAAATCAAAATTAAAACTCCTCTCTCCCTACTAACTTGAAAAACAAACAGACCGGCATCGATATCGAAGCAGCGATAAGAAACAACGCGCTAGATGTCGGGATATTCGGACCTAGTGATCGGATTAGTCCGGCTATCGCTGGTCGTGTGCTGGATGGGATACGTAGGGAGATGATGGAGGTTATGGAGGATGAGTTGGAGAATTAGTTTGGGAAATTTTTTTGGATGATGATAGTGTGTGGGCAGAACCCATGAGAGAGCCTGTTAGATGAATCTCTTTTCCTCTCTTTTGCTTTTTTTACCTGTTTGCTTTTATGTCTATCTAATGCCTCACGCCGGTGAAATTGATGTAATTGACTCTGTCATGTATGTATGTACCCCAGAAGAATACCGGCAAAAAGCATGAATATGACCACGAATTAGTACTAGCTACAGCACCAAAAAAAAAGAGAGAAAAAGGACTCGGCCAGATTGCATGAAGAAAATCCTCGAACCATCCAAGCAAGCAAGCAAGCAAAGAAAAGATGAAGAACAAGAAAAAAAGAGGAACTCTATTTATAGCGTACCGTAAGTACGTACATACATACCTCGGAATCCAATACCAAATAGCTATCCGCTCGAGACGCGGATACATGCATCGAGCCATGTCTAGACACGGGTACGGGGACGGGTAACGTGTACGTGTACAGCCATGGCCTGGCATGGATAGGGAGGAGGGGATCAATGGGTTCAAGGTAGGATTGAAGAACTGCAAGGACCCGTGCGAGCGAGGGGAGAGAAGAGAGAGAGAGAAAGTAATTAAAAAAAGGGCTTGGTTGGGTTTGATTCTGAGGGTTGGGGTGGGTGGTTCTACTTGGCTACTGACTATGTATCTAGCTAGGTGGGTGGGTAGGGAGGTGGTTAGGGCTGGGTATATAGAAGACAAAGGAATGGGTGGTTATGATGGGGGGGGTTTGTTGTTCGAGGGAAAGGATATGTGAGTTTCCATGAGTTGAGAGCCGATGAAAGCCGTGCCGTGGGAACAAGTATATGCTATGCTATGCTATGCTATGCTATGCATTATGCGAAGTTACCTCCCACTGTGTGCATTTTGTCTTGACTGACAGTCTGCTGTAGCTTCCAGGCAAGCGGGTCCGGCTTGACCCGGTGCAACCTGTGGCTTGCCCTGGTCTGATAATGATACGGGCTGCATTTGCATGTTCTAGAGAGGAGAGACTGGTGGTGCTCGCTCAGTGCTCAAGTCGGGGGGATGCTTGTCTGTTTTTACTTTGGGGGTCCCTGGCTGGATCCTTTGGTTTAGAAAAAGCGGTTTCGGGAATCCGGGGACAAGGTGTTCATGCAGCAGAAACCCATGGTTCGGGTTGAGTTTGCTTGAACTGCTGGGACATCCAGAGTTTGATAGAGGGGCAAAGCAGTGGGAACAACAACAAAACAGAAAATCAAAGCCAGAACAACAAAGACCAATTGGAAAAAAGAGAGCTGAATGGAATCAAGAGAAAAAAGTCCATGTCTCGTTTCAGACACTGATACTGGGTGGAATATTGCAAAGGCCGCCAGCACTGTGCCAGCGTATTGATTTTTCTGTATGGAGGATTGGCTTGCGGGCCGGCGAGGGAGGAAGACTAGGACCCTTGTGCGAGGGATCCGAGAGCAGACTGGACTCGCTGGAGGGAAAAAACAAGTGCCACGGTCACATTTATCGAATCGAGGGCCGCGCTACCAGGCGATTATTGCATGCAAGATTGGTTGGGATGCTGACGGCGGGAGAAAGACGCAGAATAAACAGGCGGTTCCTGGGCAATAACAGGCCCTTTATCATCCTACATTCCCGGCGAAGATGGTTTGAATTGTTTTGGATTGTTTTATTTGATCTTGCAAGCCAACCCCCTTTATTTTATTCTCTTGTTTCCCCCTGACTGCCTCCCCTGAGACCTGATACATGCGAGGTACCTCAGGTTGTGCGGTGGAATGTACTGCGCGCTGTGTACCCCTCAAGTCGCCCGCGTGTGGGCCGCCCGCCGCTAAGCCGCACTGGGCCGCCAAGCCGCGCTAGCCGCATTGGACGTCAACAACAACGCGCCGCATCGCGTGGGCCAAGTTGACGACCTCCGCCGCCAGAACAAGAACCACGACCACGACTCTCTCCCGCTGCTGGCGGCTTCTGGACAACAGAGCTGAGGCTGGATACACCCTCGCCCGTACTCGCGCAGACAGACTCCGCCAGCTGTTTCCTGCCGGCTCGCTTGCTCTCCCACCCTCGTTTGGCTGTGTCACGCTCTCTTGATCGCCAACCCGCCGCGCCCTCACCTCGCCCTGCGGCTCCACCCGCCTCCATCTCGAGCCATCCTCATCCTCTCGTCCCCGTCCGCTCCAGGCTGTCGTCTGTTGCCTTCTTCCTCCTTCAACCTCTCCTCATATCCATCGTCAATCCCACTCCTACGTTGTGCCTCCGCTCTCTACATCGATCTGATCGCGTCCCTTGTGTTCCCTCCTGCCCGCCTTTCCTCTATCTTATCTCGAGCCACCCTCCTGTCCAACCATTTCCTGCTTGAACCACCCTTGCGCGCTTATCCTCCGTCACGTTTCTGTTGCCGCCTGCCAACATCCTGTTTCTTTATCTGTCTGACCCTGCGCCAACTTGCGCTCTCGTCCACAGCTCGCGCTCGTTGCAGAGGGGGTGGTTGATAAGCACGCGCGGATGGAGGTGCTAACTGGTGCCAACACCTCGCGTCTGTTGTGAACTATCCTCTCCCTTTCCGACAGATCTTGAAACATCTCCGGCGTTGTTTCTGTTTCATTACACCCTTCTCTACGCGATTTGCGCTATTATTAGCGGACACCTGCTCGGAACCGCCAACATCGTCGTCTTTCTTGGTCACCTGGCCCACTGAGGCGCAACATTTGCCTCTCACTTGGTGACTAACAGGTCTCGCGCCCACGACGGTCCTTTCCATATATCAACCCGTTGACTCTTAAATCCGAATTCAAAATCAATACCTCCCCTATCGCTGGGAAGCAGCCGTTATTCCGCAACTATTGCGCCATCGTTAACTTCCTTTCCTTTCGTTTGCGCAAACCGGCGTGATCCTAGAGTTTCATCGCGAAATTTAAATGCAATCCACCACAATGGTAGCCTCTTTCTCTCCCCACCGTGAGGCGGGCGGGACCCTCCATCTTGCCTCGCCATCTGGAATTCACCATGTCAGTCCTAGCTCTGCCATAAACCAACTGCGTCGCTCGTTATCCCGCTCGCCCTCAAAGGGCTTAATGTCGCGACCGCATTCCCCCTCCACGAAAAACAACCACTACATCTCCTCTCCACTCTCTCCCTCCCGTCGCGCTTCGCAGGGGAACCTCTTCTTGGTGCCGGCCACCTCCACATCCTCGCCATTAGCCGTCCCATACCCACCCAGCGCGAGGATTAACCGGCCAGGAATCCGCCGAACAGGCGCGCTGCAACCCACTAGATCGCGGACGACTTCCTCAAGTCCTGCAAAACGAGTCTTGAGTGACTCGCGGGACAATGGAAATTCACTCCCGGCCCAACCAATAGGGATATCGACCACCGAAAACAAGCCGTCTTTACAGTTGTCGCCTACAGAACTTGATCCTTCTCACAAGTTTGTTCCTAGCGAGAATATTGCGACTAGCCAGTCTACAGATAGCTGTCTTGGTCCAGTAATACCTCCGTCAAGAATCGAGAAACGACGAAGTGGGACTTTTGGTCCCTTCTCCTCAACGTCTAGCCCGTTAAAACGAAGCGACGGTATTATGAACCTCGACCAAACAAACAAGGGAAGCCCCTCAGCCAAAAGACGGAGTTTACACGGCGCTAGCTATGGCTTGGAGTTTGACATGTTTGATTCTGAAAACGGCAACTCTACAGATCGGCAAGTAAGACAGGGCGACAATGATTTCCATTCAGCTAGCTTCCCGCAACCATCGTCCACCTTGTCCACGATACCGAAACGCTCGTCATCTCTCAGGAAGTCGACTCTCCAGCAGCGTCAGTCCGAAAGGTCCCTGTTTTCTCGCGCCAGAGCTGGGGAAGCTGGCGCCGATTCCCCCCCAAGTAGCCCGATGGTATTGCGCAGCCAGCGTATGTCTCTGGATAGTAAACTCTTTTTCCCTGCCGCTCACGACGGGCATCCTCCCTCACAGGGCCTCTTTTCAACATCTTCCGCTCCGCTCTTCTCGACATCACAGCCCAACCAACCCAACCAACCGCCACATGCAGCGCATCCCCTGTCAAGGACAATCACCCAATCCTCCTCTGGCTCCAGCCTGGGTGACGATTCGCCAACCCACGAACCCATCAAGTTCGAGCGGTCGAGACCAATCCTAAATTTCTCCAAATCGCTTCCCGCTGGTTCCACCAGACCGATTGGCCCTAGTCAACTTCGCCAGGAAAACTTGAACGATTCTCCCGAGTCGTTTGCTACTCCTGAGAACTACAAGCTTGTGAAGCCATTGCCGGCGGCGTTTATGTCAACAGGTCTCATTTCGAAAAAGAATCGAAATGTGGACGATGTCCACAACGCCTCGATTGGCAGCAAAAACATGCCGGATACTCCGTGTAAACGGCCCCTTAATATGTTTCCAGTGCAAAAGCCGTTACCCCAGGCAGCAATTGAAAAGGCGAGCTCGAATCGCCATTCATCTGGAGCACCTTGGACACCTTTTAACCAACAATCTACCGCCTCACCCCACCCTGGACCCTTCTCTAAAGGCATGGGCATCTTTGGCAGTTCTTTTATCAAGCCGTCAATATCTCGCCGGGGAAGCTTCGTAAGTATCGACGGGGAGGAAAATTCGCAGTCCCAGTCGCCCTCCGGAAAACATGACAGTCAACCAGCAATCGACTCCGAACTACCCCCTACCCCAACAAAACAGACCTTTTTCCCACCCAGCAGCCACTTCTCTAGATCCCGCCCCCATCGACCGTCCCATAGTCAAAACTCCTCGTTTGACTCGCTATCTGGCCCCTCTGGACCCTGCTGTAAGTTATCTTCAGTTGAACGCTCACCACCCAATACGGATGAAGACAGTGACAGCGATATGGATGACTCCCCGTCTGCTGGTTTAACCCATAACTTGGCCCAACGCCCGCTTTCTCTTGTCCCTTCTATCCCAAGGTCCCGCCTCATGCAGAATCTTAATTCTCCGTCTCCTCACCCAAAGAGTTCATTTCTTAATCTGTCTCCTCTCAATTGTTCTCAGCTTGGAAATGCTAAGTTTACTTCCACTACAGCAAGCCCTCTTGGCGGCAAATCATTGCGGCGGGACTCACCCCATACTCCCCAAGAACACATCTTCCCTCCAGACCCCAGCGGATTGTCGATTTCGGCCCAAGGTGATCAGCGCGTGAGCCAACAGGACCATCATTCATCGGCGCTCCCAGCAACGCCCACCGCGCCTCGAGAGTACTTCCCTCAGATAGGAAAAAGGCCCAGTCTTTCTCTAGGAGGCTACAACGCGCCAGACGTCGACCCTTCTCTGACCGCTCGCTTTGAAAAGGTGGAGTTGGTCGGAACAGGTGAATTTTCTCAGGTTTACCGCGTTACTGAGGCTCAGTCTACTACTCCTTTTGGATCCCCCTTTACACAACCCTCCGAAAACCTGGCTAGATCAGCCTCACGACCCGAACGTGTTTGGGCTGTGAAGAAGTCGAAACAGGCTTTTACGGGGCCAAGGGATCGCGAGCGTCGAAATAACGAAGTCCTTATTCTAAAAGCACTTGCTGGTTCGGATTATATTATTTCCTACGCTGATAGCTGGGAAAGCAACAACTTCCTGTATATCCAAACGGAATTCTGCGAGGAGGGAAGTCTCGATGTCTTCCTTTCGCAGGTTGGACTGAAGGCGAGGCTGGACGACTTTAGAATTTGGAAAATCCTCCTGGAGCTTTCACTGGTACGTCACCGTGACTCTTAAGTTGACCACACATACACTAATATAAAAACCAGGGTCTGAAACATATCCACGATTCCGGATTCATTCATCTTGATCTGAAACCTGCCAATATTTTGATCACTTTTGAAGGTGTTCTCAAAATCGCGGACTTTGGAATGGCCAGCCCCTGGCCAGCCGCCGCAGGGATCGAAGGCGAAGGAGATCGTGAATATATTGGCCCCGAAGTCCTCATGGGACGTTACGACAAGCCAGCCGATATATTTGCATTGGGATTGATCATGTTTGAGACAGCCGGGAACGTTGAGCTTCCCGACAACGGCGTGTCGTGGCAAAAGTTGAGAAACGGCGACATTAGCGATGTTCCGAGCCTGACGTGGAGCCACGAAACGAGTAACATACATCGCGATGCTTCCGGAAACCCACTGCCTGAAAACTGCTCTTTCGAACAACTGTGCGCATCCGACTCGAACGACGACCATTTTGGCACCTCGCGATTCTCGATACACAATGATAGCCGGATGGATCAATGCCAAAACATATCTCCACTCGCTCGGAGTGGTGAGCTGTCTGAGCCTCCTAGCTTCATGACCGATGCCACCAATGACCAGGCTCTCGACACCATTGTTCGATGGATGATATCGCCGGATCCAGCAGACAGACCAGTTGCGGACCAAATAATACAAACATTCGGTGTACAATGGGCAGAGCGTCGACGGCGTGCTGGAGCTACCATCTACGAAGGGAACTGGGGTCCTGCAGATGAAATTCTGGCAGAAGATGCTGAGATGATTGATGTTTGAAAATCACGAAACCAATTTGTGTTAATGACCTATACCGAAACGACTTCTGGGGGTTTTCAGGAGTTTGGGTTTTAATGGGCAATTGGCGTTTTGGGGATTCCTTATATATTGTTTTACAGATCCTATCCGGATCGGGTTCTACGGGCTACGAAATTTGATTAAGCGCCCTATTTATATTTTTACCAAGGGGCCGACCGACAAAGCGGACGACTGAATATACCTACCTTCCTGTCTCAGCTGGAAGTTTTTCGAAATACAAGTTGGGAACGACTGAGGAAGAAAGGAAGACATAGGCCTTGATTGTCGAATTTTTTACTGGCCATGGTTTGATTGAATCTGTTATGAGGTTTTCGTCTCGATTTCTTCTCCTTTTTTCGCCCCTATCCTGGCATTTTGATTTTGTTGCCTTTTTTTAAACCTTTTCTTTTTGTCTGTCGAAGAAAGAAAAAAATTGGGAGGGATAGTTACTGTTTTTGCTGTTCTTCTGTCTTTTTATTTTTCGTCGCATTCTGATATCATATCGTATTACGACCATATTTGGGGCGTTTTTGTTGATTATTTATCTCCCCCTTTGTTATTTTTCGCTTCTACCTTTTGATTTAACATGACCCATTCAGACTGGCGCCGCTTTTTTTGTCTTGTTCTTTTGCATTTTCTTGTTTTGGAGGTTTCGGTGGGGTAGGGCAGGGGGTTAGGGGTAGGGTGTATGGGAAAATGGAGGGAACCGGATGGGTATTAATGTCTCCTTTTTTTTTCATTATAATCTTACTGTACTGCTGAGTTCGAGTTTGAAGTTGGTCAGCAACTAATCTTTTCCCTTTTTTTTTCTCCCTCCTTTCATGTTTGTTATGTATATTAATACAGATGATTTTTATCTTTAGATGAACCTACATAGTATATAGATAGCAGCATTGTTTTATTTAAGATATCTCTTCTATTCTCTTCTCTTCTCCTGATTACACAAATGTATCTTTTTAAATGGTATGAAGAGGATATTTAGGATAGTCTATTTTCATATCAACTTTATCCATCAGCAAAAAGAGATGGATGTAGTGATGTGGCATTATCACCTACTTGGCAGTATTATGTGAGAATGAGATCAACAATACAATTAAGGAAATACCTCAACTAGTTGAAATGAATTGAAAATTATGAATGTCATTAATTCTACTAACTAGAAAAGAAGGGGAAAACATTCTGGGCTGGAAAAATAAATAAAAATAAATAAACTAGGTGGATTTGGGAAGTAATTATACTGGGATAATATGATGGCAGAAACTGCTATTCACTTGAAGATGCCTTCTTCTCATTTCTGACCTTTTTACTTTATCCTCAAAGTAAATAATATGAGGGAAAGGATAGTATCATTGAATAACTAAATAAAAGTAATAAGGTAAATCAATCAGTTGCTAGGTAAAAGACTTCAGTAAAGAAAATATATGGATGCAAGGTAAATAGAAATAGAAGGTAAATAGACTGGCCACTGGGACCATGAATTTTCATGCATGTTTAGTTTGGTTTGGTTTGGTTTCAGTCCCATATGTGGAATAAAACATGACCCCAAGAATTTAGAACATATTTAATGACTTAATTATAAATTATATGTAGGTAAATGGACTAAATGAGTAGGTTTGAAGCATGAAAAATGACCTCTTTTAAGAAATAAAGCATGTAAAATGACTAAGGAAAGTATGATAGAAACAGGACCAGGTATGACCAGAATTTCAGTACTAGTTTGGTTCCAGAATGATTATGTAATAAGGTAATAATATTTGGTAACACTCACAAGTAAAGAAGGCTCAAATCATTAACATTGACTTGCAAGTATATCCTCCTCCTTGGTTATGGTCTTCTTGTGGGAACTATCTATAATCTTCCTCTCCCTACCATGCTTCATAATCATCATCTTCTTGATTGTGTCCCCATGTAATTAACCCCAACAGTAGTGATATATATCATAGCTTGAATTGAATTTCCATTCCATTCTCACACCAGCTAGGGGTATTGCCAGAACATCTCAAGCCATTTTTACAACTGTGGGGTAGGTATGTGCAATCACAGCCCACACCTCAAGGATTTCCTTATCCTTAATGATGGTCACACCATCATGAAGGTAGCAATCAAACTTAGTTGTGCAAGATGCTAGTCTAGCCTTCTTTCAACTAGCAATTAATGTATTAAGGTCCTGTGCATACCTAGGGATTAGTATAACTATACCTGTTTGCCTGATCCAGCATTACCAAAAAGTATTACCTACCTGGAAATTATCATCCACCATATCCACATCATCAAGGGGTTTGACATCCAGAGGTTCATACTGGCAATAGTGCTTGTTGTAGAATGACTTGGCAATATCAATGTATACCTGACACTCTTCCTTTATTCAGTCTTCATCAGAGTATGCATTTGATCAGAGAGATGGATCCAGTACAGCTGCAACAGCATAGAAATCTGCAAATCACTGATCTATCTTGCTGTAATAAATGGAGAGCTTTGCCTTTGCTACCTCAATAGCCCTATGTATAGCTTGATCCCATCCAGTAGCACCATAACTCTTTGCTAACTGAGTATCAAGATGGTTAAATAGATAATTATACACCCACCATGCCTGGGCTAATATAGGTGTCTGTGTCTGCAAAACCACCTTGGTCATTATATAGAAGGGATAGAGTAAATCAATGACATATTATAACTGGGTCCATTTTGGTCCTGAAAGCTTCAAGGATTGAATCTTTTCCCTTCCAGAGTCATCCACCCAGTAATCAATTGAATCCTGAAGCTGAAGTACTTGAACTGCCATTTCATATATTGAACTCCATTGGGTCTTAACATCCTATATCATCTTAAGGGGTGTAGTCAAGGTAGAGGTTATTGTATGTTGGGTCTCAAAGAATTGTTGCTCCTGTTTTGGTGAGATACTGATTGCAATGGCAATATGGTAAATCTAATATACATCATGATTAGCATTTATTCTCTTCAAATAGAGTAGGAGTGTGACCAAATATCATTACCTTACAAAGTGTCAAGGAGAATGTAACATTCTCATTCATGTGGATATCCCTCTCATCAAATGAGCTAACTATCATGTCATATTCTGCCTCAATGTGAAGTTTACTGATCAGTGCCTGCACTACCAGTTGAATAACATGAGCAATGCATGGGATATGGCCCTGATCCTCATCCCATTGATATTCAACCAATCTCTCCTCCAAGCTTCATATCATTGTTGAATTGTTTTTCACATTATCAGTAGTAATAGCAAGTAGATTTGATGAAATATCCCAGTGGTCATTTTGAATGATATTATGCAGAATTTCTGCCAGGTAGTCCCCAGTATGACTTCAGATTAAGGCCTCAAAACCAATCAGTTACTCCTTATACTCCCATTGATCATTGATGAAGTAGCAGACAACCTCTAGAAATACCAGGTTATTTGTACTTATCCATGCATCTACAGCTAGAGATATTTTTCTCTGCTGCTTCAGCTCCAGGCCTAGATCTTCCATGTCCTTAGTATAGTGTTGATTGAGGTTGTCTCACAGACTTGTTCAATGGAGGATTTTTGTTGGAGGTTTTAGTATCTACAGTAGGACTCAGAATTTGGTGTTTTCAATCAATCAGAGTGGAAGATTCAGGGAGATACAGGTATGGAGTATTTGTTCATAAAAGACCTCAGGTGTGCAGGGTGGAAGGTCTGCAGTAATAGACTCTAGTCATAGTCATTTCTTCATCATTTTCTAAAGGAATCATCTCATTAGCATTACCCAAAAGCATTACCTAGGGGAGGAATAATATAGATCTCATCAGTCCTTCTAGGACATTGCCATTCCTTGATTTTTGATTCTGGCTGCATCCAACTGACTTGAGGTGTCAGGTAATCCCACCAGGACCATGTCTACTCTATGATGGATGAGTCTGGATGGCATCACAACACTTACAACAAAGAAATGGCTGTTCAGTTTCTTTCTCAGCTATCTGTTGAAAGGAATCCCATTAATCTGAGCATTATCAATAGAAAGGTTTCCAGAGCTTTTACTTTATTGGGTTGGATATATAGCAATTTGTGGTGGACCATCAGGACTGGAATAGTAGGGCATGTGCATCTTCATAGATAATATATCTCTTCCCCTCAATAGTAATCTCAGGAAGTTTGGTAGATTCAGCCATTTGAGATAATAGGAGAGAGAGTAGTATGATAATAAGATAAGTATGATAATTTGAAGTTATTCTGCTATGTGACTGGGAGAAGAAAACCCTAACCATGCTAGTGCACATGAGGAGGCTGCCTATCTCAAATTCCTTTGATGAGGAGAATAGAAATAATTAATCCCAGATATTAATATAGGAATGACATTAATCTCATTAAATATAGTAGAAATATCATTATATTGTTACTGAAAAGTGTTACCTTTAAAGCTTAGAGATTTATTTAATATAATAAAAGAATAAGATGCTGTTGATATATATATATATGGGATCTCATCAAAAGCATTGAGAAATATATATATATTTCAATGAGTACTGCTGGTTTTCTACTGTAGTAATTCTAATTAGAAAATAGGGGTAATAAAATTTAATTCAATTAATCATATTGTCTTATCCTCCCCCCTATCTCCACTCTACTATACTAAAAGAGAAAAATTTAAAAAAACTCCTCCTCCTCCTTCTCATCCTCCTCCTCCTCCTCATCCTCCTCCTCCTCCTCATCCTTCTCCTTCCCCTCTTCCTCCACCTCTCCATCCTCAACAATCCACTCCTCCTCCTCCTCCTCATCCTCCTCCTCCTCCTCATTGAAGGTGAGGACAACCTCAAACTTATCCTCCAGCACCTCCTCTGGCAGAGGTAGCTCCTCACAACAGGTCAGATCAACCTGGGCATCAAAATCAGCTATCTTCTGATCAGCTGTGTTAGCATCAACTCCAGTAGCAAGGAGATTGGCCCAGCCAGAGAGCAGTGCAGCCTCTTTGATGTCCTGGATCATCATGCACATGTGGGAGGTAAAGAGGTCCTTAATCCCTTTCTCATTGCAAACCTGCTAATTCATTCAATTAGATTAGAAGAGCATTATCAAAAAGTATGACTAGAACTCTTACCTACTTGGGCTTTTTGACCTCACACTTCAGGATTCCCTTAACTTGCTCCTGGTGGTATTTCTTCCCAGCAGCCTTCTTCATGGCCTCTTTCTGCTCCACCTTCATCTCATATCATTCCCAAGAGTGCTTCTGGTCCCAACACTTCTGCATCAGCTACTCTACTACCTCCTTCTTCAATTCCTTGTGCCCAGCCTCATCAGCCTCATTCCTAGCACAGATTAGCTGAATTCATATATAAGCATTACCATAGATTATTACCATTCATTTCCCTCATACAGCTTCTTCAGTGTGACATGGCATGCCTTACAGTTGGCCTCACCCCATTTGAATGCTTCCTTCTCAGGCCCCTCAAGCTGGTGGTGACACTCACAGGCCTTAGTTGTGTGGATCTTGGAGGCAGGCAAAGACATGGCTGGTGGTGGTAGTGGGAGAGAGCAATAATTATGATAGTGGGATAGGGATATCAAAAGAGGAGAGGTAGGATAGTGGTAGGAAAAGAAGGAAAGAAAGAGAAGAAGAGGAGGAAAAATAAAAAGATAGAAGGAATTTCTCTAATCTAAAAGCAGGTTGTTTACATTTGATACATCTATATTTAATATTCTTTGTATGGTGTTACCAGGCAATTTATATCAGAAATAGACCTAGGTGATGGTTACAGATTGCTAGGGTAGCTGGTTGGAGTTGAAATTTCAATAACATTTCTTTTTTTTCCCCTTCTCTTCCCCTCTCTCTTCTTCTTTTCTCTATCTATTCTATTCCTCCTCTCTCACCATTCCAATCAGTCATGTCTCTATCTCCCCTGCTCTTTATCCAAACACATTGATACTCCCTCTCCCAATTCAAAAATGCCAAAGTACACCCCTCTCCCCCACCAAGTGGTGATGAAAAATAGTGTGCCCAGTCACAAAGCAGCCTATGAGACACACATTGCTGAGTGGGAGGCCAAGTGGGATCAATACCATGCTGAGCTCCCCAATGCCTCAAGAAACCACTGGGTCAAATATAATCTCAAGCCCCACTACTACCACAATAAGAACAGTAAGTCATGGTCACACTTTTCAGTAACACTCAGCAGCTCATTTAGGTCAATAGAGTGGATTCAAAAGGTTTAGTTCTATTAGAAATCTAGGGAGCTCATTTTCACCAAGGCCATAATGGCACATCTGATCTGTAAGATTAATGATGGGAAGTATTACTTCCAGCACTCCACCCTTAACACCATCCAGTTGGCAGTAGAAACAGCCCTTACCACTCTTTTCAAGTGTAAGTTAACTACTCTACTAAGTCTACTAAATATGTATACTGATTATATTATGAATATAGGCAGAGTTAAAATGATGGTGCATGGGAAGCAGTTGACTCTCAGGGTCAAGAATATGCAGTTAGTGAGAGAGGTGGCAGATGCAATTAGGTCAGAATACTTTGGGCAGACTGCTCCCAAGATTTAAGAGGGTTTTTTAATGTTTTTGTGTGTTTTTAGTTTTTTAGTTTTTTTAGTTTAGGGTTGGGGCTGGGGCCTTCAGGCAATAAAAAGTAATAATATTTGGTAACACTCACTGGTGCAAATCTCCCAATTTGAAATTATTGTATAGTGTGTGGCAGGGCTGCTACTGGCTTGGCACCATTAATAACACACATGATTATGATTAGATAATATTGTGGTATTTCTGGTCCCATTTGGTCCCATATATAGATAATGGGACCAAACAGGACCAGGACTGAAAAGATAGATATATAACATAATTTATGAGTAAAATATTCCTTTATAACATGATCCTGAACTAATTTATCTATACTATAACATGATATAGTATCTATATTAAAGTGATTTTACATAAAAAGGGACTAATATATTAAGTAAAATGATAAGGGTATACTTTAATTCTGGTCCTAATATGGTCCCAGCAGCCAGTCTAATAGAGAGATAGAAACATATCTAAGCTTTATGATAAAATTTGTAGTTAAAGTTTCATTCAATCATCTCATTGATTTCTCTATCAGATTGTTTGATGTCATCAGGATCCATTAGTGAGCTCTGAGTAAATTAATCCTTATGACTTAGTTGGTCCTCCCTTCATCCTAATATCCCCAGTTAAAAGTACATATAATATGAACTGTTTCTATTATTAATAGTGTGATGAATATCTAGGGTTAATATGATTATAGAACTAAGGCTCATCATTCATCTGCAGACCTCAAAATGATGAAGTATGATAACTAGCTCAGTATTTATCATTATCAAGAGGCCTTGAGTGGCATTATCTAAGGAGTAGTATGTCAGATCTTCCATGATTTCCTATACAGTAATTTGTACTAATTTAACTACTCTCAGTAAGAAGTGTACTAATTGATTAATTAATTCCATCTGTTGCTTCTGTAATTCTACTAGGCAATTAATAACTAGCTCTGTTGTTGCTGGCTGCACTGATTGAGCTGGAAAATTCAGGTGAAGTAGTTGTTCTAGCTGGTTAATAGAAGGAGAAGGTATTTCAACAAGGTATTTGGAAAGTACTGAAATAGAGTAAACTGAATGAGACTAGATGGTTGTAAAATGCTTAAACTAATGCTAATATTGTAGTGGAATGACAGAACTGAAACAACATATAGATGAAGCAGATAATGATGAAGTTGGAATGATGATGTGGGAAGATGAGGTTATTTATTTTAATTTAATTGAAGAAAGGAGTTTTAGATGGTTCAGGCTGAGCAAGAAAAAATCATTCAAGGGCAAGGATTTATTAATTCATTACTTCTAAATGTTGGATTATTTGATTGATGAGTTCCTTTATGTTTTGATTGAGAGTACTAAACTCCAGAGAAATAGCAATTTAATGTAGTGTGTCTTGTATAAGCTATATTATCTATTAGAGGGTAGAAATCATCATGATCATATAAACTTAATGTAGACCTCTAGTGGATCTCACCAGTCCTTAAAATTGATCTATTATGACTAGAAGGGAGATGGAAGATCTGAATAGGTACTTAAGCTAACTAAAAGAATAAAGATGTGATGTAATAAGAAAATCAACTAACTGATAAAGGTAATACTTTATGGAATTAGAATAATAAAAGAAATGGGGAATAATAGAAGGAATGGGAAAGAAACTGATGTGCTGGGAGAGTAAATAGATTTAATAAGACTAAAGACTGTAGGGTGTGTTGTAGATGAAGAAACTAATTGTATTGTTATTAGAAGAAGGCATGTGAATGGATTCATTAAGAACTCATCTTATGTATTATGTTAGTTACATCCTTTTCTGATCTTAGTTACAGGTTGTCACCTCCCACTTCATCATTATTTTATAATATTATAAGAGTTTTTTCAACTCCTATCAGCTATTTTGTAAGGATCGCCCATAGAGTAGGGCATAGAGGTTATAGAACAATGTGAGGGAATATAAACACATAGTACAAAGAGTTGATTATATTGAATGTAGGGGTAAGAATGTAGTAAAGCTGTTTGCTGGCCCTATAAAGGTAGGAAGCCAATGAAGGTTATATACATTGAGGTCTCAAGCTCACTTAGATAAGTCTTATGTAAGCCTCCACTATCATGACCCCTGAGCCCCCTGAGCTCACTTCTTTGAAGGCTCTCTGGCCTGGCAGCCTTAGATCTTCACCCTGTGAGCTCATGGTTCTCACAACTACCTCCCCCTTCACAGGCCTGGCCCCCAGGCCTTGACAGCAGGCATAGATTTGCACTGTATCAGCATTCTGGCAGGTAGTCATATAGTTAGGTGGATGTAGTGTTATAGGTAGTGAATGTAGGGGTTCAGCAGGTGAATGTATAGGCAAAATGTTATGCTGATTTCAAAGTGTTATGATAGACTTTTAATTTATCTAAATCTTATAGTCCTTCTGACCTTCAGAAGTTCAACCATTCACAACATGATTTCAGTAAGTACAATATCCACTCAATGCCAGTGTTTTTCATGTTTTTGAGTGTTCCAAGCAAATGTTTGGCTTTAAATATATAGGCCTTTATTGTTTTTTCATTGAAATAGCCCTTTATTTGGTGTTTGAAGTGAAGGGGGATTTTGCAGAGTAAGGTTAGAGGAATCTCACAGAGTCCTACTCTTATGGAGTCCTGCTCTCATGGAGTCCCCATTCCTCCCCCCCCTTTTCAAATGCTGTATGATAGGGTAGAGAACATGCTAACAGATCATATAGTAACTATGTTAAATCCCTTGGGAGTCTCTGTCCTCACAGTGTGGCTGGAAGATGCCTGTGTTTGCTGTGTTTCAGCTATATTACCTTATACTGCTATAGCCCCTTGCACAGGTACTGCTGCAGGCAGATGTGGGAGGTGCAGGCATGATCATAGATGTGTAAAGATAAGCCTGTATTATCCTCATCTTGAGGGCATATGCTAATGTGATGTTAGATACCAGAGCATTTCCAGGGCTGTTTGGAAGGGATCCTGTGGATAGTAAGTCTCCTCTAAGAGTAAACTTAGAACCAGTACATCTACTGGGGTATCCACACTTTAGTGGTTCTGGATCTAGTTGATGATATCCTTGGGTTTTTAAGCACTAAGGGAGCTGAGCTATTTGCCTGTGTTGAGCCTGCTCCTGCTCCCATCACTTCTTTAGCCCCTGAGCTCATCTCTGTGCCTGCTGGCCTCTCTGCCCCTGTCTTCACCTTCTTGCCTGCTCCTACCTTCTCACCTGCCCCCATTTCCTTGCCCAGTGCATACAATGAGGCTTGGCCATGCCCTTCTGGTGAGCATACAGCTCTGAATGTCTGCTGCCACTATATCTGAAATATTGCTGAGGATTCAGATCAGATCTGTGAACTTAAGCCCAGGCAGCACAAGTGCCTTCACTATTCCCATAAGTAGAAGTCATGTCTTTTGGTAAGTGTTCCCAGTGTCCCAGGTCTTCTACCCTTCACTAATGTGATGCCACAGGTGCCCAAATCTGCCTGCATCACTGTTGACACTGTTCTCATGCAGGCTGACATCTCCATCACCACCATAGACACAAACAGGGACCTGCAGGACAAGCCCCTCAACATAGATGCTTTGCAGGTTGCACAGTCACAGGCTCAGGGAGCCATTTCACAGGCATGGAAGGATGGGGCATTTCACATTGATTTTAGGGGAAATGACAAGGTTTGGGAGGCCTGTCAGACAGAGTGAGAGGCAGCCCACCAGAGGAGGAAGAACAAGTGGCAGAAGGCCAAGTGTGCCATGAATAGGCAGGTGAAGTTAGAGGGCCCAGGGGGTGGGGAGAGTAGTATAGATGCAGGTGCAGGCATGAGTGCTGCTGTAGCATAGTCTCTTTTCTTTTCCCTTTATTTTATGATAGTTATAACATTACACCCATGGGGTTACATTCTCTTGGGGACTTGAATAAGATCTTCTTTTCTTGCTTTTTAATTGTATTCAATTTTTAATTGACTTTATATACATGGTGGGTCTATTTCTTTACTCTTCACCTTTTATGGCATACATCACAATCACCATATTAGACCTCATATTCACAAACTACCTCTTGAGCATTCTCAAAAGCTTTGATTAGCTTCCAGGAGTTCTCACTCTCTATGCAGCCCTTCCATTTGACAAGGTATTTAACTTTCCCATCATGCACCTTATACTTATTAAGGATCTTCTCAATCTCCCACTGATTTTCAGCATCAATTTCAATTGGTTCAGCCTTTAGAATCTTACTGTCCCAAGTGTGATACAGCTCCAGAAGGAAGATATGAAAGACAGGGTAGACATCACAGAATTGGAGCATCAGTTTTAACTTGTACACCTGTTTGCCCCAGACATCTATTATTTGGAAGGGCCCAAGCTGACAGTGATTTAGCTTTGCAATAGGACATAATGTCAATATATTGGTGCCATGAAGCATAACCCAGTTGCCAATCTTGAAGGTCATGAGCATATAGCACTGGTCATAGTATTTTTTCTAGAACTCCTTAGCCTCTATGATCAGGCTTCAAAGAAGTTGGTGCATCTGATCAATAGCCTTTACTCTTGCAGTAGCATCCTGGGACACCTCTCTGTCAGATTCACACTTAATGTCCACACAGGTGAAGGTCTCCTGACCCATGAGGGCACAGGAAGGGGTCATTTGTGTTGAGCTATACTGGGTATTATTATATGCCCATTGAGCATGTAGCAGCCATTGTGCCCAGTCATCCTGCATGTAATTGCAATAGACATAGAGGAAGTATTTGAGGGTTTAGTTCTAGTGCTCTGTCTGGCTATCCATTTAAGGGTGAAAGGCTGTGGTTAGCTTTCTGTGAACCTTGAGCATGAAGCAGAGCATTAACCAGAACTTACTCATAAATAGGGAGCCTCAATCACTGACAATATTCTGGGGTAGTCCTCAGTTCTTGAATAGATTCCACATAATGAGGTCAGCAAGTTCATGGGCCTTGAGGTCCACTGTGGTTGAGATGTAGATCACCCACTTGGTGAACATTTCTATAAATACTAGAATTGAATCATAGACCTTTTCATGCAGTTGATATGGGGGTAAACCAGTGATGAAATCCATTGTGATGGTCTCTCAAATGCACCCAGGGACAGGTAGCAGCTCTAACATGCTATACTTCTTATGGTGGTGTATCTTGACATATTGATACATATTATATGTCTTGACATATTCCTTGATATATCAGCTCATCCTATGCTAATAGTATTTGCCAGCTATCACTTTGCACATCCTATAGTTCCTGAAATGTCTGCCTGTCAGATCATCATGATTCATGTGAAGGATCTCATCCTTAACAGTAGCATTGTTGGAGACATAGGCACAACTGTTGTACCTGATCAGCCTATTTGAGCTAATGGACCAGGGTGAATGTTTGACCTTCAAACTTGTGGGGCTACCTTGGATTCTACTCCAAATCCCAGCACACTTGGCATCTCAAGCTTGGATGCAGAGCAGGAGGTTGATCAGTGGCTCTAATAGCTCATATATATAAGCTATCTCAGACTCAAATACCTGATTAACAAAGAGCTATAGCATCAGAAGCCCTAGGTTACCTCTTATAACATCAGCAGCAACATTCTCATCTGCAGGCACATTCTGGACTGCACAGGCCATGAGAGCATTAATGTGAAGGATGTGCTCTTCAAGAGCTTTTGAATTGAGTTCTGGATGCAGATCAGTCATGCACTTAGTAGCTGCCATAATCATCTAGTCCAATTCTATTAGTTCACAGTTAGGTTCCAGTGGTTCAAGTGTCTGATCCTAGAGCTTTTCTTGTAACATGGGCTAGAAAACAAGCAGTTCAGCTTCCCTAACATAGTCAGGGCAACAACTTAGTGTATCTATAGGGTTCTTAGACCCAGAACAGTGCTCAATTATAAAATCAAACACTGTGAGTATCTCCATCCAACATATCTGACATCCATTCAGCTGAGTTGTCATCATAAAGCTTCACAGATTGGCATGGTCAGAATATACAACAATTAGGTATTTACTACCATGTAGGTAGTGCTGCCACTGCTTGAATGGTTTGACAATAGATAGAAGTTCACTATTGTGAATTTAATATCATTATTTCATGTCAGAGAGTTTGTGGGATCAGAACACCACAGGGTGCCACAGACTATCAGGCATTAATTGAGAGAGCACTGTGGTAATAGTAACACTAGATGCATCAGGTTCAACTTTAAGGCAGCAATCAGGGTCAAAATGAACAAGGAGTAGCTCTTTTTGAAAGCTATCCTTAAGGTCTGCAAAGGCCTTCATGGCAGATTGATCCAGTGTGATTAGCATATTATTTCAACCTTTTCAGTTCTCCCCCCCCTTTGTGAGGTCCATTAATGGGGCAGATATGGTCATAAACCCCCTGACAAAGCAGCAGTAGAAGTTGATAAAGCCAAGGAAGACCTGAAGTTTATAGATCATCATTGGGACTAGCCATTTAAGGATAGAGGCTACCCAGCTGGGCTTCATCTCCACACCATTAGTAGAGATGACAAAACCAAGGAAATCAATGCAATCCATGTGAAACAAGCACTTACTGGCTTTAATAAAGAGGTTGAACTTACACAAGCATTCTAAGACTACCTTGACATACTTCTTATGTTCCTTCATGGAGTTAGAATAGATGACAATGTCATTAAGGTAGGTAATACAGTAGGTGTCAAGGAGATCACTCAGTGCTTTGTTGATGTAGGCCTGGAAGGTCACCAGCACATTGGTGAGGCTAAATAGCAGGATATAATATTCAAAGTGTCCATATTAGGTGCAAAACACAGTTTTCCACTCATCACCCTTGCAAATACAGATCCAGTGGTAGGCATCCTGTAGGTCAAGCTGCATATAGATCTTCACACCTGCCAGGCAGTCAATTATCTCACTGATAAGAGGAAGAGGATAGCAGTTCTTGATTATTATAGCATTCAACTCATAGTAGTCAACATAGAGATAGAGACTTCCATCTTTCTTGAGCACAAATAGAATGGACACACCCACAGGACTCTTTAAGTGCCTGATTCAGCCTTTCTTCAAGCTCATCTTAATATAATTCTTAAGGACTTCAAGTTTCTTAACCAAAAGGTTGTAGATAGGTTAATAAGGTGGATTCTTACCCAGCTCAATATTAATCACATGATTGTGTGGAGTGTGTGCAGTAAGGTTAGGGTTCTCATCAAAAAGCTCCACATATTTCTCATAGGGTGCAGGCAGTTTGAATTCAGTGGCTGTAACACCTCTGAAAAATGCAATAGATTTGCCACCAGAGTCAAGATTACAGGAGTGAATGATAAAGGCAGCACTATCTGTGCAGACCACATCCTCAAACTCTTCTGATTCTATGAACTCAATGGTATTTGCACTTATTAGTTTGTAGCACCATGTTTGCAAAGGCTAATTAATATCAGGGTTTGACTCTTCCAGTCATAGATAGCTAAGGATAACATTATAACTCATCATATTGACAGCCTTAAAGCTGTATTTATGGTCACAGGTCAGGCTGTCAGCATTAACTGCTCTCATTAGTATTCATTACTTATTAAAGGATAGAATCTTATGCCCATCAATAGCTTCAATGTGCCTGGGTAGAGATTTGGAATCAGACAGATGTTGCTTCACCCACATTTGACTGATGAAATTACACTCAGCTCTGAAATTGATGAGTACCCAGGCCACAGTGAGTTCATTCACAGTTGTGATTCAGACTAACATTGTCACAGCTTTGCTGCTTTGTCTTTGATCAGTCTCTATCCTCAATGCTGTTGCAGCAGTATGCAAGAGGATGATTAGTTTTTTGCTAATTAGCCTTTAGAGTACTTGTTAGAGTGTTTCCTCCAGCAGTCCTTCTCAATGTGTCTGTTAATGCTGCAGTGGTCACACTTCTTCAAAGCTCTTGAGGGGAATTAGCTACTGTTGAATCTTTGATTATCCATGTATGACTGTGAGTCCTTATTGTTCTGGCATTTACAACTGTAGTCTTAGCAGTGGTTTCCACCTTGGGGGCATGAGAGTTGATTCCTCTCACCATGCAGGGCCAATCAGCATGAATCTAGACTCTCCTCTAGGGAGGACATCATCCTGAGCATTTCTTCATAGTCAGTTGGTTTGTGATCCCAATTAGTGACCATCTGGTTGATCTCCAGTATGACCTTGTTGTGGAGTGTCTGTATATACTATGCTTCTGTCTGAGGAATAGGGAGAGAGAGTTCAAGCTTGCTGAGGTAGTTTGTGAATTTATGGACTGTTTAGTTGGCATATTACCTGGCCTCTTCATGTTTGTGGGTGGCATCCTGCTGTTGAATCTATGGGTCATTGATTTGATACTCCAGAAACTTGAAGAATGACTTTAGGTCAGAAAAATGGCCTTTGGCCTCTAACTTCTTATCAAGATGTTCAATTCATTTAGCATGAGTAGTAGTGGCATCTAGCCAGAGCTTTACATCATTCAGCTCCTATTAATTCCTGTCTTCAGGAATCTCATCATAGTAGTCTCTATGACACCAGAAATGAGTGTGTATCTTATCACACAGGGCCCAGTGTTCACACATGTCCTTAACCTTGTAGGTCAATTTGATATCAAGGCAGGGCACATGGGCATAGAAGATTACACAGTTAGTGATGTTAGCATGGGCTCTGAAGATTCTCTGCTTCAGGGTTTCTACCCAGCAGCACCAGCTGAGCAAGCAGTTCAGGTGGTAGTAATGTTTGTGATTACTATCATTCACATCAGTATCTCTACCTTCACTTGAGTGGTCCAAGCTGCAGTTGTGATAGTAGAAGGTTCTGAAAGTAGGTTTCACATTCATAGCACTTAGGGCCTCTGCCTTCTTGCATCACAGATCCTCAACTATTTGGAGATAATGGGCCTTAGCCTCCTATTCACATTGCATCAGCTGAAGTTCCAAGAGGTGTTACTCCACCTAACAGTAAGTTTCTGCCAGTGAGCTTGGTGAGAGGGGAGTTGTCTTCTCAGCTGCAGAGATCACTGTTCCTGCTGTAGGATCATTTGAGGGATTATTTGATCCTTCCATGGGATGGGTTGATGTGTCCCTGAGGTGATGAGGCAGTTAGGCCTCTATCTGCAGTGATGATATGGTGATAGCACCAGTGGGAGGATCTTAACCCTGATTAAGTGCAGATCCCTCAGGGATAGTTAGAGATTAGATTTGCCCAGTGAGTTGCTGGTTAGGGGCAAATTCCTCCAGCTGCTGAGATTTCTATCTTTGGGGAGTCATCATTTTGACTTGATAAAATCATCATTGTTGTTATCAATTTTTGGGTGTTGCATGCATGTATTCACAACAGACTGTTCCCTTGAGTGCTATTAAGAAGAGCAAACAGAATTATAAGGATTGCCCATAGGGTAGGGCATAGAGGTTATAGAATGATGTGAGGGAATATAAACATATAGTATGAAGGGTTGATTATATTGAATATAGGGGTAAGAATGTAGCAAAGCTGTTTGCTGGCCCTATAAAGGTAGGGAGCCAGTAAAGGTTATATACATCAAGGTCTCAGGCCTACTTAGGTAAGTCTTATGTAAGCCTCTACTATCACAACCCCTGAGCCCCCTGGGCTCACTCCTTCAAAGGCTCTCTGGCCTGGCAGCCTTAGATCTTTGCCCTGTAAGCTCATGGTTCTCACATATTTATTAGCATCACCACTTAAAGAAAGACTCTATTTTATTCCTCTCCTTCTATACTTGATTTTATCAAGCCTTATTCCATTATATCTATAATGATTACTGGGATCTTCTCTAACTTCATGTTATTCCAAGTTTTAAACCATCTGGGTATGCTTGCTTCATTCTCTCAGGTTAGCTTGATTTCCTCTGCCTTGATTATATGATTGCAAATTTGTGTGTTTCAGTAGAAGATCTTTTCAGTAATAAGGCCTAGTTTCATCTATTCTCCTCTCTCTTCATTAGTTTACTTTACTAACTTCATACCCATGTATTAGTAGGGCACTTCAATCACCTTTCATATTAGATTTGTGATTGGATTTAGTTCTGATTGCATCATTCCTATTGAAGGAGAGGGAGAGGCTCTACTAATAGTGTTTTTTTTGTCTGGATTCCTACTAAGAAGTCCTTTGAATTTGTTCCAGCCTTGAGTGGTGATCTCTCTATCTAACTTGTTGAGTTCCACTGGGAATCCATTTTTAGTGGCTCATTACATAACTATATTAGTGTCTGGGAATACCTCTACCCTTAATGCTTTGAGGAGTGTAATCATCCAGCATGGCTTGCCTTCTAGGTGGGGAAATGTTAATCTGATGAAATAGGCTATTTTTAGGATGATGTCCTCTAGTATTACTAGCCTGATATTCTGACATCAAGAGTTGATTGACTTTCCCAGAGAGCTGATCTGATTTCTTGTAACTGGTCCTGATTGTAGAGGAGTAGATGTCACTGGGGCAGTTATTATGAAGAGGTTTTACTATGAATTCCTACTGATAGCTATCAAGTTGAAGTGAGTATATCTATTTAACATGTCTGTAGTCTCTTCTTTAGTGTGTTGTCACTTATAGGCTCATTACTTTACTTTATTTGTAGGTGAGGTTTCTTCTATACTGTTCATTACACTTAATTCCTTATGAAGTATGTTGTATGGGAAGTTATTCATTAGTTCATTAATTAGATCATCTACAAAAAAGATAGTAGCTCTGCAGATTACTTTCATTTGTTTACTTATCCTCTTTCATGCTTTAGTCTGTATTAGAGTGCTAAACTCAACTTTTTTCTCAACTGGTTTCAGCTGTATCTTCTTCTCTGAATTGACTAGCTTTTATAGTTTGTGGGTGACATTATGGATGGCTTTTGCATGGTTTCTGATGGCTTCAACATTCTGAATAGAAGTTTATATTATTAGTTTGAGGTTATATGGTACTCTCAGAATTAGCCCTTCTTTGATGAGAAGGCCCTAATACTGGTATGTCACTCTAATAAGTGATAGCTTTGAAGTTTTCAGAAGCACTTCCAAGGAAGGTGAGTCCATTTTGCATACTTCTCCTTTGTTTTGAGGTTTCCCATTCACCCAGAAATGATAGAGCCACATATTAGTATAAGTAGCCTAGAATAGATGTCCTTTCTTTTGTGTTTCATAAATCTCTTCCTTCATTTTCAGTGACAGCCTCCAGTATAAAGGTAGTGTATGGAATGATTGAATATCTTTAGCTGGAATGTACTCTCTTCAAATAGGTTAGTCCTCTGATGTGATGTATTTATATGCATCTTGGCTGTATAAGTCATCTATATGGGTGTGGAGATTATTATCATTAAGGGCTCTCAGCTTTACTGATAATGCCTTCTTCTTTCTGCCTTTATTGGTATTACTAGGGAGACTTGGTTGGAACATTTTAAGGTTCTATTTAGTTGTACCTTTATGTCTTTAACTTTAATCTCAGTATATCAGTTTGCTATATACTATAGATGTTGATTTGTATTTATTTGTTTTATTTGATAGAGCTTCTGAGGTTTGGATAGGTTTAGTACAGGTTAACAGGTATATAAGAGAAAGTAGATGGGTAAAAGGTTTGAGGTGCAGTTTGAGAGGTTAAGAGGTTAAAAGGTTATAAGTTGAATGATAGTGGAGGTTTGATGAAAGTGATAGTTTTTAGTAACACAATGAGATAAATAAATAATGCAAACATAATTGAGTGATAAAGGAGTTAAGGTGCTTTATTATTAACTTATTTCCCCTTATTAGGGTCTCAACTGAACTGCAATCCTTCTTACTTTAATTGCTAGCCTTCTTATTATTAGGTCTGCTCTCCTAAGGAATTCATCATTCTCATTGTCTGAATTTAAGTAGCCTGCTCTGGGCTCAAATCTCTTTAAGTCATCATGATGGACTTTAAATTGAAATAGTAAACTATCTTTGTGTTAAATGAGATATGATCTTAGATGCATTAATGAGAGTTTTATAATTTTAAATGATTCTCTTCAATGAGGCTTCAACTTCCTTCATTCTTTATTTTTAATTATTACTAATTGGCCTCTCTTCTATTCTTCTAATTTTTTTAGCTGTTCCTGCTTGTCTTTCTACTTCTCCTGTATTAAATCTCTAATTTGTGCTTAATACATCATAAACATGTCCACTACTGCTACTTCTTACATTACAGTGAGATTTCAAATTATCTCCTTCACTTTATCATCTTTCTCCAATTTGTGTGGCAGAAGCCCTTCTAAGCTATTAGATGTAATATCTATTTCTAAGAATACCTCTATGAGTAAGTATCTAACTTCTTTTCTTATATAGCTGTTCATGAGGTGGGTTGCATCTGGAAGACCTAGGTCTTATTGATGTAATAGATTATCTTGTAATTTCATAACTAGATCCTATAATATCTTATTTACCACTTTAATCTTTCCTGTCAACTTTGAGGAACCAGTCAGTTAGAAGGTGAGCTTGATTTCATAACTCTTTACTCATTGTTGTAGTAGAAGATTATTGAAGTGAGATCCTGAGTCTAGGTATATTTCAATGTATTTTACTTTTAGGAATGAGGTAAAGTATCTTTTCAATGATTTGATTATATCTTCTAGCTTTGCTGATTCAGTTGAATATGCTACCACATATCCTGAGAAGTACTCTATAATATTAATAGTATATTTGTTGCCTCTGCTGGTTTCTTGGAAAGAGCTGATGAAATCAACTTCTAGCATTTAAAGTGGTCTTAGTGGTATAACAGGGTATAGTGGCACTTGTGAAGGATATGGTGTGTAATGAGTGCAGGTAGGGCACCCCTTTATCCATCTTTTAACATTATTGTATAGGTTTGGTTAGAATACTTTCCTGAACAACCTCATTTTTATGGATTCAATTCCTTAATGACTCTTTTCATTATGGGCTTTCTTGAGGTACTATCTAACCTTTGCTTTGGGTATGCAAAGTAATTAGAGGCTAGTTGCTTGATCTTGCTTATATAGGTAAGGTGCATGCCATTTGAAGTCTAATGTCTTTAAAGCACTGATGTACAGTTTTCCTTGCAGATAAGTGTGTATTTTCCCAAATCATTCTAACATGATGTAGGTTTTCATTCAGTTCTAATAGTAAGTTGATGGTCTCACTGTAAGTGCTTTTATTTCTATACTCATTTTATTTGGTGATCTTACTTTCTCTCCTTAAAATGCTAGATAATCATTCTTCTTTATAAACTCATTGAATCTCCCTTTTCTATCCTTCCATACTCATTTTTCCCCTTGCTCCTCTAGTTCTTTCAGTGTTGCTTCCACTAATAGGTCAGACTTACATTCTAGGTTATTAAATATAGTTCTTGATAATTCATCTGCAACTTGGTTCTTTTCCCCAGGAATATACTCTATTTTGATGTTTAACCTTCAAAGTTTCTCCACCCATCTAGCATACATTCCCTCATGATTGTCCACTGAGATAAATAATACCAATGGCCTATGATCTGTGTGAACTATACTAGATAGTAATGGGTCTTGGAAGTAAAAGAAATACTTCTCAGTGAACTTGATAATGATGAGTAACTCCTGTTTATAAGTCTTATATTTCTATTGCACAGGGGTGAGAGTAAATGAATCATACACTACTGGTGTCAGCAACTTCCTTCTGGAGTGCAGTGGATTTTCTCTTTCTTGAGCTATTAGAAGCCCTGAAGCATACCCTGAGCTGTCTGTATACATCTGGGCAGGTAGTGTCCAATTAAATTTATTTACTACTGTATTTGCTGATCCCTTGATTTTGAGTAGTTCAAATAATAATTCCTCTGAATCAGTCCAATGAAATGAAATGTTCTCAGTCAGTCTCTACAGGGGTCTAGCTACTTTACCATAGTTGGGGATGAACCTCCAGTTAATTCCTAATGCTCCCAGAAATGCCTATACATCTGTTTTGGTTGTAGGCACAGGCTAATTGAAGATTTTAGTAGCTCTTTCTAGTAGAATTCACACACTACCATTGATTTTGTGGATGACCCTCAGGGCTTTGATATCTGACACAAATAGCTTTAGTTTATAGAATAATAATCTTAAGTTGGCCCATTTGATCCTTGAAAAGAATTAGTCTCTGAGTATTTTATACAGCTTCTCTGATGATGGCATTCCTCTGAACACATTGTTTATATATACTGTGACTGGAGGTGGTTCTTCCTTGTGGTCACTATAAAGTAAGGATTTTTCAGGCTTCAGTTCTGGAATTGATCTTAGTATAATATTCATGAATTTCATGAAGGTAAATGGTGCAGATTGGGTTCCCTGTGGCATTTAAGTTAGTTGAAGCTGTCCTAATTCTGGAATGAAGAATGTGAAATAGGGTCTATCTGATGAGTATATTAGTATAGTAAAGTAACCATATTTTATGTCTGCTTCCTAATATATTTTGTGCTTTGAAGAGGATAAGTAATCATGTACCCTACTTTGTAGTTCTATTTTTGAACTCAGAAGTATTTCATGTATGAATAAATAATTAAATGTTAATCTTAATTCTGCATTTATAGATCCTCCTTATTCTTTCTCTATGAGTATGGCCTTTATGTTTCATGGGGATAGCTTGCCATTTACTACTACTATTAATTTATATACTCCTTCTTTAATTTCATTAATAACTAACTTTTGCAACTACCATTCAATCATCAGTGCAAATCTCTTCTGAGATTTCACTGAATATGGCTTGGTTCCTGGGGCTAGGTGTACATGGTACTCAATAAGGTCTATAGCTGGTAATTGATTCAGGTTTGTTCCATTCAGGTGTTAGTAGAGGTACAGTAATTTCATAACTCTCTTCTTAAGATGTTTAGATAATAGTGGTTTCAATGTAATTCTTAACTTTGAGATTCACTCTTCTAATTCTTCTCTTTTCACTTGATAGTTAAGAATAAACTCCTCAGTATAACATCTTAATTATCTGGTTACTGGAAATGATTTATCATTTATTAGTTTTAATATTAATACTTAATTACTTTAAATCATATTTGAATGAGTAACTAGGACTTCTCCCCTCTTCTTTCTCCTTCAAACCCCTGATAAAGATACTACTATCACCTCTAAGATGATTTAGGGTAGCAGTTTTAAATCCTGCTCAGAACTCAATGGGAGTTTTCTACATTGAATAAATCATTATCTGATGAGATTAAAGAATCTGAGTTTCTTTTAGTTTCTTTCTTGCTATTAGTTTCATTGTTCATTTTATTGTCTCCTTCCTCATTTCCTGACTTCATTTCTGTATTCACTATTTAGTTCCAGTTCACTAACAGTCTTGGTGGAAATAGCAGAATGTTGTTTTCATGCTTGAATTGCATTACTGAGCCTTTAATCTCAGTTAGTTCTTCCCCTTGCTTGATATCTCTAATGATTAATGATGAGTCCTTAACCCTGATCCTTAAATCTACTGAATATAGTTAAGATAGTCCTAGAAGTAGTTAGCTGGACTCTTGATGTAAGAGTGGGTCTCTTAGTGCTATAAAGTATTTTATGATTCTTCATATTCCCTTAATACTAACCTCCAACTCAATGTAATGCATGAGATTATCTTCACTGTATGTTGCAGTTTTCATAGACATTCCTGCTAGTCCTAGCTCCTGAAGAGATTTCAATGGTAGATCAAGCTACTTGACTAATGCTGGAGAGATGATACACAGATCAGATTCTTAATCTACATGAGTAATTTATTTTTTCAGCTTTATTAATATCTCTTCATTATTTTGTATATGTGCAACTAGATAGAAGGCTTTATTAGACAGTTTGATGTGTAATAATATTCTAGTTTGCTAGTCCAGTTGAATTGCTAGAATGTTTGAGTGCAATGAAATAGCTTCTATCAACTTCATTGTACTGATGATTACACTCACCTTTTTCTTTTCCTTCTGGCTTGATGATTGAGTGGTGAACTGCTTGATTTATTAAGTAAAGATTGAGGATTAATATAGCAAGTCTACAATGAATATATCAATCTTGGCTTGTCTCAGAATCTCTCTTACTGAAATTGATTTCCCTTTTATTTCTATATCTTGTTCTTTGAATCTTCAAATTAGGGCCAGGCTTCCCTGATTGATTCTATTTGACTTCTTAGGTTGATCTTCTTCCATCAGTTCTTCAAACTCCTGTGCATTTAGCTGTACTGTCACTGACTCTCTTGTCTGCCTCTTATTTACTTGTGGAGTTGATTGAGTGCTGGATGCTCTCTTCCCATGCTGACTTCTCTCTCCTAAAAAAGCCTTATCATATTGAGTCTCCAGTGGAGTGGATGGATCTTTCAGTTACAGTCCTCTTATTTCAAAGGTAACTAATATTACTTCTAATTGAGTTGAAGGCACTGCTGTATCATTAAATCTAATTCTTTACTCATTTAGTATCAAGTTATTCTCTGAGGAGCTTATTACTGTATTTGCTGCTGACTATCTACCTACATCATTAGTCCTCAGATCTATCTAGTTGTTCCCATCAAATATCTTATTTATGAGTATCTTTCTCTCTCATTCCTCTAATCTTGTTTCTTGACATCCATCTGATTGGTGTCCTAGGGTTCTACAATTAATGCATAGTGGTAGTCTTCCCCTGGCTTGAAAGGCCCTGATTCTGTTGATAAAGTCATTCAATAAGAATTATCCCTATGATCCTATTGGTCCTTATGAGATTACTGAAGGTTTGATGTTGCCATTTTGATTAAACTGTCTCATTTGAGGAGGTTGATATGCCTCTGATTTAGTCTGAGGTAAGAAGTCATCTAGTATTACTCATTATTAGTTAGTGTTTCTTGCTGAATAGGATGTAATTATAGCCTTCAGTTTAGCCAGTTAATTATTATTCAGTTATTTCTCTAATATATTCTAATAGAATTGAAGCTCAAGCTTGTTTGTTCTTTCCATCTGATTCTTATTGAATTCACACTCTGCCTCTTCAGTATTCACTGTCTTCAAGTATACTTTCTTCAAAGTCATCATCTCTACCAATTCTTCAATCAGTTTCTTTTAAGTATTTGGATTGATGAGTCTCTTCACCTATCTTCTGATTATCTCTTCCAATAAGTATCTTTCTAATAATGAGTTCAATATACTATTATTATTCTTAATTTTCAACTTCCTCAGCACCTGGGCTCTCACTTGATAGTATTCCTCCAGGTTCTGATTTGTCATTTAATGTAACTTGATGATCTCTTACTTCAAGAAGACCTTCAGTTCTTCTGCCCTAGCTGTTGGAAATTCATCAAAAAATGCCTTCTCAAAGAGCTCTTAATTTTCTTTAGTTAGATACTTTAATGCCTTTATTAATGGAGGATTTCTTTCTAATCATTTCTCTACCTCTCCTGTTAATAGGATATTGATTGCTGGGAGTAGATCTTTCACTAGAACTTAACTCTTAATTACTTTCTTCCCTCTTAGTTTGAATTTCAGCTTTATTAATCATCTTCTTGCTGACTACCCATCCTCTCCTGAGAATATTCTACATATAGAGAAGATTGGGAATTAACCTACTATATTTAGCAACTTATTACCTTACTCTTCTTGCTCTTCCTCCTTCCTTTAGTAAGCTTGTCCTTTATTATCTTGTTTGCTTTGCTTCTTAATTACTGTCTAGAGGATGTTATAGGGGGTACAGTTCTGATGGTCTTAACTATCATGTTATTAGCATGGTGTCCTTAGATTCTACTTTAGTTTCACTGTCTCTACTGACTGTTTGATGCTTTCTGATGTTGATGTTCTTGGTAATAAATGAGATGCTTGATTCAAGATGTAGAAGTCATTTACTTCTGAAGTAGCAGGCACTAAAAAGAGATGGATGTAGCAATATAGTGTTATCACCTGCTTGGCAGTATTACATGAGAATGAGATCAACAATATGATTGAGGAAATACCTCAACTGATTAGAATGGATTGAAAATCATGGATGTCATTGATTCTACTAACTAGAAAAGGAGGGGAAAACATTCTGGGCTGGAAAAATAAACAAAAACAAACAAACTAGGTGGATTTGGGAAGTAGTTATGCTGGGGTAATGTGATGGCAGAAACTGCTATTCGCTTGGAGGCGCCTTCTTCTTCAGCTTTACGTCACGTGATATTCAGAGCAAATCCTTGGCATTGGAACCTTAGCAAAAGCTTAAGCCAGCAGCACCGAAACACCTTCATAGAGACAGAAAGAGAGACGCCATTCGACAACGGGCTCCGTCGAACACCAAACCACCTCGAAGGCTACGGGAGTTTACTTCCCTAGCACGACTTACCTATATACAGAGACCACTCCTCCTTATTTTGCCCCGAAAACACTATTTGCGAAATTACTACGCCATCGCATCGCATTGCACCACGGATTGTTAGATTACCCACCCACCCGACCTCTGGGGAGCTCCAAGGGGGGTAAACGGATACAGACTGGTTAAGGAGGGACGACAGATAAATCAGAGAGATAGATATGCTATGCGGTTCGCAACAAGCTAGCTAGTTAACGGAACGAACGGACGCGAACACGAAGAAACACATAAGCGCTCGTTTTATTCTTACGCTCGACATCCAACTCCGGCCTCTCGCGAGCTGCCGGGGACAAAAAAAAAGCCGCAAGGAAACGGCGCATACCCCCCCGCGAAACCCAGTTTTACACGCCGCCAAAGGGAAATAATCGACCATGGACATCCGAACCTACATCTCCGACTCCCTCCTCCGCCTCACGGGCGCCTCCGACGCGACTGTTATCGATTACATACTTGCCACGACGGGCTCGGCGAAGTCGGCTGGTTCATTACAAGAGAAGCTCGCGCCGTTTCTGGAGGGGGATGAGGGGGAGATTCGCTCGTTTTGCTCGGAGCTTTGGAGGAGGGCGGGTGTGAATGAGCGTGGTGGTGGTGGTGGTGGTGGTGGTGCGGGGGTGGAAAATGGTGGGACGAAGAAGAAAGCTACGGATGGCGCACAGAAGAAGAGGTATAGGCTTGTTGAGATGGAGGAGGATATAGATGCGCGGGATGGAGGTGATGATGGGTTGGGGCCGGCGAATGTGGAGAGGGAGAAGGTGAGGAGGAAGTCGAGGAGGGAGAATGGGGAGAGTAGTATTAGGAGTGCGAGTCGGTGGGAGGAAGGTCGGGAAGAACGTGGCGATGAGAGGCGGAAAAGAGAGCGCGAAGGAGATCATGAGCGGGAAGGACGGCATCGGTCGAAGAAGTTGAGGAGGAAGGATGAGAGGGATTTCGAGGATCGGTGGGGGGATGAGGAGATTCCGGAGGAGGAGTATTATGAGGAGGAGGCTGCTGGTGATAATGGGCGGCGACGGTCTCGTTCCCGCTCACCATCTGAAGATATCGATCCAGAAACCAAGGCGGAGCTGGATCGGCAGAAAGATTTAAAGGAGCGGGACGAGTTCGCGAAACGACTTGCTAAAAAGGATGATTCCAAGGCGAAGAAGATTGTTGAAGATCGGTCGTCGACTAGGGATTCGGAGGTGGCGCGGCGCCGGGCGTTGGCTGAAGATGCGGCGGCTAGGTCCGCGGCGATGCCTGATCTCAGACTCCGCTCGCGACAGGAATACCTCAAGAAGCGCGAAACGGAGCGATTGGCTTTACTTCGGAAACAGGTTGCTGAGGAAGCTGCAGAGTTGCGCGAGAACCCCAATCTGACACGCCGGGAAAAGGAGGAATTTGCGAAAAATCGGGAAGTCCTTCGGCTGGCCGAGGAGAGACTACGGATTGATGATTATCGGGATGGATACGCGTTGCCGGAAGATTATATTACTGAGAAGGGGAAGATCGATAGGAAACGAAAGGAAGAGGCGCTATATAAGCGATATGTCGATCGGGATGAGCATGGACAGGAGCAATTTGTTACGGAGCATGAGGAGTGGGAGAAAGAGCAGACGGCCAAGGCAAAAGCACAGATTAACAAGGCGGAGTTCGTTGATGAGGGGGATTATGAGTATGTGTTTGATGACACGCAGAAGATCAATTTCATCATGGACTCGAAATTAGAAGGGGACCGAAAACCGTTGACGAAGGAACAACAACTTTTCCAAACACAGCTCAACGCGGCGGAGCAAAAAGCAGCGTCGATCGAAGAGACTCGGAAAAGTCTGCCCATCTACAAGTTCCGAGAGGAGATCTTACAAGCCGTGGCTGATCATCAGATTATCATCATCGTTGGAGAAACTGGTAGTGGAAAGACTACTCAGATACCCCAATACCTCCATGAGGCGGGATATACCAAGGACGGAATGAAGGTCGGCTGTACGCAACCCAGACGAGTTGCCGCAATGAGCGTTGCCGCCCGTGTCGCCGAGGAAATGGGCGTTAAAGTTGGGAATGAAGTTGGATACGCCATTCGATTTGAAGATGCAACGAGCGATAAAACGGTGCTGAAATATATGACTGACGGTATGCTCTTGCGTGAGCTGCTTACGGAGCCTGATCTGGGGCAATACTCTGCCTTGATGATTGACGAAGCTCACGAGCGAACAGTGCCCACGGATATTGCCTGTGGTCTGTTAAAGGACATTGCCAAGGCGAGGCCCGACTTGAAACTACTCATCTCTTCAGCAACAATTGATGCACAGAAGTTCCAAAAGTACTTTGACGACGCGCCAATTTTCAATATTCCCGGACGCAGGTATGCAGTTGACATCCATTATACCTCCCAACCAGAGGCAAACTATCTGGCCGCCGCCATCACGACCGTATTCCACATTCACATCAGTCAAGGGAAGGGCGATATTCTGGTCTTCCTTACGGGCCAAGAAGAGATTGAAGCTGCAGAACAGAGTCTCCAAGAAACGGCGCGGAAACTCGGGTCCAAAATACCTGAACTGGTAATATGCCCTATTTATGCAAATTTGCCCTCAGAGCTCCAAGCCAAGATCTTCGAACCTACGCCTCCTGGAGCCAGAAAAGTCGTCCTTGCTACGAATATTGCAGAAACTAGTTTGACCATTGACGGCATCGTATACGTGATCGACCCTGGTTTCGTGAAAGAAAACGTGTTCAACCCTCGAACAGGAATGGAAAGCCTTGTTGTCACCCCTTGCTCCCGTGCGTCTGCGGGTCAGCGGGCGGGCAGAGCAGGCCGTGTTGGCCCAGGAAAATGCTTCCGGTTATACACCAAATGGGCGTATTATAATGAGTTGGAAGAAAATACCACCCCAGAGATACAACGAACAAACCTCAATGGAATTGTCCTGACATTGAAATCACTTGGGATTGATCAGCTTCTCGACTTTGATTTCATGGACCCACCGCCCGCTGAAACGCTCATCCGCGCATTAGAGCAGCTCTACGCGCTTGGCGCGTTGAATGATCGGGGCGACCTGACCAAGATTGGACGACAAATGGCCGAGTTCCCGACCGACCCGATGCTTGCCAAGGCTATCTTAGCCGCCGACAAGTACGGATGCGTGGAGGAAGTCCTCTCGATTATCGCAATGTTGGGTGAAGCAAGCTCATTATTCTACCGGCCCAAGGACAAGAAGATCCACGCCGACAGCGCTCGTGCCCGCTTCACAGTCAAAGAAGGAGGCGACCATTTCTCCCTGCTAAACATCTGGAACCAGTGGGTTGATTCCGACTTCAGCTATGTCTGGGCGCGCGAGAACTTCCTGCAGCAACGAAGCTTGACGCGTGCGCGCGACGTGCGCGATCAACTAGCCAAGCTGTGCGATCGAGTCGAGGTGACTGTTAGCTCGATCGGAGCAAGCAACCTTGCCCCCATCCAAAAGGCCATCACGGCGGGATTCTTCCCGAACGCAGCGCGCCTACAACGCGGAGGCGACTCGTATCGGACGGTGAAGAACGGACAGACGGTCTACCTGCACCCGTCCAGCACGCTGTTCCAGGTGAACCCGAAATGGGTGATCTACTACGAACTCGTTCTGACGAGCAAGGAGTACATGCGGAGTAATATGCCCTTGCAGCCGGAGTGGTTGGTGGAGGTAGCGCCGCACTATCATAAGAAGAAGGATCTGGAGACGCTGGGGATTGACAAGAAGATGTCCAAGGGGCAGGGGGCGGCAGGGGAGAAGAGCAAAATGTAAATGGAATAGGGGGGAGAGTTCAATTTCACGAAGCCATGTATTATAGCTGCTAGATACCTATTTTCTGTCTGAACTTTTGTCTGTATTTTTGATATCTGAAGTGAACATCTATCTATCTATCCATCCCCATATTTACCCGCTCACAGCCCCATATTTTTAAAGACGCAGCCAATCAGCACGTGACTGTTTCGGCTGACAAACAGAGCCGGGCGGTTTTACCTCGGCTCATCGCATCCACCGCCAACCTCGACCGAGATACGAGACGAAGCACGAACAAGCACAGCAACCCACCAGCGCTTATTTATTAACCCCGTCGACTAGACACCTCGGAGCTTCATCTGTTCTCGTCTCATCTCCGGCAGTTATCCATATAAATATACTGTCCCAGTCCCCATCCCCTACCATTATCCATCCCTCGACCCGCCTCCGCAGTCTTTACCCCAGATAAATCTATACCGTCCGTCCTTAACTCCACAAGAGGAATTCCCACCAGCAGCCATGTCGAAAACATTCACGCCCGCTGAAGTTGCCCAGCACAACAAGGAGGATGCCGGCCTCTACATCATCGTCGACAAGAACGTATACAACGTCACTGAGTTCGTCAATGAGCACCCCGGCGGAGCGAAGATCCTGAAGAGAGTGGCGGGCAAGGATGCGTCGAAGCAGTTCTGGAAGGTGGGTTGATTGGTTTTTGTTGTTTCTGGGGATGATTTGTTTATTTTTGCTTGGTGTTTTTTTTTTCCATGGCGTATGATTTGGATCGAATCGGGCTTCTTCTTATGAGAAAATACGGATAGATCAGCTAACTATTTAACCAAACTACAGTATCACAACGAGGGCGTGCTGAAGAAGTACGGCCCAAAGCTGAAGGTTGGAGAGGTCAAGGATGCCGCGAAGCTATAAACGAATCAAACCCTTCTATCAATCAATATCTACCGCCTATCTGGATACCCACGACCTGATCCTCCTTCCACGGGCACCTTCTTGTCGTCATACCCTAGCTGATTCCGCACAACGAACGTACCATGGGACAGGTCTTTTGGAAAAAGGGGGGAGAGATTGGTTCAATCGAGGAGTGAGGAGGGAATCGGGATACACATATACAAACAACCTGTAACAATATATAGGCGGATGGGGAACCCTGCGAGCATGTTTTTCGAGCCGGACAGGAAAAGGAACGACATAGACGACCTTCAATGATAGAATTGAATGCGACCATTTTTCAGCAATCACCATATCCACAATGTCTCTCTCTCCCTCTCTCTTCTTTTTGACCTTTCTCCTTTGCCCCCCCCCCCCCCCCCCCCTCCCGTCTTTTTTCCCTTTCCCCCTTGCCCCCCCCCCCCCCCCCACCCGGCAGCCTCCCTGATAGACTCCAAGTCTCTCCCATTGGGGTCGTGTTTGTTTCATTTTTCTCGGTTCAGCATATAGTTACAGATATATAATTTCATTTTGTCTTATCAATCTATTCATTTCTCTTGGATGTTTTATGTTCCATTTCCATTTTTTGATTTTCTAGAAAACAATATATGCATAGATTCTTCTCTCGATGACGCAGTCCCCAAATCTCCTGCCGCATCAACCGCTTGAGAGTTCCCTCTCGATCTCAGAGACCAGTACGGAAGACTGAGCAAATCGTGGCGCAAGAGAGGCCAGGCTGCGGCGATTGAATACTTTATTGCCGACCAGTCACAGGAAATACGAGGGCGCTAATCTTCTTGCAGTCTCCGGGCTGCCCTTCAAACCTTGGAACTCCATCAGCTTCGGCTTTTTGTATCCAAATCAGTCTCCCTTTGACTCTTCACTACTTTTTATATGTAAAAATACTGATCCACTTTAGGACATCTTGAATGGTCGGATCTGCAGTTGTCACTGAACACAGCCTGAGTCTCTGGGCGGTGTTATTTGAGTCATTGATATAGCCCCATTGCACTATTTGCAATTGATGATATAAATCGCTCCAGATCCCTCCTTACCACTCGAGGCTGCAAGAATTATACAACGCGCCTATACCAAATTATCATACCCTTCTCTACTCCGCAATCCCTACAGAAAAACCCTACAATCAACAAAAGAAAGAAGAAAGAAAAAACCATGAACACCCCCGCCCCCACCCCCCCTCCACCCTACCACTCCATCCGCGCCACCTACACCCCAACAACCATAACCGTCTACCAAGCCTACAACCCCACCATCGCCTCCGCCGCCGTGGCCGCGCAAAAGTTCGTACCCCCCTTCAAACGCAGCCGGATGACCTGGATCAAGCCCTCCTTCCTCTGGATGGCCTACCGCAGCGGCTGGGCGCGCAAGGAGGGCCAAGAGCGCATCCTGGCAATCGAGCTCACGCGGGCCGGGTTCGAGTGGGCGCTGGCGCATGCGGTGCTCAGCCATGCGTCGCCGGCGGTGTATGCGGATCCGGAGGAGTGGGAGGCGCGGAAGAGGAAGAGTGTGGTGCGGGTGCAGTGGGATCCGGAGAGGGATGTGGGGTTGAGTCCGATGGGGTGGAGGTCGTTGCAGGTGGGATTGGGGGGGGAGGCGGTGGAGAGGTTTGTGGAGGAGTGGGTGGTGGGGATTAGGGATGTGACGGGGTTGATGAGGGAGGTGGAGGGGTTGGTGCGGGAGAAGAGGTGGGAGGAGGCGAGGAGGTTGGTGCCGAGGGAGGAGGTGTATGAGGTGCCGGAGGGGGTGGGGAGGGTGATTGGGGTGGGGGATAGGGGGGAGGGGGAGGGAGGGGGAAAGGGGGAGGAATCTCGGGTGGATGATGGGGGGAAGGGAAAGGGGGTGATCAGGGGGGTTAGGGATGAGGATGGAGATGATTCCATTTCAGTTCAGTAGACATGAGGCTATTCACACAAGTGGAGAGTAAATACTGAGCATACTGATTATCTGTTGGATAGATGATCCAGTGTCATACTGGCAGGATCCAACATCCTCCCATAGAAAAAACTCATAACTCTGATATAAGACATACCTATACCCCCTGACAGAACCACCCCTGTTATATTCCCCCTAATACATGTAACTATCCCAAAAGATCCCCAGTTAAAAACCAAACATGCACATATTATCAACTGTTTAGAGAAGATCATGCTGTTTGTAATGCATCCAGGTAAGCCACATAGAAAACAAGAAGTATCTAGACTAAACAAACACACTCGATGCAGGATACATATGCAGTGCATACTGCTTGTAACTTAAGAGAAAAAAAACATGGAAAAGATCATGTATAACTATATATAGAAACATTCCCCTTTCCCCTTATCATAAATTTACACTTAACCCCTCTACGTATAGAGTAGCTAGCTAACAAACAAGATCCTTACTTACTAGTACATTGCATTGCATTGCATTGTACCTTTAAGTAAGATACAAAGGAACAACAGACAAGCACACACATACTTAAGAAGAGAGAGGAGCTATAGATCAGTTCACTAGTAGTACCTATACACCCCCTCCCTACCCTCTCCCTATTTGACACTATTAAGGCACCCATCACACGATAAAAGGGCCCCCTCAATAACTCCCAATTATCCAGCCAGCTACTAAATCCACTTCAATCCTGCCCAACCAAATAAATAAATACCACACCGTCCCACGACGCAGCGGATACCTGCGCAACACCCACATACACGCAAAAAAGGGGGGGGGCCAGGGGAGGACAAACGGGCAGCTACTAGTATGTATGAAAAAACAGAAAAACAAACCGGACCACTGCAGGATCAGGATATACCTGGGTAGGCCACGCCTGCTCGTACACTTCGTTGTATTTTATTTGTTGGGTTTAATGTCACACAGTGGTGGGCGGGTTTGATATTTTACTCTGTGCTTTTGAAGGGAGCTGGGAATGGAATGAAACGAGATAAAATAAACGGGCATTGAGGCAAGGAAAGGGGGAGGGAAGGGGAAGAGAAGATGAGAGCTTCTGGATTCAGTGACAGGCAAGGTAGTAAGTAGATGGACAGTGGGAAATAAAACATTGAATGGATGGATGGGATAATATATGCTTTCCATGTCTTTGTCTCTCCTTCTTTCCTCCCAACCACTCACTCTTCCTTCCTCTCCCCTCTTCATCTGCCTCATACATACATCCACATCCATCCATCCATCCATCTCCAAACCCATCATCCTACTAGTAGCTAACCACTTCGATTCCCGGAGATCACCCAACAAACAGACCAGAATACTTATTTCGTCCCTGCAGCTAGCTATCTTACTTACTTTCTTACTTACATTCTCACAGGCGAACGAACGAAATGAACGAATGAAAAATGACCAATATCAATATCAAACAGCCCAACAAAGCGAAACGAAATCCACATGAGAGACAGGGGATATTATAAGTTACAAAACCCCCTCCCTTTCTTTCTTTATATGTACATACATACCTACCAACATATATACAAACCCTCCAGCAGGTTACTTAGAATAGGTAGGTATAATCTTCTTATTCTTCCCTTTCCTTTTCCCTTTCCTTCTTCCCTCCCCTTCATATATGATATATGAGATGGGCTAGCCGGCATCTGCGTTTCCATCAATGGAAAGAATCTCACCCGCATATACTGACTGACTTGACTGTACTCAGGAGGGGAACAAAACGAAGATTAGATGGGATATATATCTCACATTTACATGTGGTGTGGTGTGGTTTACAACTGCAACGACGACCACAGTGACAGCAACGGCAACAGCAACAGCAACAGCAACAGCAACTGCAACTGCAACAAAAGGTGATAGACAGATTCATGGATGGGATGGGATGGGGAGAATGAAGGTAAACGCCAAAGAAAAGAAAATCCGGTGCCCCGAAGCAAGAGAAAGAAAGAAGAAAACAAGGGGGAAAAGAAAGTCTTGGAGTCCCTCTTCTCCAAACAAGCTAGCTATTTGTACAGTGGTATCGATTTGGGTTGGGGGTTGATTTGAGTTCTGTGTGTTGTGTGTGTGTTTGTGTTGCACTTTCACCTTCGCAGCATCATACGTACATGCGGACGGACGGACGGTTATCTTCTCGGAATATAAAAAGGAAGAAAGGAAAGGAAAAGGGGAGAAGAAAGGGATACACATACACAAGAAAGCGGAAGAAAGAAAGAAGGAAAATATTACAAGGAGAAAAAAATACATATCAAATCGAGTCGAGTCGAGTCGAATCGAAGGGAAAACAGGGGGGTAAGTAAAAGAACAAGAAAAAGAAAAACCAAAGATCAACCATCTCATCTCAAACATATACACACCCACCCACCCACTTACACCGATATACCAAAACCTAAAACCCTCGAAACGGATCCTCATTTCGAAAAAACACATCCCCGCCATCCTCCGACCCCGCAAACTCCGTCTCGGGACTATTCGGCGGCCAATAACTCGCATCCCTCCTCCGTCCTCTCCCACCATGCCTCGTCCTCTGTCCATAACCATAACCATGCCCGCCCCCACCCCCACCCCCCCGCCTCCCATTCCCATGATGCTCGCGCTCGCGCTCACTCCGATCCACAAACGCCTCCATCCGCACCGTCCCCACAGCCTCGAAGAAATTACTCATCCCCACGCTCGACGGCCCGCTGGCCTCTGACGTGCGGTGGGAGAAGCTGCTCTGCCCGCTCTGGATGCCCGAGGGGGGCCCACCGCCCATTGTCGATGGCGAGTACAGGTCCGACGAGCCGGCGGTGGTGGTGCTGTATGTTGACGGGGCGGCGGTGTGGTTTGAGAAGCTCCTGAAGGCGCTTGGGGGCGGTGGGACGCGGGGGGCGGTGTTGCTGCGTTTGCGGGTGTGGGAGTGGGAGTGGGAGGAGAAGCGGGGGACGTTGGGGGGGTCGGCGGCGTCGTTGTCGGCGGGGGGTGAGTTGGGGTCTGCTTCGTCGTAGGGGAGTTCGGGGACGGCGGTGGGACGGGTGCTGGAGGTTCCCGGGGGGCGGGTTTTGCCCTTTGCGACGCGGATGGAGTCGCGGATGGGATTGCGGCGGAGCGTGGCGTTGGGCGCGGGTGGGGTGTATTCTTCTTGCGGGACGGGGGGGAGGGAGGCGAGGTCCGAGACGCCCATTGAGGAGTGGCTGAGGAAGGAGAGCGCGGTTAACCAGACGAAATGCCGTTCGACGGTCAGGGCGGTGAATTTTAGGGCGCGCTGTGGTGTGAGGATTAGGATTGAGCGGTTGAATTGGTTGTTGGGGGAGGAGCCTTTGGGGAGGGGGTTGTCGTCTTTGACGTCGAGGACGGATTGGATCGTCACTTGGAAGATGTCAGCATTATACACCCCGAATCGTTCTGAGGGCAGTACTCACATTTCCGACCACTCTTGCCCAGCAACGCATGTCCGCTGGTAGGTTGCTTGCTGCTCCACATGACTGCGCGCTCGTACGGCGCCAGCCATACCCATCGCTTATGCCTCACGCCATTTCCAGTGATATTGGCAGACACCTCTTCCGTGGACTTGCCCAGCTCCCATCCCTCCTTGGTATTCTCCGTCATGCCAAACGACCTGCGTCTCCGGACATATTTCCACATCCACTCGCCCACCATGGTCTGCGCAATCGCATCGACAACACTAGTCTGCTGGACCGACGTCGTCGCCGTGGACGCTTCCCTCTTGTGCGACCTGGGAGGAGGGGGTCTAGACGTCTGTCTGCCTGAATGCATATTGCCCTGTCGTTTGCTGTGCGGGGCGGTGATTTCGTCAAATGGCATTGGTGGGAGTTGAGGGCTCTCCGGGCCGCCGGCGGACGAGGTCGACATGGCCGGGGGCGAATGGCTTTGCTGACGGTCGGGATGGGGCATTCTTGATACTACAGCAGCCGACCGCGATTTACGGAGCGGAGGCTCTCTGGACCGTCCCATTCTATCTGGGTAGTTGCCATTACTATATGGCGTGGGACTCTGCGCGCCCTCGCTGGCGCTGGTGGGTATTTTCCGCGAGCTTAGTCGAATCGGGACGGGGAAGGGAGGGGGTTTGGTCGTGGTGCTGGTGGAAGCCGCGCTGCTGCCGATACTAGGCGCGCTGGGGCTACGATGTCGATACGACTGGTGAGCCGCGGTGGAGCTTGAGATCATGGCGGTACGGCGGATATCTGGTTGTTTTGCGACGGTTCCCAATTTCAGGGGCCGGGGTGGTCGTTTGGCTGCTGCTGCTTTGCCGGTCGCGACAGTGCGCTGCATTATGCCGTTATGCAGATCTACGCCGGACTTTGGAGAGTGTTGTTCGTCATCTTCATTGTGCTCCTCTCGTTCTTCGAGGGGGTTGTCATCTAATATCGATGGGGCGGGTTTGGAGACCATCTTGCCTGATCTCAATGTATAAGATGCTAGCGGTCGATTGAAGATGTCGTCGTCGCTGAACAGCTCTTCCGAAGGCTCGGGCCATTCATCATCACTTATATGTTCAAATCCAGCGAACAGGCTACTGGTCCTAAACGGTCGTCGCAATTCGGGCTTCGCGTCGTCAAGCGGGCCATTATCGTTATTTCCGGGATAGGCCTGGAGCTTCTCGGGCTCTTTGCCCTTGGGTGCTTTAGGAGGTTGAGGTTGAGGCGGCTGAGCTTCAACAGGTGGTGGATCTCGAAGTTTCCTTCTTGCTGATCTGGGGGGTGGTACGCGATACGGGTGGATGGGAGGCGGGGATGGCAGACCTGTGGATTCTGGGCTGCCTGGGTGGTCAATAATGGCAGATGGGAGGAGGCTACTGGGCAGCTTGATGGGGCGTTTGTCGACGCGGATTTCTTCTGTCTGCATTCCGCACGAGCGACTGTCGACAATTGGTTGGATATCGGTCTGGCAGGATACATTCTTCGTTTGCGGAGGCAGGACAACGCTGTTCCTGGCAGAAGGAGGGTTTGAGGGGGGAGCGTGGATTGCGATCACAGGGACGGACATGGGCACTCGGACGGCTTCCTCTAATTCTTGCGTCGTCCTGTCCTTGATAATTACATCATCGGTTTGGGTTGAGGCGGAATTGGTTTCTACCACAGGAGTTGGGGTTGGGGTTGAAGCGGTCTTTGGAATCTCTTCAACATGTGGAGTCCAGGGCGGACTAGGAAGCTCTCCTATCGTTTGGCATGCAGAAGATACAGTCTGAACAGTTGGGGTTATCGTGCTGCTATCCGTGGTTTGGTAAACAGGCGAGTCTCTGCTTGCAGAAACTCGTTTTCTGCCTTGGTTTGCATCGTGCTTGTCGCTAGACGGTGGAGCTGCGTCTTCAATGGCAGAAATAGGGGTATCATCGGGCTCTGGAATGATTTGCGGAGATGGGGGTGGTGTGTATTGGATGCCAACATCTCTATATTCGAACGTGGGTGCTGTGGTGGTCTTTTCATCGTCCTCGAGGTCTTGGATTGCTTGTAGATTCGTTGCCCGCTCAAAGCCATCGGGAGTACCAAACCTCTGATGGCCGTCAACGGAGAAATCCATAGTCCTCCTTGCAGCCATGCTCATAGGTCGTGATTGCATCGACATTGGCCGTTCGTCGGGGAGCGTACATCGGGAGTCCGGTCGATAATCCTCCTCCTCTTCATCAAAGGCCAGCTCGTCTGCCAGATTCAAACCGTCAACCTTTGGCCCATGGCCGTTGGCGAGACTCATGACAGAGTATCGGAGATGGTTCGGTTCGCCATCATGCGTACTAACACTCGCAGTGCTCGTTCGCCGCCGTCCCTTGACACTGTTCGAGCGGACACTATTCGAGTCGCTGCCTCGTGTCGTCGTGCCGTCGCGGCTTGAATCGTCATAGTCGCCCCCGGTCCCGCGAGGGAAGTGATTAGCGGCCTGAGCCGCTGCGACTTCATTAAGCACTACTTTCAACCGGCCCTCGACGACGTGCACCTTGCGCTCCCAATTCCGGCGTTCTTCTTCCCAATTCTGCTTATCACGTTCCCACAGCATCTGCGTCCGCTCCATCTCTTCCTCCTGCGTCCGAGCTCGCTTCTGAGACTGTTCCACCCTTTTCCGGAAGTCTGAAATGTTCTCGAGAGCCTCGTCGCGCTCCTTGGATAATTCGGTCATTGCGGACAGGGACCCGCCTTCCAGAAGCTGCAGCTGTCGTTTCAAAGAGCGGGTTTCCTTGGAGTTTTTCGACAACGTCTCGCTGAGAGACTCTGCCTCGCCCTTTGCATTCTCCAGGCCGATCTCGAGCGAATCAATGGCTCTCGTTTTCCCTTCTAGATCCCGCCGCAGCGACAGGATTTCCGAGACGAGCGATGCATGTAGTGTCGGGGTGAAGCGGCGGGGGTCTAGAGGGGAGATGGACTCGTCGTTTGCGATATCGAGGGCACCACCGCGGGCATCGGAGTCGAAGCGCGGAGGAGAGGTGGAGGGCCCGGGGGAGGAGTCCCGGCGGTGCAGGGAGTGGCGCGACATGGAGGCGGAGGGGGTTCTGTAGGGGGTGTCGGTCGGGGTGGGCAGGGCCTTTGCGAGATATGTATAATCCTTCTCCCAATCCGTAGCCATGGTGTCGCGTTTATCGACTGAGGGTGCCATGCATGGCGGGACACTACCTCGTGGTGGGATCCGGGAGTGTTGGGGTGCGTAGATTCAGGGGGTAGCCCAGTCAGCGGGTGACTTTTGGTACCTGGGTAGGTAGGTTGGGATATTGCCGCGTCCCCATGTACATGTAGTCAGTGATTGAGTTCGTAGATGTGAGTACGGGTGTGTATCGATCGTCCGGTGGGTGGTGGTGGCAGCAAAGACGGGAGGTGGAACGAGTGTGAGGAGTATAGGTAGTTGGGAGGTAGCTAGAGTTCAACAACACAACACGTTAGCGAGGGATGGTATAGAGGAGGAGGAGAGTACTGGAGGCTTCAAGTACAGTGCAAGTAAGAGAAAGCGCGTCGGGAGCTCGTAAGGGTCGATTTGGACCAGCCAGGCCAGGTCAGGTCAGGTCATTGGAAAGGGACGAGACGGGCGGTTCAGGAGACGAGTGTCGGTGCAGGGTCAGGCCAGGAATAGCCGCATTGCCGCGCAGGAGGCAGCAGGAGACAGACGGGGATGGGATAGGATGGGATAGGGAGGAAAAGGGGGTGATGGGTGATGCAAAAGCAAAGTCAGCGTGGCGGCATGGCGATCGAGCAGCCAGCATTCGGGGACTAGGGAGTAGGGATTAGGGGCTCCAGCGGCCCGAGAGTCTGGTCTGTCTGGTCTGTCTTGTCTTGTCTGTGTGTCTATCGCAGTCTATCCGAAACAACCTCTAGTTCTGTCTATGTCTCTATCCCTGGGGAAGGACAGCCCAGCTCCAACCGATCAGGTCACACAGGAGTGTAAAAATAAATAATATCACAGACAGACAGACACAAATAACCAGGTGGATGGAGACTCTCGCCCACCAGCTAACAGTAACTAGCAGGACTAGACCCCAAGCTTAACCTTGCGCCGGGAGAGATGGGCGGAATCAGGGGCTATTCTCCATCTCCATCTTGAACCTCTCATGGCCTGTTGTCTGCCCGTCCCTCGCAGTTCCGAAACTGCCACTCGCCAGAGAATCTCTGCCATCCATTCTCTTGCCCTTCTTCTTTTATTATTCGCATTGGTTGACTATTTATTTGTTATTAATTTCAACCAACCCAACTCCCCACTTGATTGACTTTGCCCCGATGGAGCCGGTCCCGATCGCATAAATTTGTCTTTTTGTAGCTCTGGAGCTTTCCGTCGTTATTCGTCGACTCCAGGCTCATTCCAGACTTGCAGCACATGTTTTCTGTTTCAGACTTGGCGTGGCATTTGGACATGACAGGTTAGAAAACAGAAAAGGAAAAAACACAACCGGGGAAAAAGATGTATCCTCCCAGTCTCATATGGCAACCTGAAGATCCAAGACCCATCCACCTCCACCGTCGATTTCGATACTCCGTAGTCAGCACGAATCCATCCATCTAAGAACTCTATCGATCAATACAGTACAGTACAGTACAGGACGGTACGGGTATGGCAGTTTCCCACCCACGGGCAGCAGCAAAGTTTCAACGGTCTTCGGGGAACCAGCCCCTGGCCCTGGTTAGGGCGAGCTCCAGCCAGTCAGTTCGTGGGAATGGCCCACAAGAAGCTTTCTGTCTCCGCCCAGCTGATCCTTTCGGCTTTCAATGTATGTATGTATGGAAAGCGTATTTACCGTACCTCTCTCTCTCTCTCTCTCCGAGACTCTCTCCATCGTCGTGCTTTGATTTATTATATTAATGACTGCACCCCTCTCTTCTGTCTATCCCCTCCCACACCCGTTCACAACCCAACTAGAATAAAGACAAATGTGACTTGACTGTGACGAGCCTGTGACTTCCACCTGCTAGCTGCACTGGTTCACACATTTGCCCTTGTCAACATCACCCACTACTCACTAGCTATGCAGCTACAGAGTAACTCGCTGCCCTTTGCAAGGATATAGATGGTCCCTGCAGCCTGCTTTTCTGACTCTGTGCCCTGTCAAAAAATAGACATTGTTAGTGGGCTTATTAGCTTGTGATAGGCTGCTTGTTTTGGCTGCTGTGGTATGTCTTTCTTTTGAATATCCATCATTATGTTTGCAGTGTCAAGATATACAGTTATATCTCACCCTCATCAAAGAAAGAACTATAATCAATTGCTTCTTTTCCCTCTATTTCATCCCTCCTCTCTTTCTACTCTCTCCTCTCCTCTCTCCTCCTTGGGACTCGACCCCTTGAACGATTCTTTTCCCGTGGAATTTATTTTCGGCTGAAAAAGAAGGTTCATCCCGAACCGAATCCTCTTTCCATGGATCGGATTTTTAACTCTGGAACCTTTTTTTCTCTATTATTAGAGTTCTCCTACATATATGGAAGATGTATCTACCTCTCTTGTCAAGAACAGAGAGTAGGGGGCTGCGGTATATAGCAGCGAGATGGATGCTATTACACCAGTTTGGCTACTTAAAAGGGAGTGACACTGGGTTAGTTAATAGATATTTTTTTTCTATTACTTTGCCATTTTCCTTAATACTGTTCTTTTATCCTCTCTACCTTTCATAATCTGCCTTGCTTCAGCTGGGAAGTTTTGCCTATGTCTATGGAACATGTATCTATCTATTCATCCATGTAAGCAGGCAAGTGAAGAAGCTCTTCTATTCTTCTCCTCTTTTCCCCCCTCTTTTTCTTTTACTGTGGCTATAGCCATTATCCTTGCCTATAAATAACCCCGGGCTCCCCTTACTATACCCTACATCACAACGTCCGAGGAACCTTAATGCACATTTATTCCCAATTTCGAAACAGAGGCATAACAAAACATATATAGTAGAGAGAGAAGAAAAGAAGCTATTAACACTCTTTTACTATATATAAGTATATTACATATCTATCATCTAAAACCTCTCTAACCTCTTTAAAATACCATGGAGCGTTTCTTCTTCATTTTACTCTTACTTCTCTTCTTTTCTTTACTACTAAGCATGCACTTCTCAGGAATAAGATGAGATTATATTATCTTCTATTCTTACTTATACTCTTTCCATATAATCTATATCAAAAATGTCTTCTACATACTAATCAAGTTTTCATGTTATTTATTTATACCTGAATCTCCCTTTTCTTCCCGTTTTTTTTCTTTTTCGCGCTGCTATTCTGGCTTAACCAGCTGGCTGGCTGGCTAGTTATCATCATGTCTATCTACACTTACACCATCCAAGTACATACATAATTAGATAGAGATTTCTTCTAATGATACTTATATTATCTGCCTATCCCCTATTCTATTTATATGTGTGCTGTGTAACCATTCTGCAGATTCCCCCCTCTTTTCTGTTCCTGCAGAACATTACACCGCCTTGGCTGTAAGACACAGGTATATAAAAGGAGGGCAGTTCACAGTTAATTTCCAGTAACTGCTTGCTTGCTATCCTGTCTGCATTACTTGCCTTGGCTGTCTTGGCTTGGATGCAGTTTTATTTATCTCAATTTGATTATTTTGTGTAATTTCTTCTTACTATGCCATGCCATGCTATGAGATAACAGAACATGAGATGACCAGTAGAAGGGAGATAAAACATTAAGACAGCTGAGCTGTCCAGACAGGAGAAAGAAAGGAATGATTAGATGTAGTTTCTAGCTACCTAGTACCTGACAGACTACCATGCACGGTTGACGAGCACAGTTGGATGGAATTCAAATTCAAATTCAAATTCAAAGCCAGGGCCAGGGCCAGGTGGGTGGGGGACTCGGGAGAAACAAGTATTTATTTCCCCCTTCTTATTTGCTTTACAGAGCATATTTCTTCACTTCGCGGATCGGCTTAGAGGCTGGCTGGTTGGATCATCAGGGGACTCAGTATGTATGTATGGACCAACCCGAAGCCGGAGCTGGCCTGTAGACTGGAGTGCAGGCTGCAAGGGACGGATAGCTGCAAGTGGAAGTTGATTAATGTACTTGGCGATATGTAGTATCTGTATCTTGCCAAGTCGTTGTGGGTAGATTATTTTGAAGAAGGGATGAATCCATTTGATTAATTGCCTGCCTGGTGCTGGCAAGGCGTGGGTGGGTGGAAGGATTCAATTTTCAGGGTTATTTTGTTGAAGCACAGTCTATGTTATGAGAAAAGCCAGATAGTTATTATGTATGATCTTTTCAATCTACTTACATCCCATTAGCTACATGAATTCCACCATCCATCCATCACCATCAGATAATATAATAAATGCCATCCATGACTTCATCCCGCCCGTTTCCCCGCCCGCTGCCCCACCACCCTCCCATTGAATATTTCAAATCCAACCACTGACTAACCCAGGGCCGAGAATGCACGGCAATCCAACCCATCTAATCATCTAATATTAACAAGCCAAGCCAGCCTGGTCCCCCCGCGGGCCGGATTGGTCATCATCGTTAATCAAGGCCGAAGCTGGGTAATGCATAATTACCACGCTCGGCGATTCTGAGTATGTGCTTAGAAATATGCATCTTCATTTTCGCTGTTTTGCGGGGGCGATGGGGGTTTGTTCAAGCTTGGGATGGGGCATGTTATTTAGTTAGCGAGCTTTTCTTGCTAAGCTCCGAACTCCCCTTAGTAGCTAAATAAAGACAGACATGGGGGGGCTGTGGTGGGGAATGAGATAGGTATATAATAAAGCAGCTCGCTCCCGTTTTCTCACAAGCATAAATATCCTCCAAGATTCTTTCTCTCATTTGCGTTGTCGGTGCGAAATCTACCTAACCTACCCCCCAACCCCAGATGACCAAGACCAAACGCGCTGCTGCCGGTGGTTTATTGATGCTCAGTTGCTATTTCGTGAGCTTGACTGGTTTCTTATCCGGCGGCGGGGGCAAGAATACTAAGCTCTCCCGCAGGCGGAAGCTGGATAGAGTCCAACAGGCCATCTTGCGCCGAGAGAGGAGGAGACAGGATAGGAATTTTTATTATCCTCGGTAACTAAATAATAATCTGACGACATTATACCACGAAATGGCAGAGGCAAGTAAATAACAACGAACCCTGCCAAAGTAAAAAGGAGATAAAGATGATACTTTGCCCTCTCAAGATCAACAAAACCAAATATAGGAATTACTATCTTTAATAAAGAATCCTT
>JANTQH010000018.1:134551-381749 GCA_032988465.1 Onygenales sp. PD_10
AAAATGCCGGGGCCCCCCCCCCCCCCTCAGAAAAAAGACATCTACCAACTCGCCTCCCCCGACGGCCATTTCCGCCGCCAACCCTCCACCTTCCGCTCCACCATCTCCCGCGCCCCCAACGCCCCCTTCCCCCCCGAAAAGGACAGATACGTCCTCTACCTAACCACCGGCTGCCCCTGGGCCCACCGCACCAACATCGTCCGCACCCTCAAGGGCCTCGAGCCCATCATCCAGCTCGTCCTCCTCGACCCGCGCCTGGGGCCCGACGGCTGGCGCTTCTCCGGCGAGCATGGCTCCGCCCCGCACGATCCGCTGTACGGCTTTACATATCTAAGAGAGCTGTATGAGAAGGCGGAGCCCGGGTATGTGGGGCGGTATACGGTTCCCGTGCTGTGGGACCGCAAGAGGGAGACGATTGTGAGCAACGAGAGTGCGGAGATTATCCGGTTCTTGGATACGGAGTTTGAAGCGGTTGTTGCGCCGGGGGATGCGGTTGGGTATAGTTTGTACCCGGAGCGGTTGAGGGCGGAGATTGATGAGATGAATGCGTGGGTGTATGATAGGGTGAATAATGGGGTGTATAAAGCGGGCTTCGCGGCGACGCAGGAGGCGTATGAGGAGAATGTGTATCCGCTCTTCGAGGCGTTGGATCGCATTGAGGCGCATCTGGGGAGCGAGGAGTATCATGGGCCGTATCTGTTTGGAGAGCAGATTACCGAGGCGGATGTTAGGCTGTTTACGACTATTGTGCGGTTTGATGTGGCCTATTATGCGATTTTCAGGTGCAGTTTGAAGATGATCCGCCATGATTATCCGCGGATTCATCGGTGGTTGAGGACGTTGTATTGGGATGAGTCGGAGAGGACGGCGGGGGGCGCGTTTAGGAAGACGACGGATTTTGATGCGGTGAGTTTTTTTTTTTTTTTCCCTGCTTCTTTGGTGGTTTTTTTCTTTCTTTCTTTTGGAGTGGGAAATTCCATGTCCTGTTTGCATATCTACTTTGGACTGTCCTGCTAATGCTCCCTCTCCATCCATCAGCTCAAACTTTCATATTCCTACACCCAGCAGAAGCAACTGGGGAACTCCAACACCATTATCTCAGCAGGGCCATATCCCCATATCCTGCCATTATAGCCTGCTCACGAATCGTCCCGGGTATGAATGCATGGAATGAGGATGGAAGCTCAGAACTGAACAGTTGAATGGTCATGAAGGAAGAATGATTGGGGACTATGAAGTGTGCAATAGGCCACTGATCTGATCTGATCCCAATGAAGAGAGATGGAAATCTCATTGGATTTGATTTTGACTATTTTTTGCAAGCTGTATGTATGTATCTGCAAGCTAGTTTGTTATTTAGCTAAATATCCTTTACATTGTCATTCAATGTCTCCTCACTCATCTGGGGGATAGAGAGATTGTATGTTCATGCTGTACATTATATAGTAAGCTGATAATATCAATCAACAATGAAGTATAGAAGGATATTACCAAAAACACATATTCCACTCAATGATGTAGACAATTCATGGCAGTGAACCAGCAGCTCAATGTATGTATAATATGAAGCTCACCAGCCTCAACAATATCTACTAAAAAAACATGCAACACACCCCAGATATAAACTCCATCACCCACCAAATCCAGATGAAGAAGGAAGAAAAATAAAATAAAATAAAGGCTACATGTACATGGTAAACCAACCAATCGCCCAATCCTTCTTCTAACTCTTCCATACAGAGTTATGCTTACTCCATTCATCTCATAATTGAATTATGAAAGAAAGAGAAGTTATCCCACCCCACCCTGCTCCAGTATCATAACTACCATCCCACGCAACCTATCCATCTCCCACCCACATAACTAACGAACAAGAGAAACAAATGAATAGCTAGTTAATAAGCTACCCAGCCCACCCACCTATCTTGAGGAGCAGCTGTGATGCCAGCAAGCAAGTAGTCCGTGCCTAGCTTTAATGTTAGTTTGTGAGCCGATCCGGCGGATAGCTGTGTCCACTGTGTATGTATGGACTGGATAGTTAATCGAGGATATGGATCAGCGTCTTTTATTCTTTTCCTAGCCGCCCACGGGGCTACATAGGTGGAATTCCACCGAATGATGAAGCGTGATTGAATGGATGGATGACCGATGGATGGAGAGGTTTCGAATTGCCAATCGTTGGTAACAATTTTGAAAGAAAGGCCTGGCCTGGGAAAATTGCCTTTTCGGTTCTGTCCGCGGCTCCATATGAATTCATAACCGCGTGTGGAAACCGCTTGATGTTATTCCCATGAGGGATGGATGGGGGGTGCGGTTGATCTATCCTTTTGGGAATAGTTGCCGGGAGGAAGGCGGGTAAGAAGAGGTAGTGGGGCGCGTGGAGACTGTTCTTCCGCCCCCCGCCCCCCTTCCCGCGGCTCAGCTAGGGGAGGTACGGAGTACCGCAGGCCGCTTGGGGTAGCCTGGATTAACTAGGCGGGAGGAAGAAGATGGAGAGTTCAAAGAGCGCGTTTTATATTATAGGCAAGGGACGACATGAAATGACATCTCCGAGCCCCGCTGCAAAATGCTCAATGGGAGAAACAGGGTGGGAATCATGAAATTGAAAGGGGTGGGAGGGACCAGGACCAGGAAGAAGCTATCACATCACATCCCATCTGCTGGTGGAGGAGTTTTGGGCAAGGCTATGTGTGAATGGAGAGGAGAGGATAGTCGAAATCCCGATCCCGGCAACCCAGCTTGGGGGTCCTGACTCCAGCTATCCCGCCTCCACCCGCCCCTGGCATGCCCACACTGAGCGGTTGTTTCGAAGAAATGATTTTTTCTAGAACTTCGGAGCTCAACGAGGCGATCCTGGTTCATAATAGATAGGTCGTCGTCGTCGTCGTCGCTAACTGGACTTCCTGGTTGAGAAAAAGGGTGTGAAATCTTCGGAGTCTAATGAAGCGATCCTGGTTCATAATGGCCAATTGGACTCCCTGGTTGAGAAAAAGGGCGTGAAATCGTCGTCGCGTTTGTTCCAGCAGGGTATCTTCACAAAAGGCTATGGGAGGAGGAATGAACGCCGAGTGCCGGCTGGGCCGTTGAGTTATTTTAGCAAGCGGATGTTGGAAACAAGGCCCGCCCCATCGATCACTCGTCGAATGCCCTGATCGAATCACGACGGTCTGAGCCGCCAAGGGCAACGAACCGAGCCAGCTCGGATGGAAATATCGGGCTTCGGACCATGGTCCATTGGGGGGGGGGGGAAGGCGCTTGAAAGTTGAAACAAGATACATCGAAACAGATTTTGGACGTGCCTGTTGCACAGAAAATAAGAAGGACGTTGTATGCACGCTTTTCATAATAATGCATGATGCGAGTAACCTTTCGGAAATTTAATGTGCCCAACCAACGTAGGTAATGGCACCGTGCCTGTACTAGTGGCCCGCTTCCCGCGACTAGCCTCATCCCATGGAAAGGGTTCCATCCGCCTGCCGTCCATTCGAAAGAATGATGAGGAGCTGAGGCAGTCCTCAACACCTACCGCTCCAGAAGTTGAAGAGTGAAAATCGATTTTCGACCTTTTTTGTTCATAAAAGAGAGCAGGCTCAGCCAGGCACAGAGAGGGAAACAAGTATTGTAAAAGGGATTCGCAAGGTAGTTTGCAAAGCCTGTGCCACAGTGAGCTAAGCATGGATATTGTGCGCATCACAGCATTGGTCAATGCTTTCTTTGCACATTCACATGTTCAATGCCAGAGCAAAGTCCACTATCACATACATTGTACGGCGGACGGAATCAACTTGGCTCTTTTCCACCTATCACGGGGACGCCATGGAATATCCTGCCAGCACCTTTTGGTTTCATTCCCATGGTGCCTTGATAAGAGTTAAGCTTTTGGCTAGAAAATGTACCCCGAAGTAGGAGGGTGAATGGCAGCCGTCAAGGACACCCAAGCAAGGATTGCCAGTGTGCTTGAAGGCCTCCTTGCCTGGAAATAAAAATGTTACCAATTGACGAAGAGCGCTGATACAGGGTCGCTTCCTCCTGTCTCATTCAATTTTGGGAAATGGATGCCCTCTGATGCCTGATTTGCGCCCGGCCTTTCAAAGAGAAATATTGCGATAGGCTGTGAAGTGTTCAAGGGTTCGTGCTTGGTTTTTGAGACCATCATTTGTTCCGAGGATGCCAACATGTGTCCGGTTCAATGATAGTCATGGAATAGATGAATGCAATCAAGGGCAATCTCTCCGTTTCTTATTTCGGCCTTGGCCCCGGTTTGCTGCCGAGCTTGACGAATCCCCTCTTTTGCTGAATTGAATGTTCCATCGTGGATGTATCTGCTAGAAAGGATTGTCTCTAGGCGGATGGAAGACAAGGACGGCATTTAGCGCCTATCCGTGAGATATAAAGAGCATAACGGTTGATAATATCGGGACGACTCGCTATATCGTCAAAGAATGTCACTCCAAAGGGAGACGAAGTATTGTATTGTACTTCTCAGAGTGTTGGCGCCTGTTTAGAAGTGTCCCGCGAGATGGCGGGGTAGTTTGAAGAACCTGTCTGGTTGGCATCGAAGCAGCGGTTCAATGGGGAGAACGGCATGAATATGTTAAGTGCAGTGGAGAGTCCCCTAAAATTCAGTTCCTTTGCCTCAGGCTGTCAGGTCTTCCCATCAAGAATGAGTGTTGGATAGAAGCATGGAGAGCGGCAACTTGACGGGACAACACTGTGGATGACTAAGCCATCCTCTCACCCTGGCATAGTTACATATCAGAACTATCAAAAACCTGGAATCCTTTGGATGAACGTAGCAAAAGGAAGCTCGAGGTATGCAACTCCAAACACGCCAATCCAGCGCAGATATCCCTGCAAAACTATGGAGGCGACGGGGTGCTCCCAGCTCGACGGTAGTGGCATCCCACTGACCTGGATGCTGGTGACGGCTGTGACATGTCCACTCTTCCCGTCCGTTTTTGCGGGATGCATTGGGGGATATTATTTGAGAGCTGTTTGGTACCTGACAGCCAACACGAGCCGCGCAACGCTGTGGCTGGATGGTATCTGCTCATCGCGGCATATCTCTTCCCGGAATACGATGAGTGAGTGGCCTGGTTATGTGCGCTGATTGGAGATATGGATAGGACAACATGGGGAATCGGGGATACATCATACAGACGACAGGGCTTCAGCCATCAAGGTGTTTTCTTCTCTGAACCGAGCATTGACCCAAAAGGGCAGGCAATTGCTGCAATGCGGACATCGAGCTGTCAAAAGAGAGCGGATTCTCCCCTGTCATTTTGGTTGGAGGTCCGAGGAGAGCGAGGTCGCAGGTGGAGCGGCCCCGCTGCCAGGACGTGAACTTGTGAAGGAACATCCATCCTGCCGCTGGCGAGTCGAGAGGAGGCACGGGCGACGGCAGACAAGAAGCCCCCCACCTATGGAATGGATACGGGACCGACCAAGCAAAATACGGAACTCTAATCCTTGCCGATGTGTTTGTTCATTGACTCGCCAACATACTGCTGCCCTGCAGGACCGTCAAGGGTGAGCCGGGGATAGGCGGGCAACAACAAAGGACTGACTGTACGTGGGAGTGAGACTGGAATGCCAGATAAATATTGGAGGCTGCCAGATATTGGGCCTACAATGTGAAGCTATGTGGTATGGAAAAACAATAAACTCCAATAGACTGGCTTACGCACGCTTGTCCGTCTAACTCTCGCTGCCGGTTCCCCTAAAAGCCAAAAAAGAGGAGCCCAAAGGAAGCCAGCAGTTCTCGGCGAATCTCGCCTGGAGGAAGATGGGTTTGTGCATGGGTCTAGTCAGCCAGAGCGGGTTGCCAGGGCTCGGAATGGACCCTGTGCCGCATGGCGAGTGGGGACCAGAGTGGCAGAGACTGAGCCTACGGAGAACTGTGGAGCGGAACTGGGGGGTTGAAGGTTGTCAAGACTGGCGATGGGTGTCTAGCGCGCTTCTAAGGCGGGATATTTTCGCAGCCGGCAAAAGGCAATGGCAAGCAGGAGAGGAGAAGCGCGGGCTGCTGCTTGCATCCCATCCCCCAGACTCCAGTGCGAATTCAGCGTTCCCATTGTTCTCCTGGCCGATTTAATTCTGAGGTGTGCATGCAGGGCGCGGCTGCGACAGAACAAAGGCATTGAACCGGTCCCCTCGGGCCCCCTTCTCGTAGGAAGCAATGGGCTAGCGATGGCGACAGCGGTATTTCCAGTCTGAATCCCACCCTTGACCCACGTGGATTTGTGATCAAGTCTGATTTCTCGCTTCGGGCTAGCTATTCTGATCTGTTGGCGAGGGAGAGAAAAAGAAAAGAAGACCGGAGGTGTATTTCCCAGTGTGGGCTGGATAGGCATGGACCGCCTAAGTTGTAGGCGTGGATAGGCGTGGATAGGGGCGGGTAGGGGGCTGGGCTTAACTGGACAACAGCCCTTCTTAACCGCACAGGCTGTCCACTCCTCCGCCCCAGCTGGCAGATAAACAGAAGCAGTAGCCCGCAGCAGCAATTAAGAGCCCATCAACGCTGCTGGATTGCCCGTGAATGTAATCGGGACCCTCGACACAGGCAAAGTGTAGAGACCAAGCCTCTCACGTGCTGGCCGGCTCCCCCACCGCGCAGGCTAGGCGGCTCCCATTGATCGGACGGCCCAATTGGGTCTGATTGACGAACCTCAACTTCTTCTCTCCTCATCCTCCTCATCCTCCTCTCCTCTCCTCTCCCTCCTCTCTCCACCATCCGCCTCTCTCTTCCCATCCTCCCGCAGCCTGGAGCAAGTCTGGTCTGTCCCCAGCGATCACCCAACGCAATAGCAGCCTGCTCCTCTTCTGTCCTACTTCCCCTCCTGTGCTGGTCCATGCTGGTGCTGGGTACTACTTCGGACGAATCCTCCTCTGTGCTGCTCTGCCCGTCTCTCCGCCGCCAGCCCTGCTGCCAGAGCGTGTAACCCCTTGCGTCCCTCGCATTCCGCCATTGGTACAGAGGTAAGCCCCTCCTGACCCGCCGCCGTGTGAGCCCCAGGCCTATCGCTGCATCGCATTGCCCTGTCTATGACGGCTTCCATCGTCACTCGGCCTCGCTGGCTCTGTTTCTCGCCCGCTACTCCCCCCCCCTAGGCCGGCCTCTGTTCTGCCCGTCAAAGACACTCCTGCTGACTGCTGCCCTCGTCCAGCTCGCCGCTGATGCCCATTGAGTGAAGTCCCCCGTGCTGGCAGCTTCGTTGTCGCCTTCGTTTTCTTCTCCCCTAAATTTTGGCATTCCGGTATTGCCTGACTTTATCGTTCACTTTCTTATCGCCATCGCCCCCGGTCTTGTTTGATTCCCGCTCTTCTCGCGCGCCTGAGCATCGACTGTGTTTCTGTTACCTTCTTTCGTTTCGCGCCCGCCTTTGCTCCCAAGGGTTCGAACTGACGACTTCACTGGCGGCCCCACGTTGCAGTTTCCGCAGCCATGGCGGGAAAAATGAAGCTGTATAAACTGGTGGTGCTGGGAGATGGAGGTGTGGGCAAAACTGCTCTTACGATCCAGGTTCGTTTTTTTCCTTTTTCCTTTTTCCTTTTTTTCGTCCCCTACATATCCATTGTACTTGAGCTATGACCATCTCTTTTACTCGTGCGGCTTACACTACAATAGCTCTGTCTAAACCATTTCGTCGAGACTTATGACCCCACCATTGAGGATTCGTATCGCAAACAAGTCGTCATTGACCAGCAGGCGTGCATGCTGGAGGTGCTGGATACTGCGGGTCAGGAAGAATACACCGCCTTGAGGGACCAATGGATTAGGGATGGCGAGGGTTTTGTGCTGGTTTATAGTATCACATCGCGCTCCTCGTTCACCCGGATACAGAAGTTCCATCATCAGATTCAGCTGGTCAAAGAATCCGCAAGCTCTGGTTCTCCTACGGGAGTCAGCTACCTTGGATCGCCCATGAACTCTCCAATAGCTGGCGCAGGGGGAAAGGTCCCGGTCATGTTGGTTGGGAATAAGAGCGACAAGGCAATTGAACGAGCAGTTTCCTCCCAGGAAGGCTCTGCTTTGGCGAAGGAGCTTGGGTGCGAATTTGTGGAGGCCTCGGCCAAAAACTGCATCAATGTCGAGAAGGCCTTTTATGACGTAGTACGTCTGTTGAGGCAGCAGCGGCAGCAACAGACCGCCCGGCCGGCGCTTAACAGGGCTCCTGGCACGCAAAGGGATAACGGCCCGGAATATCCCACCAAATTCCGCACCGATCGAGCTAAACCACACCGACCCATCAAATGTCGAATTCTCTGAACAATTTGGCGCCACGAGAAAATATGTTTCTAATCCCTGTGGGAATTTTTATCTCTTCATTTCCTTTTTCACACATATGTTGGGTGGATCGCGTTGAATGCAGATGCACCGACTTACCATCCGATATTTTACGCCATTTTTGCCTCGAAAGCTTTCACCCCCGCCCCCTAGAGACATCACCGCCTCTTTTTGCGCGGCGACTTCATGGGTTATCCTCGTCACGTACTAGTGTCTACGGCCTCGAACACGACCACCTCTCCCTTTTCTTCTCAGCTTTCTCCCCATTATCCGGCGCTTTTTCCATTGGAATGGTCTGAGTTAGTCACTTTTCTATTTTCGTTGGCTCGCACCGGAGCATTGATCTATCCGGCCGGGTAATTGCACGATTGTCATGGGGTATTTATCGACCGGATGATACTATATAAGGAACGTCGATGTATCTTGTCTCCAAGCTAGGGTGTTACCGGCATGTTAAGGCTTTACGTGTTCCTATATCCTCCTATTCTCGTCCCTTTGCCCTTTTCATGTCCATCTTATTTGAATATTTCTTCTTCGGGATTTTGTTTTCAAGGTTTTCGAGGAGCTGGAGCAGATGGTCTATTTTATTTTACCAACATCAGTGATAGAATATTTCCTTTTCCCTTTCCTTCTGTTTCTCCTTTTTTCCTATCCCAATTTTATCTCTTCGTTTTTCGTTGTTCACTTTCCTCCCCCCTTCGCCATCCCCCCAGCTCCCTGAGGACAGCGTACTCGAGCTCCCAGTTTCTTCGTCGAGGGGGAGCAGTTCCATGTTAGTGGATGAATAGTGGAGGCTTGGGCGGGAAACCAGAAACAACGCGGAAGACATAGACGGGCCGCCAAACAACCCTGCACGCACTCTCGTCGCCAATCCACCACATACATAGAGCCCAGATCTCCGACCGCCCTTCTCCCCAGTTTCTCGCACGCGACAGTCGAGCAAGGAAGCCGCCTCTATACCCCTCTACAAGACCTCATAAACACGGGCAAATGTTTTGAAGGATAGAGAGAGAATGACAACCAACGCACACACATGGCGTAATGGCGGCTGTTGGAGAGCCAGCAGAATAACGCACATTTCCTCAAAAAGACGATCAAATGCGAGAATATTATACTTCCCCCTCCCTCTCTTATGTATACAGATATATTTACATATATATAAACATGTTATTCTTCAATGGGTTTCCCCCTTGTTTCTTCTGGCTCATTGGGATACTATGTATGTTTCTGACAGAGTATCTGCCAATTTACCGACATAACACTATAACTGCATATCCACATACCTAGACACATCATATGCCATGCCCGTATATATCTAACTGTGCAAGTCCATCGCTCATCAGTGCCGGTTCATTTTCAAAGGAAAATTAGACATTTAAGATATGACTTGGAAAGTTTGTTTTGTGTAGCAGACGGTGGATTCTTTGTCGCAGCTAATCTGTTCTATTCTCGAGAACTCCAGCTGTGCAGCGAGTTGTTCTGGACCGATTCGTCTGTTTTTGTCTGGACAGAATCCGGGGTGTGGGGAAATAAATGGCCGAGGTCCAAGTCCAACTTCAGCCTCACCCCAACCACAACCATTAAGACAGAGAGAGACAACCGCTGTTCTGGACGACGACGACAATGGGAATGCGGATAGAGACGAGGATGCAGACGAGGATGGCCCAGCTGGACGAACGGAACTAGACAGCTTCACCTCGGCCGATGCGCTTAGTCTGTGCGACTAGCAGGCTCCCTGTCCTGGCTGGTTGGTCTCCTCTGCCCCAGACTGATATCCCCATACCCCACAGTCCAGCGTCTATATAGACCACACGGCTGATACATCTCTTTGTTCCATTCGTGGACCGCTCTCTCTTCCTCATACTGACACCACCCACCCTCAGCCGAGAAGGGAAGCCCGCGCTGTCCTTTACCACACCCACCATGGCTCACCCCCAAGACCTCTCCCAACAGCTCTCCCTCCGCGACCCCGAGAAGTTCTGGGCCCACCACGCAGACCAGCTATACTGGCACAAGAAGCCATCCCGCAGCCTGCGCCGCACCTCCAAAGTGCTGCCCGCCACCGGCGTCAGCCACGAGCACTGGGCCTGGTTCCCCGACGGCGAGATCTCCACCACCTACAACTGCGTCGACAGACACGTGCACAATGGCAACGGCGACAATGTGGCCATCATCTACGAATCTCCCGTAACGGGCGTCAAGGAAAAGTATACGTACAAGGACCTGCTGGAGGAGGTGGAGGTGCTGGCGGGGGTTTTGAGGGAGGAGGGCGTACAGAAGGGCGATGTCGTGTTGATATATAGTACGTAGCATCCGCTTCCTCCATTAAACCATTTAAATTGGCTAACCTCTTCATCCTACTCAGTGCCCATGGTGCCCGCCGCCCTCTTCGCCGCCCTCGCAATCGCCCGACTGGGCGCCATCCACGCCGCTGTCTTTGGCGGCTTCGCTGCCGCCTCCCTCGCCCAACGCATCGAAGCCTCCAAGCCCCGCGCAATAATGACCGCCTCCTGCGGAGTCGAGGGCTCCAAGGGCGTCATCAATTACAAACCCCTCGTCGAGGGGGCAATTGCCAAGAGCTCCTTCAAGCCGTCCAAGGTTATTGTCTGGCAGCGGAATGAGCTGCGGTGGCAACCCATGGAGAAACTGGATGGCCAGCGCAATTGGCAGCGGATTGTTAAGAGTGCGAGGAATCGCGGGGTTAGGGCCGGACCGGTGCCGGTTAAGAGTAATGACGGGTTGTATATTATTTATACCAGCGGTACGTATTGTCAATGGGTGGGATATTGTGATCGAGCGGAATTCTTACAAGATGACGCACAGGAACCACTGGCCTTCCCAAGGGCGTCCTGCGCGAAGCCGGCGGCCACGCCGTCGGGCTCAATCTATCTATAAAATACCTCTTCGACATCAAGGGGCCCGGCGACGTCATGTTTTGCTCATCCGATATCGGCTGGGTAGTCGGACACTCCTACATCCTCTACGCGCCGCTCTTAGCGGGCGCGACCACAGTCCTCTACGAAGGAAAACCCATCGGAACACCAGATGCAGGCATCTTCTGGCGAATAGTGGAAGAGCATAAAGTAAACACCCTCTTCACGGCGCCCACCGCCCTCCGCGCCATCCGCAAGGACGACCCGGATGGCAAGTTTTTTGAACAAGTCGGGAAAAAGGGCGGGTTGAAGACTCTCCGCGCGCTCTTCCTTGCCGGTGAACGAAGTGAACCAAGCATCATCCGCGCGTACCAGGATCTACTAACCAAGCATGCCGCACCCGGCGCAATGGTTATTGACAACTGGTGGTCATCCGAGTCCGGGTCTCCCATGTCCGGTCTTGCCCTGCGGGGCGCCATTGGTCTAGACCACGGGAGCAGAGAGGTACATGCGCCATTCCCAGTGAAAGCCGGGTCAGCAGGGAAGCCGATGCCAGGGTTCGATGTGCGGATAGTCGATGACGAAGGGAACGAAGTGAAGAATGGGAATATGGGGAATATCGTTCTCGCGATGCCCCTGGCTCCAACGGGGTTCACGACGCTGTTTAATGACGAGGAGCGGTTCTACAAGGGCTACCTGAAGCGGTTTGCGGGGCGGTGGATAGATACGGGCGATGCGGGGATGATGGATGATGATGGGTATTTACATGTCATGTCGCGGTCGGATGATATCATCAATGTTGCTGCGCATCGGTTTAGTACTGGTTAGTCTCCCCCACACCCCTTTACCATTACCATTACCATTACCATCCAACCCTCAATATATTTAAATCCCCCTGACTGACACCAAACCCAGGCGCAATCGAACAAGCCATCCTCTCCCACCCCGACATCACCGAAGCCAGCGTAATCGGCATCCCAGACCCGCTAAAAGGCCACCTCCCCTTCGCCTTCATCCACCTCCGCACACCCCCATCCCCATCCCCATCCCCATCCCCATCCCCATCCCAACAACCCCAACAACCCCTCCCCGCAACCCCACCCCCCGCCTTCTTCAACGCCGTCAACAACCTAGTCCGCGAACAGATCGGCGCCATCGCCTCCCTCGGCGGCATCATACAGGGCCACGGCATGATCCCCAAAACGCGCAGTGGCAAGACGCTCCGTCGCGTGCTGAGGGAGTTGGTGGAGAATGCGGTGCTGGGCAGGTTTGAGGCGGAGGTTAATGTTCCCGCGACGGTGGAGGATGGGGAGGTGGTCGGGGTGGCGAGGGGGAGGGTTAGGGAGTATTTTAATGAGAGGGAGAGGGGCGGGGTAAAGGCGAGGTTGTAGGTTAGGTGGGTTATGGATGGGTTTGGGAGCGTGGCGTGGTTGGAGAGGGAGGGCCCCGCGGGGGGAGGTTTGGCATTTATGATGTTTTCTGTGTATGTTATATACTCTGGATGGATGGATGGATGGATGGGAAGGAGGGTAAGCAGTTCAAGGGGAGGGGGGGGGGGGGGGGGTGATTTTCTTTTTCCCCTTATTTAATAATAGCTAGCCCAAGTTTTTTTTTTTTTTTATATAAAAAAGCCAATCAATAATTAACTTGGTTTAATCATTCAGGGTATTAGCTATGTTCTGTGAGGTATGTATATATATGTGTGTGTAGATGATAGATAGGTATACATGGATGCTTTACATGCTTTACTTTATGAAAGAATTAAACTGGGTTGAAATTGAAACTGAAACTAAATGAAGTAGACTAGACTATCTGAGGTATTTCTGTTGTTATTTAAAGGACAGACAGATGTGCTCTGCTTTTTTCTTTTAAAATTGGGTGTGCCTAGGTAAGGAGGATCTATCTGTATGGGGTAGGTAGTAAGATGTACTGCACTTTAACCGGACTGTATCAATATATTGTGTTCTGTTGGATAAATTAGGGGGGGAATAAGGTCAGGTTAGGAGGTTTTTATTTAGGTTCAGTAGATAAATAAATGAATATTTCATTTCATTCATTCGAGATTCCACGGGAATCAACAACACCATCTCAGTCACTAGGTAAATTAATATCTGATCCATCCATCCATCCATCCATTCCCCCACACCCAATCCCCCCCCAACCCAAAACCTAAATCATATACCTAAAACCCAACTGCAACACCCTGGCCTCCTCAACCGTCACCCCCTCAATCTCCGCCGTGCGCTCCAACTTCCTCATCTCCTTCGGCGTCAGCCTCGTCTCAACGCTCTCCAGCCTCTCCAGCGCCTTATTCTGCCTATTCAAATACCAATACATAATACACGCCATCAACCCAGCCAGAATCTGCAGCGCAATACACACGCCCAGCGCGAGGCGGTAGTACGGCTTGTCGCCGTCACGGTACGTATACGGGGTCCAGATACTGGCCGAGTTGCCGATGGAGTTTATGAAGGCGTACGCGGCGGCGCGCTTGGCGGGGGGCCGGGGGATGGCGTTGGCGATCCACCCGTAGCAGGTGCCCATCATTGCGAAGACGAAGTTCATGAGGAAGAGGGAGAAGTATTTGGGTCCGAATTTGTCGGTTGTCATGAAGATTATGAAGCCGATTAGGCTGATGGGGATCGGGTAGATGAAGAACCAGAAGCGTTTGCCTAGGCGGTCGGACATGAAGCTGTGGAACATGGAGTAGGCGACCATGAAGATGTAAGGGGGCGCGACGAGGAGGAGGGAGATGGTGTCGTTGTAGCCGAGGGTGCGGGTTAGGGTTGGGAAGAAGTTTTGGAACCCGCTTGCGCCGGTGATGGACATGTAGGCGATGGCGAGGACGTAGGTTTTTGGGTCCGTCATGGCGAGCTTGAGGCCGGTTATTTGGGACATGCCGCCGCCGACGTCGACGTCGGCTTCGGCGGCTTCGATGGCGAGGCGTCTGGTGGCGACGCGTTTGAGTTCGGGATCCAGCAGGCGCCAGGTGTCTGGGAAGTCGGGGAGGGCAAAGCTGACGATCAGCCCGATTGTGCAGGTGATGGCGCCCTCGATGATGTAGAGCCATTGCCAGGGGGAGAGGCCGCGGGCGCCGTTGAGGCCGCTGAGGATGCCTGCGGCGATGAGGTTGCCGAAGGCGCCGGAGATGAGAGAGCCAGAGTAGAAGATTGACATGCGCAGGGAGAGTTCTTCCTTTGTGTACCATTTTGAGAGGTAGAAGAGGACGCCAGCGAAGAAGGGGGCTTCGACGAGGCCGAGGAGGAAGCGGCATGCGACTATTTGGCCGTAGGTTGTTACTAGGCAGGTCAGGGCCGAGACGAGGCCCCAGGCTGTGGTGAAGAAGCCTAGGTAGAGAGAGGGGCGGCCGACGTAGTTTAGGAGCAGGTTGGAGGGGACCTGCATGAGGATGTAGGCCACGAAGAGGATGGAGAGACCTGTTTGGTATTGCTGTGGGGTGAGCTTGAGGTCTGCTTCGAGCCCTTGGAGGCGGGCTGCTGCGTAGTTGTTCCTGCATAGCGGGTTAGTATACTGTATGCATGAAAAGGAGGGGGGTTGAACAAACCGGTCAATGTAGTTCATCAGATATACAACGATGACCATGGGCATAATCAGCGAGTCGATCTTCCTGCGCAGCTTCTTCTCCAGCACCTTTTCCTCCGGCGTGAGCTGGGTGAGGTGGTCGAGCCTCTCAGGGACGTCGCCCGTCTTGACCCCGGTATCCTGGGTCTCCATGTTGATAGATTTCCCCTCTCTATTTTATTCTATAGTTTGATTCTCTCCCGTCCTCTCTCTGCGGCAGCTCAAATCTAGACAGCAGCTTCGCCCTCAAAGGGGCTGGGGCTTGAGTTCACGGGGGAAACAAGCTGGTAAAGGGCGACACAGACCGAAAGCAAGCTCAGAGCAGGGAGCCAGGAATAAAAAGAGGAAAGACGAAGAACCTCCCGGCTACACGGGCCTGTGATTAAATATATACGACCAGGGTCCATGACTGCTGGCCACATCCCATCCCATCCGTCATCCCTTGTCGCTTGGAAGCAAGCCAAACTGCGGGGGGAGCATGGAAGACGGCGAGAAGGAATGTGGAGAACACCAATCACCACGAGCTAGCTAAGCTTAGAGGTTCAGAAGGTATTAGCAGCGAATGATTAACCCCTGCTCGGCGGCAAATTCGTTGAATAGGCTTTGACCGTCGCGGGCTGGAGGGGAGCGGGATATGATGTTCGCCTATGTGGAACTCTGGAGCGGGATGGGGCATGATATTCCCATCACCAGGACCCCACCCCGTCACACGAAACAGAGCAGATGGGCCCCCGTTGTTGCTTGTTTGTTTGTATGGGGACAGACACGGAAATCATCACAGATCCCAGCCCGAGCAATTCACCCGACGCAAGCAAGGAGTTGAAAGTCGTGGGAGAATGTCCTGTCACCCTGTCACCGAGGACTCCGTACTCCGTAGCTGCCGACCTTTTTAGCCGGAGAGCAAATCATGTTCTGATTAACTAGTTCAGCGGCCGGTCGCCGCTCGGCTGGTAGGTAGTTCCTCGTGTCTTCGTTTCCCCGACCTGCCTAGCGAAGGACTCCGTCGCTCATATGATCATATCCGGAGCTCATCAGTGTCATTAGCCGTGGCCAAAGACATCGCTTAGCCAGCTTGCTGTTTCTGACGGCGGACGGAGGCTGTCAACTCCCAAGCCCGCCATGGCCGCCACAAGAACCAAGCATCCAACAAGAATGCCCAGCAAACAGCCGTGCTTGCAAGTTGCAGGGAGAGGTCCTCCATGGAGGCAAAGCTTAACGCCGGCCAAGCCCCGTAGAGTCGGAGTTGGGGCCGGGGTAGTACATCCACCCGCCCCGTCCTCCGCCCAGCGAGAAGGGCGGGATGTGGCGTGTCGTCGGCTGCGGAGACGGGGCTTGGAAGGAGAAACGGCTGTGGTGGGCACTGGGCACTGGGCGGTGGTGGTTGAGTCTTTGTTTATGGAGATGAGGGTTGGTGATGGGGAAGATCTGGGGAAGAATTATGGGGGGAGTTAGGGCTAGGGCTAGGGCAGTTAGGGCTAACTTCCGGGATAGGAAGTCCGAGGAGAAGCCCGGGCTGTCCTTTTGTTTGTGTCTAGTCTATCCGGGTGAATGCTTTAGTTTTGACGGTGGATGTAACTGCCTGTCATTTGTTCAATGGATGGAAACTTTTATTATTCGGGGCCATATTGGCGAATATTCAAAGAATCAGATAATATGATCTCATACTTGATTGGGTGAGGGATGGCATTTCCTTTCCTCACTCCTGGGGCCATTCATCCCTTCATATCATACTAGGAGTCAAGTAAGGAGATACCTCCTATCCTATCGTGCGGAGTATATGACCAAGCATTCTTTCTGAAAAGGTAGTATGACAAAGAATTAGAAAAACAGAATCAATTTCATTAGAAAAAAAAAAACCATGTAGAGATATAATAAGAATAGTGCTTACTCAGAGCCTCTGTACCAGCTCCCAGGGTTGGGTAAAGGCGCCTCTTCTTGCGGCTTACTTGGACTAGATCCGAGCTTGGATAGCTGACTGAAAACCAACTCTCCACTAAAAACAGGAGAAGAGGAGAACTAGGATGATAAAAAGGGCTATATATAATAAATATAAAAGTAGAGTGATTATAAACAAATAAGTTTCATAAATACTTACTTAATTACCATTGAAAGAGAAAAGAAAAGCATTAAACTATGTATGATACAATCATAACAGAAATATAATATAATAAAATATAATAATATAGAAATAATATGAAACTCATGACTTCCTCTTCCCCCTTAAGCCATGTTAATAACCATCACTGTAATAAAAGAAGGCATGAAAAAGAAGAAGAGAAGAGAAGAGAATAGTAAACAAATAGATAAAAAAAGAATCCAGTAAGAAGGGGTATCCATTCATATATCAACACCACAGTGACCACATCATACCACACCGCATCCCACATCAGATCATATCAGATGAAAAGTAGCAAGAAGAAAAAACAGCAAAAATCATCCGTTGTAAGTGTTTCCATATCAAAAGTAGTAGAACTAGTTAGTTTCCTTTCAGTTCAATCAAATCCCACAGGGGTCACAAGCAGCATATCAGAGCGAAAAGATATAACAAACAACAATAAAATCAATATACATAGGAAAATAGCGGTGTGTGTCTATGTAAGTGGCAGTTGCTTTTGCCCGAAACCCCGCGGGAGTATGAAGAAAAAGAGAAAAGAAAGAAACTAGCTACAGATTTCGCAATATTAACAGGAAATATAATATAGCATGGCATGGCATGGCATGGCTTTTTGACAAAAAAACACATACAACGGGTTTTTTTTCTTCTCTTGCAATCCGTGCTGGCTTTTCTTTCCCTTCTTCGACTCCCACTTCCACCCCCACAACAACACTCATCCGTCCCCGCGACTCAGTCATCCAAAACGCGCAACGACTCGATTGGTATCAATATCCATCCTCTGCATCGACTTCAAACAACTGATCTCTGGCAAATTAGTGCAGGCGCTTACAGGAGGTAAGCGGCTAGGCCGAGGAGACCAGCGAGGGCGGCACCGGCACCGACAACGGTGCGGGGAGCACCGCCGGTGAAGGTAGGGATGGCTGGGCCGGGAGAGGAGGCAGTTGGGTAGACTGGGTTGGTGGGGTAGACGGGGTTGCTGGGGTAGTAGCCACCGGTCGAGGCAGGGCTGAAGAGTTACGTCAGTTTGTTGGTTCTTCCAATGCGCGAATTGCAGCTCCCGCTCTGTAGAGGGGTGCGATTGGCGCGGATTTTAAGGGGGAAACATACCAGTCGTTGCAGATGGTGACGGTGGAGCTGTAGATGGGCTTCACGATGGTGACAGGGCCTCCGAAGGTGACGGTGGTGGGCTGTTGATTTTTGGGTTTTGTGGTTAGTTTCTGGTTCAAACTCAATTCGACAAAAATGCGACGAAACGCGCGATCGCAAACCAAGGGCCGTTTTATGGCTCAATTAGCAAGGGAAATGGGGCTAGACTAACAGTGGTCACAACGTAGGTCTCAGAGCCGTGGGAGATGGTGGTGGCGCTGGGGCAGAAGGTGGTGTAGGAGGTGACAACCTGGGTGGTCGCTGGGTACTCGCCGGACGGGGTCTCGGAGGGATAGACAGGCTCAGCGGAGGAGGGAGTGGGATAGACAGGCACGGCGGAGGACTCGTCGCAGGGAGTCGACGAGGGATAGACAGGCTCGGCAGAGGAGGGAGTCTCGGAGGGAGTCTCGGAGGGGTAGACGGGCACGGCGGTGGACTCGTCGCAAGGGGTGGACGAGGGCTCGATGGGCTCAGCGGACGAGGGAGTCTCGATGGGGTAGGCCGTGGTCTCCGCTGGGTAGGTGGGAGTGACAGCAGCGGCCGAGGTCTCGGTGGTGCAGTCCTCGCTTGGCTTGGGCTCGGGAGCATACGACGCAGCAGCGCTGGCGATGAGCAGGGCGGTGGAGGCGACGGCGAAACGCATGATGGCGGTGGGTATGGGGCAGATATTAAGGATCTAGCGGATAGATGTGTTTCGAAAAACGGCGAGAGGGCGAGACGTAGGTCGCAGGGGGGTGTAAAAACGAATGGACTCGGTCAGAAACCGCAAGGGAGTGTTGGGATGCAAAGGAGCGTGGTGGGTGGTGGGCGAGGAGAGAAGAAGAAGAGGAGGAGAGAAGGAAAACAAAACAGGATGCGAAGTCGAGATAAAGCGCTGGAAAGGGGCACGACGGCGGTATGGTACGGCGCCGTATCGACGGCTGCGCGCTGGGCGGTGGCGTTAGGGCGCTGGGCACCGGGGCCGTGGCAGTAAGCCCGCGTTCTTTGTTCCGGCGGGCACGGGCGTTTCGTTTCAGCGGGGCGGCGCTACTGCCACCACACGTGGGCCGTCTGTGCCTGTGTTTCCCCCTGTCACGCTTTGATTACGCGGTCTTGGCCAATCTCCCGGCGTATTTTACAAGACAGGGCGGATACACAGCCCCCGCCCAGCCAATCAGCAGCGTCGCTGGCGGCTGTAATTTCCGTTGCTGCACATCCTGGTATCGCTGGTACGGCGGGTATCGTATTGATACATTGATACCAGCATGGCTTGTTGATATCGGAGCATTGAACTGACAACCAGCAGAACAAACAGCCGTGGACCATCCACCAACTCACTGCTTGGACAGACAAAACATACAGAATCCCAAAACACATTCCCTCCTGTCCCGTCTCTTCAGTTGGTTGGTTCCACGATTCCCGTCCAACTGGCTGACATGGACAGTGGACTCGCCCACGATCATCCCACCCACTCCTCCCTATTGACAACGACCGGTGATGATCAAAGTTCCTCAAAAACGAGCCTCCCAACACCCACTGACACTGTGATGGAAAAGAGAAAGCCCAACCCACCTCACCCTGCTGATCCATCGATTGACTGCCGGTTGATCTGGTGTCATTAGCACATAACTAATAACTCCCGAGTTGTAACTTGTGCCCAGTTGCCAGTTGGGATCCAGACGCCGCCTGCATCATCCATCTCCTGCATCCGTCCATTCTCTTCGTTTCCTTCCTCAATGCGCCCTGAAGATTTCAAGAGAAATAATAAACTCCTCAGGAACCTTCTTCTAACTTAAATCTATTCCATTGCATTGCATTCATCCCAGACAACAAAACAATGATGAGTTGTTAATGCACTGATCCATACTCTGTTGTCCTCCTCCTCCTCTTCTTCCTCCTCCTCCTCATCATCATCCTCATCCCATGGAACTGCACCGACCACATTTTCAATAGCTTCCCCATCTTATCTTGTCTTGTAATTAATAAAACCAAAGCCTGGCACTGGCACTGGCACTGGCTGTATTTAAAAAATGTGCGCTTGGGGCCTGTTCCTGGCTAATGCCAGGAACTGCTGGCTGCTGACTGGCTGGCTGGCTCTCTCAGCTTGTTCGGGGTAAATTATGGTTGCTTTTTTTAGGTGAGGGGGGGTTTTGTCGGGTTTGGCTAAATCCACAGCACGTTTAGTCTATTCTCACATAATTTTTTCGCGCTAGTCCTAATTGGTAAAATTAAGCGGTCTATTCTCACATAATGGCCGTGGCGCTAAGCCTAATTGGGGAATATATGGTCTATTTGCACACTCCCTGCTTAGTCATAGGTAGAATAACTCCAGCGCGCCAACTCGCAACGTTGTCCTCTACCCTCTACGAATTGAATCAATTGAACCACCACAAATGTTATTTCACCTTATCTTTATCATGGATGGAAGCAGTGATATTGAATTCTTCAGTGCCCCTAGCAATTTAGGTGATTCTGACCCTGAAAACAATGAAATTCCTACCACCACTCCCACCGTTATGGAACGCGTCGCGGAAGTTGTTGGAATTGATTCCACCCCTACCCGCCCTGCACCGCAGCTCCCCCCCCCCGATATTCCCCTTAATATTTGATATCTTACGATCGCCTACATGTGTTTTCCTCTATTTTTTGCCTGTCCGTAGCACTATCCCTATCTTTTCTTATCTAGAGAGAGATTAATTAAAGAAGATGCCAGCAATATATGTCGAAAATCTCCCTTCCCCCCCCCTACGGGAGTGTGGAAATAGACCTATATTTCTCAATTAGGCTTAGCGCCATGGCCATTATGTGAGAATAGACCGCTTAACTTTCCCAATCGGGTTTAGCGCGGGAAAATTATGTGAAAATAGTGTAAATGTGCTGTGGATTTAGCCAAACCCGGTTTTGTCCTCCAGAGTGCACATATGGACTCTCAGCTCTCACAGCACATAAATTCCAAGAGCACTAAACAAAGGCAGCTTATCTTACCTGATATCTTGCTTGATACATAACTGCTGATTTTACATAGCAGAACTAACTACATGGATTGATGTTTAGTATTCCGCAGTTTCAAATTTTGTGCTTAATAACAAGCCAGGTTTAAGTTAGGAGACAGAGAGTCTGGTCTGGTCTGGTCTGGCCCAGGGTCTGGCACTTTTTTCTACTTATCTTGCTTCGCTACGGAGTATGCAGGAATGATTCATGTTAATTTGTTGAGTTTACTACACAGCGTAAATTAACAATCTAATAACTTTGTACTTCACCTCCCCAACTCTATTATAGGCTCATGTTCCTGGTCCTGTCCAAGTTGTCAACGGCATGTTTATTATTATTTCCTGGTACAGCGGTTTTTACATTGGCATACAGGCCGGGGGGAGAGGGGCCGTGTGGGGAAGGCAGGTTGAGGTATTTCTGGTATGGTAGGAGAAGAAGGAGAAATCCACCACGCGGCTAGATTTTGATAGTGAGCGGAGCTCTCTCTGTATTTTAAATGGATGGCCCATGGAGGTCCAGGCACAGACGACAGTGGTTTAGTTCCTATCAGCTTCAGTGGGTAATGATAAGAAAGGATGAAGGAGAAGGGGATCATTCCATTTCACTGTTATGTGGTGTGTATAGAAGTAATTACATGTTCATGTAGGTAGCCGCGATGACTTGCAGGTTTCGGATACATAATTTGAGAAGAGGCTTCCTTTGCTTGGTGTCGGGAATATAATCAGAGGTTGGCTTTTTGTTTTTTTGGGATAGGTGACGCGATGCTGCGCTACACAGCAGCTTCAGCAAGGCACGCACGTATATCAACCGTTGACGCAGGGACTCGAGAGATTACACGGCAGAGGGATGGTTTCATTTGATGGTAAAATTGGCGTGGGGTTTCCCCTACTTTGTTTGTTGGGAGGCCCTCGACAATCGACATCTGTCTGGGATAGGTCAAGAAATGGAAGCCAGCAATATCCAGCTGTCTCCGTGTCCAATGTGAGATGTCAACAGGTGCAATAGCACGGGAATATGTGTGTTAGAGAGCGAAGGATAACAGCTTCGAAGAGTCGAAATGCGGGTTTAGGCAGGTGAATCATGCAGCGCCAGTCGCGAGAGCAAGGGTTCCAGGACGCCATTAAGCAGTCGAGCATTATTATCGCGAGACCTCAGTCGGCCGCATAGCCAGCAACAACAGAACCAGGGGTCACAATAACGTCAGACGAAAAGGGTCGGGGGTCGCGCCTCCGATCACAATGAGAAGAACACAACATTCCAATCAGATGAGGTCAGATTGCCCTTGAAAGGATGGTGAGGAGGACCCAGAACATGTCCGCATCGCCCGCAGAGACCCAGCAATGGCCGGGCCATGCGAGAGCTGAAGCAGAAAACAAGCCATCTCGTCATATTGGATTTTAGTTGTGTGAGGAAGAAAGGAGAAGAAGGAGGAGAAAGCGACACGGAGACGAGAAAGGCGGTGTCGGCAAAGCAGGCGGAACAACAGAAACGCCGGCCGCCGTTCCCGCCCGCCCGGCTGCAGTTTCCCTCGGAAAACTTGCCCGGATCGGGACTCAGCGACATCACGTGCCCGCCCTCCGCTGTCCACTCGTCGATAAGTAAACATCAGACCTCATCCCATCTCCGCTCGCCAATTGACCAGACTTTGCGCGGGCGAAAGCAGGGGATAGCCTATTCAGTTTGTCGCTCTACTGCCTGCCGCTGCCAATGTCGCTGAATACCTGCACCAGACGCGCCGCCAGGCTGCTCCCGCTTGCTGGAAGCTCCTCCAGAGCTCCTCTGCTTCCTCGTCTGCAGCGGAGTCATCCCGCTAGATTGCTGCCCATTCAATGCCGGAACGTCTCGTCTGTCCACTCAGATGGCCATCAGAAAGTGCGTGCTATCATAACTACAATCTACTGTCTATGTGTTAATTAATCCATTCCCGTTTCTAGATCCTCTCTGAGAAGCTCCAAGATGCCGACCCCGCTGTCTACAATATCCTCCAGCAGGTTCGCATGCCCCCCCGCATGGGTTCTGCAAGGGGGCATCTTTCGCTGATATTATATTAGGAGAAAAGACGGCAGAAGCATTTCATCAACCTCATCCCCTCTGAGAACTTCACCTCACAAGCAGTCCTCGATGCCCTGGGGAGTGTTATGCAGAGTTCGTCCAGCCCCTTACTATTCGAATACTGTTCTCCTATACCATCTAACCAGGGCTTCTTTAGATAAATACTCGGAGGGTTATCCCGGAGCGCGGTACTACGGTGGTAATGAGTTCATCGACCAGGCTGAGAGATTATGCCAGCAGCGTGCCCTGAAAGCCTTTGGTCTCAGCGAGGAGGAGTGGGGTGTCAACGTGCAGCGTACGTCCCCTCGGAGTCCCCAAATGCAACAATAAACTAATTCCTTTTTTTTCAATAGCCCTTTCTGGATCCCCGGCAAATCTTTACGCCTATTCTGCCCTCCTCAATACCCATGACCGGATCATGGGATTGGACCTTCCCCACGGTGGCCACCTTTCCCATGGATATCAGACTCCCACCAAGAAGATCTCTGCGGTCTCGAAATATTTTGAAACCCTTCCATATCGTCTGGACGAATCGACGGGCCTCATTGACTATGATAAACTGCAGGAACTGGCCCTTCTTTACAGACCAAAGATCATTGTCGCTGGCACATCCGCATATAGCAGACTCATTGATTATCCCCGCATGCGAAAGATTGCAGACAGCATTGGAGCATACCTTCTTAGTGACATGGCCCACATCTCCGGACTGGTCGCGGCCGGCGTTATCCCATCTCCCTTCGCACAATCTGATGTTGTTACAACCACCACTCATAAATCCCTGCGAGGACCCCGCGGTGCCATGATTTTCTTCCGAAAGGGTGTCCGTCGCACTGATGCCAAGGGTAATCCAGTAATGTACGACCTCGAGAACCCAATCAACGCATCTGTTTTCCCTGGCCATCAGGGTGGACCTCATAACCACACCATCACTGCGCTTGCGGTTGCGTTGGGCCAAACCATGACTGAAGATTTCAAAATCTACCAAAAGACCGTCCTCGAAAACGCCCAAGCCCTTGCTGATAGACTGGGCAAGCCCACCAACAGCGGTGGCCTGGGCTACAACATCGTGTCCGGCGGCACAGATAACCACCTCGTACTCGTCGACCTGAAGAACCGCGGCGTTGACGGCGCCCGCGTTGAGCGCGTGCTCGAGCTCTGCGGCGTGGCCAGTAACAAGAACACTGTGCCTGGAGATAAGTCTGCAATGAAGCCTGGTGGTCTGAGAATCGGAACCCCCGCAATGACGTCCCGCGGCTTCCAGCCTGAGGACTTTGTCCGTGTGGCCGACATCGTCGACCGCGCAGTAACTATTACGCAGAAGCTAGATAAGACCGCCAGGGCCGCGGCAGAGGCGAAGAGACGGAAGAATCCTGCTAGTGTAAATGCATTCTTGGAGTTCCTGGGTGAGGGCGAGGAGATTCCGGAGATTGTAACTTTGAGACAAGAAGTTGAAGATTGGGTGGGGACATTTAGTTTGCCGTGGACGGACGAGGAGCATTGAACTGCGTGACGAGTATATGTATGTATATAAAAATATGAAAAGAAAAAGGGATGTTCTTTAACGCTTCACCCTGCTGGGACTTGTTGGAAGAGGGGTGGCTGACTATTTTTTTCCGTCCTTAACGACATGGGTTTTATGTGTGTGGTATTTTAGCGGGGTCACGGATGATTTCCTACTCTTTTTTTTTTAAATCATTAGTTAGCAATTTATATTATTTGGAAAGAGATGTTACTTTATGACATTCATGTGTGTCTAACTCAAGCTCTCTCATTCTCAAAATAAAACCCCCCTTTCCCGGATCGAACTCTGCCTGGCCCCCAACTCACTAACCACATTCCTATAACAAGCCTCAGCATATTCTTTAGCTAAAGGGCTTTAACTGGCTATGGTTGATGCTTTGAGTTTTAAAAAGGACATATTTATGCTGTTGGTGATCTGATGCTGGATATTATCAATGAATCTGTCATGATCATGTCTTATATCAAAGTGTAAAAACACCCAAGCGGGTCAGCCCCTTTACATGAAACCGCGTTTAATATTTTCCAGGTAGGAGCGGAGCCTGCGTGTGAAAGAAAAAAAGGGGGACGGATAGAACAGGGTGAACTGTTACATATCCCAAGTGAAAAATATCGATATCGTCTATACCCCTGATGTTGAAATTCTGCCTCCCCTATAAACAGCGCCAGGTAAAAAAAAAAAAAACAAAAAAAAGTGCCACGGTCATATCAATTTGTCGACACCTTCGGCCAATCTAGATATTCAAACATCAGCTTCCACACCACAATCCCAAAAAATAAAAAGAAGCGGGAACCAGACTTACAAAACGTAGTATGCTCCCCATTAACCCTCGACACCACCACCTCATCCCCAACCGCAATCTCCCCAGCCACAGACCCCTTATCAATAAACCCATACCTGCCAAAGATCGGACTATATTTCACCCCCTTATCAACCCTCCGATCCCCCATCAGCTTCTTCAACACGCTCCCCGCCTCCCCATCCCCCTGGGCACCCGTATCATAGTCGACATTGATACTCACGCACCGCCCACAGTTGCTCGTCAGCGTAAACCGGACGGAATCCTTGACCGTAATCTCAGCCCAGAAATCCTCCTCGAACGCCTTCTCGGCGCCGGAGAGGACGATGTTGGGTCGGAACTTGGTGATATCCATCGTCTCCCCCTCGGGCAGACGGGCAGAGACGTCATCAAGCGACGTCTCGGATGTAACGAGGTAAGCAGCGATGTCTGCAAAGGTGATTCCCTCCTCGTCCTCTTCGTTCTCTTCGTTCTCTGCAGCAGCGGGGTTGCCGAAATACGGCACGCTCTTCGCGATACTAGATAACCAACCACCACCATCACCCCCTTCCTCCCCCTTATTATTCTCACTACCACCCTTATCAACAAACCCCGGATGCAAACTCCCCAACACCCTCCTCCGATTCCCCCCCAAATAAGCCAGGCGAACCTGATACCCCAAACACTCCGAAAACCACCCCGAATAACCCCCACCCATCAAATACGCCCTCGTCGGACTCGCATGCATAACCACCTCGACAACCTCCAACCCCTCTACCTCCGGCTGCAGCGGGATCGAGAGCGTCTTGACCACATCCCGCTTCACATGGCCGAGGGGGGGTTGGTAGGAGACGCGGATCTCCCCACCACCACCACCTCTTCCTTCTTTGTTATTATCATTAGTGGTGACGGCGGATGGGAAGACGATATCCGTCCGGAACAGCGCTAACTCGTTGTCTTTGGCCACGTAGAGGTTCGTGAGGCGCCCGTCTGGCTCGAGTTTGAGAAGCATGAAGTGGCGGTCGTAGGCGAGGCCGTGCCGGGTTAGGATGGCGGTGGGGACGCGGGTTGGGCGAAGGGATTTTATGGGGTAGATGTAGAGCTGGTGGGGAGGGGGGTTAGATTGGTGGGATAGATGGATGGATGGTATCTATCTATATAGATCTCTCCGTCCCATCCATCAAACCTGGTTATTGTTGATAGTTACTACCACATACCTGACTTATCTTCATTGGGCCCGCCATCTTGTTCTATCAAGATGAATCCCGTCTATCTTCCTCGAGCACTTGAATAACCCAATCCGTAGAAACTCAATGTCTAGATATTAGGTAGGGGTATGTTAAGTAAATATATCCCCAAAACGAGGCAACGACGAATGCGAAACAAAAAACCCAATGAAGAACCAGTTCACGAACCCCTCTCTCTCCTCACACCATCTCAAGACATGCGGGGACACCATAACTTATATAACTAAAAGCAGTTAACTCAGCTGTTAACTAGTTAACCTCCAACCACCCACATCCATACATCCAATCCACTCTCCACGACATGACACGACACAACGGGATCCAGTAACCCCAAACGTCCCCACCAAGAATGCGTAAATAACAACTGCCTTATCATTGATTTACATAGTGGAGAGTCGGTCGTGTCGGAGAATTTGGTCCCCCGTCCCCCGTCCCCCGATGCCCGATATCGTACTATTCATGTCTGGCTCGAACTGGCCTGTTAATTTTATATGTCCATAGGTGCGTTGGAGGGTTGGGGATCGTGATAGTAAAAGTAAAATATAACAACAGGGATGTGGCTCCAGAGGGGGGGGTTGGAGCTGATTGAATTTTGGCTGGTTCAACTGGTCCTGTCAAGTTATCTATCTTCCCCGCAGCTGATTTCGGGTATTCCTTTTTGAAGTGCAGCAGGGTGCACGGGTAGATATGACGTATTCGGGTAGATATCTCGTATTCAGTCTTCTCATCAATCATGGTTCATCTTGCAGTTCATCATTAGATACATCCACTTCCAAGAGAAACATAGATCCCCGAAAAATAAGTGGGATATTCACGTTCATCTGACGATTAAAAGGCAGCCCAATGCTTTCCTCTACTCTCACTCCCAATCCGTCTCATACAAAGCTCTAACATGGTTATCGTGGCTTGCCCGCACGGCATCGTCGTTTCTTACACCGCACGCCGAAGTCGCCGTTCTAACCCGCCGCTTTGGTCTATTCTGAGAACATTGGAGCTTGCTGTTGCTGTCCCCTGTCATTAGAAACTGGAACGTTAGAAAGAAGGAGCTTCATAAACGCCGCAGCCGTGGCTGCAGCGTATTTTTGCCAGCCCTTGTTCTTGTGCGAGTCGGAATAGTCACAGATTCCGCGAATGACTAGGGCAGGTACGGTATTCATAATTCCGGCTGCTTCCATTTCAAAGCATAGGATATCCTGCTCTTCACCTAGCCGATCTCTCGTTTTTGAATCTTTCATCACCTGGTTCCCTGACGCTATTAGACCATAGTGAATGCGAGGTTGGGTTGATGGCCGAAGCGTTCTCTGTATACACTTTTGAGGATCACAGCTGTCGCAGGTTTCGGCCTCCCCTAGATGGGAGTAATCGGAGTCAAATAGCTGATCATTCTCCTGTCCAGGATAACCGCATCCGTCAACGGACTGTGCAATTTGGCCCAGGTAGGGCTGGAGTGGCGCTTTCGGCGGATTTGGGTCGGATTTCAATAATACTCTGAGCACACTTCTTAGGCGATACGGTGGTGGTGATAGATATCCATTGATTATATGGACTCCACCCTGTAGGGTTTTTACCGTATCATAGGGAATACCCCCGGTTTTACTTCCCTTTGGCGTGCTCACAACGACATCACCAAGCCGAATATCTTGTTTGTTAGTATGGGGCGCTCCACCACCGACTCCGACTAATAGGTAGAATTCCACCCCATTGAAGCTCCGGCACATGTGTCCCGCAGCCAGCGCTGCAGAGGTGGTCCCATAGTCGCCATCGGGAAGACAGGAAGCAACGACATTATGCCCGCAAATACTCCCAAACACATAGTCGTTTGGATCGTGATCCGGTGATGGAACATACGCATGGGTGCTGTCAAACAACGCGCCCACTGCCTTTAATTCTATGGTAAGTGCGCAGATTATGCCAACTGTATAGTTATCAGAGGACATTTGTTGCGGAACTAATCGTAAGTAGGAGGCATCCCGGACCTCTTCTATCCCTAGAGATTCCCTAAAGACAGAACTGTCGGACATGTAGCTAATGCCTGGGTTTAGCAGCAAATCAGAGCTTTCACCGGCCATCTTTCTGAAAGGGTTCCCTGTATCGTTCCAAAACCATTGGTGTATTTCATTGAAGCCGAAAATGAAGGCGCCACGATCTGTCTGGTAACATCCACTGGGGTTGAGCGAGAGGTTTTTGCACATATCAGATGGCAGTAGAATTTGTGCTAGATCGGAATGTGTTGCGTCTGTCTTGTCTTTGCATAAACATTGCCCGGTCGATTTGTCTGGTATATACCAGATGTCGTCGTCTGTAAGTCTTAATGGTGTGGAGTACTGGCCACCATGACCATCCATTATTTTTTGAAGATCAGCTGCACAAGCGGCGAGGTAATATTTACCACACGGTAAAGTCGCCCAAGCGGAGCAGGCGCCGGTTGGCCGGATGATCTCCCCAAATCCTCGTCCAAAAAGGGTGACTGCGTGGATTGACCTGGTAAAATCTACCCAAGATTTCCCATTTGTATCCAAAACAGCCAGTCGAGGATATATGGGATCAAACCCCTGCGCTAGATGACGAAAGTCCCAGCCTTCTAAATGCGCCCTTGGAACAATGATGCGAGAGTTACGGACTCTCTCCAGCACAATAAGCTGATACTCAATCATCTTTTCAAGCATATTGTAGCAAATCTCGACCTGGTCCTGAAACCTGGGGGGGCCGTCATCTTCACGGTAGATCCTTAATTGTCGATTATTGGTATTCAATAGAACTTCAGTAGCAGAGTCGGGTTGATGGGGGTGCTTTCCCTCCTGAATACTGGCTGGGTCGAACAGGCAGATCGATTTGAACGCTGGACTAAGCTGTTCCAAGGACGTCATAACGATGTGTAGCAACGCACTTGCCCCGTTAACAAGCCAGCCACGTTTATCTTTTTCGTCCCAGAGAACTACAAATTTCTCGGAGACCCATGCCAGCTTGCGCGAGTAATAATCTCGGGAGGAACGATTGCCGGAATCCTTTTTTCCAATGACAAATGGATGACCTCCCACCAACAACTGTCCCTCGCGGAGCGAAGCATTTGCAAGAAGACAGTCCCCAGAGGCTTTTGGGAGCCCAGCACTTTTGGCCTCATAACATGCATCCCTCGAACCTATATCATAAGTCAGTGACCGAAGTCGTTCAATCCTATAAGTAGAAGCTCTAACCTGCACAGAATTCCATTTCAGAACACCATCCTAGCACATGTCGAAAGTTCTCTAGGTTCGAAAGCAATATTTCGACCTGGGGAAATGCCATGCAATCACTGTATGAAATTCGCTCTCCCTCCTTGCTCTGCAATAAATGCCACATGATAATATCTCCACGGATTTCGGTTGGTACCAACATCTGAGAAAATCCTTTGATAACAAGTCTACCGGCAAAGGGATTAACCCATGAGGTTTGGATGAGCTCGGCCATCATGCGTAGGGGGATTTCAATTCCGGGTGTACCAGCCGGTCTTCGCGGAATAGGATAGCCTTCTACTACCACCGGGTTTCGGAAGAGATTGTGCCAGCATTGCCCATGAAGAGGCACTGGGTTAATCTGTTTCTCGTCCAACGTAGCCCCAATTTCCCACGCCGTACGATGATTTAAGCACCGCTTTTTCAAAAATGGCCTACATGAAGCAACTCCATGCCCATCCGGCGACGAGTGCGTGGCAGCCACAAGCCATGCGAGTTGTTCGCCAATTTCCGTTATGCGGTTCGCAGAGCCAGTCACAGTGAACAGAAGGGATGCCCCGTCAATTTGATTACCATCCAAACGATTTGATGAGAGGATGGTGCCATCCGGTAAGGTGACTGTGTTAAAAGATCAGTGACACAGAATCTAACCACAGAGGTGGAGATATTTACCTTTGAGAGGCCTTAGATTTGTGCAACGCGCTTGATCCTTCACCAGCTGTAGAACAAATGGCCCTGTCCAAGGCCATGTTTCATTCAAATATTCCGCGCATGTCGCCACTTGTGCGGTTGTGACTGAACCTGTGAGAGTGATGGCATTCCCAATTGCAACATCTGCGGGACTGGCATATTCCTGCCCTGTAACAAAGGTTAAGGGATCCAATCGAAGTAAATATTGCATTATGTAAATCTCTAGATCCAATATCAGACTGGATGTGGAGCAAACCGGCACAGACGTGAGGATGGTTCTGCGTATATCCCCCATGTGATTCGGTTCGGGTTGGGCGAAGACGAATTCTCTGCGGATGCTTGCAAGAAGGGTATTGTATGCAGGAGCGGATTTGATCAACTTCATATATTCCTGAAGTCCAGGGAGGCTGTTCGCCTCTTCTTCAACTTCTGGATATTCTTGGCGGGAATCGGAAATATCGTCACGCTGTTCAGAAGGCGCTTCGTAGGATATGTCATTGGAGGTTCTATCATCTGTTTCTGCATTCTTTGACTGCTCATCCAAGGACATCTCATCAGAGCTATGGGACTCCTCGTTTATCGGATACTTGTCGCAAATCTTATCTTTAAATGCCTTTGCAATGTGCCTATATAGAACTGGTTAGCCTGAATTTCCCCCCAGGAGTCGAGCATGTCATTACCCTCTATAACTAAGAATAAACATCATCACACTTCGATGCATTGGGGGGAACATGTTGCCGCCAAGGTTAACTGCGAATGCTTCTAGCAATCCAGGAAGTAACTCGGAGATCCTTCCAATGGCATCGTTGGTGGGTTGATAAGCGCAGACTACTTTGCAGAGCTCCTCAGCTAATGTGACGACATGACCTTCTGGTTTTGCCCTGGCGATACTTAGTATATCCGAGTATACGCTTGTTTGATCGTCCTTATTAAGGTTGGTCGAAGTATTCGGTCTAGTTTCGGATTCGGGGAGAGGGGCATCAGGTATTCCGTAAAGCCATTGGTAAAGAAACGAGTATTCTTCCGGAGAGATGCAGAGAAGGCCAGCAGCGGAAGTTGTCTTATCGATTCGAACTAAGCCGCAACAACAACGAACGAACATTTCCTGTGAAAAGTTTGTGTCGGGATCTGCTGCTCCTTTCTCTCTTGCTTTGGAATCGCTGACATCGACGGGAACAGGTAATGTCGCCGTATGTTTAAGTATTCTCCTTGCCCGCTCCACTATGTGTGGGAATTGAGATTCGATTTTCTGGAGGGCTCCCAAAAATGGCTCGTTTGCTTTAAAAAGTAGGCGGTCATGTTTGGCGTATAATCCAAAGGGTTTGAGGATATAAGCATCGAGATCGGTCCTCGCGACGCCGGCAGGGGCACTTTCCGGATCAGCCATCGATGCGACGACCGTATCAGCAATCTGGTCGATAACTTGCCACCACTCCTTCCAGGCCGGTAGCATGTATTGAGAACAGAGGATAGGAGGAGTTTTCACCGAAGAGGGAAAACAGGAGGGCTGAATAGGGCAACAGGACGAGACAGCCAGGTAGAGATGCAATGGTTGACAGCGCACGGGATTAGCCAACCAACCAACACAAAGCGGCCTTGGCCGCAGGTTTCATCTGGGAGATGCGGGCTCCAAAAGAAGGGTGTCCTTTGTCGAAATTGCTCCCTATCAGAAGGACGGTATTAAGTTAGGCTGTTGGGTTTGGGAATACTCATTATCCCTCAGACTAACTGGATGGCATCAAGAACAAACACCCTGGACGGATCCGGCGCCCATCAACTCCCTCACCAAATCCACCGCCCTCCCAAACGCCCCCAGCTCAGCCTGATCAACCACACCAGACATCCTCGCCCCCTCACTCGTCGCAACCAGCCGAAAAATCAAAGCCCGCACGAGCATCTGCAACCGGAACCGGTCGACGCCCACCAGCCTCACCAGCTCCTCACCACCACCATACCACAGCAAGCCATCAGCAACGATGACCGCCTCCGCGAACTCGACGGGACGGAAGTAGAGGGAGAAGTCGATGATGCCGGGGACATGGCTGCTGCCCTTGACATGCTTGGTGGGGGGTATAGAGCGGGGAAGTTGCTCCGGATCCCCTGACTCCTTCTTCGCTTCCTTCAGCCCATCGGTGGCGCCACCATCTTCATCCGCAAAAAGCACATTCCCCGTTAAATCCCCATGAATCAACTGCGACACCGCGGTTTCAACGGGCTCCCTCATCTCCATCAACCGGGTATAAACCTCCCGATACGGCGGTATAACATCCACCGCCGCACCCCCATCACAACACCCAGCAGTCCCCCACGCAATCCGATCCCCCTTCGCCCACCTATGCGCGCGCTCGCGCATGAACGCCGGCTCCCCACCTTCAACAACAGCAAGCAAATCCCTATGCAACGCCCTAGACGCGCGAAGAATCTCCTCCCACCGGCCCTCCGGGCCCGGTTTGCCCGGGATAACCCGTGCGGCAGTCCACCTGTTATCCGCGACGTATTTCATGGCCTGGCTGCGATCGGTGGCGGGGAAGGCGGTGGTGATGCGCAGTGGTTCAGCGACTTGGTATTCCCTTGCGTCTTCTTGGGTTTGCTGGAGTTGGATGTTGTAGAGGGCGCGTTGGATGGTGGCGGCGTGTTCGGCTTCGGTGGGGTCTTCGATTGGTTTTATGATTACGTTGGAGCGCGGGTGGAGGGCGCTGTGGCCTTGGCCGCCGGGGAGGTGGTGGGTGGTGCGTTTGCGGGGGGTTTGGGGGCGGGAAGCGGAGGGGGAGGGGGTGGTGGTGGCGGGTGTTAGGGGGAGGTTGAAGGCGTGGAGGACGTGGGGAGGTGGGGTATCCATGGCGGGGGGAGCTTGGGTGGGATGGGCCCCGCGAGTGGATGTGGTTGGCGTTGTTAGGTGGCAATGGCTCGGAGATGGGAGGTTTCACATCCTGGCGTATATGAGGACTGTATTTGAGCTTGGACGTAAAATGAAGTCGTAGAGGTGGTATAAATGTTGCAAGTTGACTGTAAACGTCGGTCTAGAAGTCCACAGGGGCATTAAGGTTTCCGGTTATGTCATATGTTGCGGAGCCGACATTAGGTTTGGCAGGCTTGGCCTTTCAAGGATTCGGGACAACTGTTTGGGAATAGTCGACAAGACACAAGATAAACAACGATGTAGGAAAATGGAAGTTGATATGATGTGGGGTCTCATCCATCGCACGTAGAGAAGCGAGCCAGCATCACTCCAAGGGGTTTCCCCTTTTTACACCCCCTAGATGTGTGGCTTCGTTAGCATGTAGGATTTGTTCGCAGATGGACTTCGTTCCAGACGACCGATATATCCTCGCCTGGCACAGGGTGTATAAAGGGACCTCACCCCTCCCCAGCGCTTCTCAAAAAAGTCACAACCGCCTCCCTTCCCTCCGCCCGAATCGTGGCCTCCGTATGCAACGAGCCCGACACATCCTTCCTCCTGACATCAAACCCCAGCCCCCTCGTCAACTTCTCCAAATAATCCGCCTGTTCCTCCGGGACAATCTCATCTTTGGCGGCCGAAATGATCAGAATGGGTAGATCCTTTCCCGGCTTTGATTGCGCAACGGCCCTCAACGCACCCTCTGAATCCCACCAGCTGCGCAGGAACGGCCATAGGTAGCGATACGGGAGCCATTTCTGCGGGTAGAGGGCTGCGAGCATGCTGCGGGTGTTGACGAAGGGGGTTTCGAGGATGACGCCGTTTACTTTCACGGGTGGCGTTTCGGAGCTGAGGTTTTGTTTTAGGAGGCCGGTTGCGACGCCGGCACCGATGCTTTGGCCCCATAATATTAGGCGGGTGTGTGCGGGGTCCTGGACGTAGGTGTTTTCAACCCAGCGCAGGGCGGCGAGAGCGTCGAGTTCGAGGCCATTTTGGGATGCTCGACCGCGAGATGTCCAGTAGCCGCGATAGGAAAGGGCGACGATTGTGTAGTCTGTTTGTAATGGGTTGGTTTTGCTGAGGATTTTGAGGGGAGCTGATAGGAGGGGGAGACGGGGAGGCAAGGAGGAGGCATTGCTGGAATAGTTAGCTCTGAAGAACTTTTGGTTATTGCCAATAGATACGGTGATGTCTCACCCCTGGAAATATAGGACAACCACATGCTTCCTTTTCCCACTTGTGCCCTGGGCATCTATCCCTGTCTGAAGATGGGAGGCCCCCTCCACACTGCCAACACACAGGGCAATTTGAGTCCCATCCAAAGACCGAATGCGCTTCTCTTCCCAGATCACAGGCCGACACGCCTTTTCATAGTCCTCTATTTTCTCTGCTCTAGAAAATGGCGGGATGGAGGGCATGTATATGATCTTGTTCTGGAAAATAACCATCATGCAGCACTTGTAGAACCAGAGGGTCAAGGCCAATCCCACAAAAACAACGGGGGGGACGAGCACGGCTGGTAGGGCGGTGCTGAGGCGACGTGTGCCCCAGGGAATGCTTCGAACTCCATGGTGTAGGTATGGATAGCTGGGTGTAGCTGTAGCTGTAGCTGTCTTGGAGGGGAATTGGCGGGCGTTGTTCAGACGGGGGTTGGGGTTATTTTGGCGGAGGGTGTGGAAACATGATGTCCTGCATTGAATAGAGGCTGGTCTGAGAAAGGTAGATTTCCATGCGGGAGCAACAGGGGGCCGCAACAGCATGGTTTTGTACAGCGCATCTTGGAGGATGTTGGTGATAGAAAGCGACGAAGCTGATATCTCGGCATTGGAGACCATGCCAAGAGTTTCGACCACCGCGATTCCGCACTCAACATCGGCGCATAAAATATTTAATTATAGTCATGTATAGTTTTACGCGATGTATTGTTTTCGCAGGTAATATAAAAAAATAAAAAATAAAAAAGAAAGGAGACGCCCACGCAGAGGCTCGAACTCTGGACATTTCGGTAACAATCGCGTTGTTAAAAGCCGAACGCTCTAGCCAACTGAGCCACGCGGGCTGGGTCTGGATCATGTGATGGCCGACTGCCTGTTAACCGAGAGCTGACTCAAGACTCGGGGATTTCCCTCCAGCCTCCAGGGCTGTCTGTGTCCCTGACTCCCTGTCTCGACGTCACTGCCACATCACTCTACTTCTACCTCGACAACCACTGGCTATGGAAGCTGATGGCGTCCATTCCCACCAACCGGGATATCTACTCCTGCCCTATTGCCAGGTAAAGTTCGCTCTCTGTTGGGCAAAGGCAAAGGCAAACCAGCTGCACCGCCACACTCCGCTCCCACCCAAGCTGACAACGGCATGGAGAACAGCGTCATCGATGCTCATGACTGCTCCTCTGCAGCGGAATCGCCGTCTGCGGCTCGCTTCTCACAGGATACCGTCTCCAGCTCCGCATTACGCCGACCCTACTCGTCGCAGGTTCGAAATATATCCAGATGGTGAGGGTTGCAAGGAACAGGATATCTGGCGCGCATTCCATGGCTCTCCCGCTGCTGTTCCATGGATGCCGTCCAGGTCCGCGCACTTTCTTCGATTTATTTTACTCCAGGTGTAGAAATGAAACCAGCAAGAAGAGGGTATACAGTAGAAGAGTAGACAGAAGAGCAGATGCAAGATCTAGAGAGCAGATGAGATATCCGTAAGCATAGAAATAAGCACATGTACTGCTATGGGCCACCCCATACAACGGCAGGCGGCGAGTCCACATGCGGTACGTCCGGCGGGCGCATCTGGGCATTACGTCGACGGCTGCAGGGATTGGCCGCGGCGACAACCTCATCTCAGCGCTTCTCTGCCTTTGAATTTTGCCCCAGCACTCGACTCCCGCTCCAACTTCCAAGACACGACCCGGCGCTTTTCTCACAGCTGCTCTGATTGCTTCTGTCTTTGCTCCTCTGCATTCACTATCCCTCCTAGGCAAACCACCCCCCATTAACTCGACGTTACCTCTTATCTCCGCCTAGTTAGCCTTCCACAGCCGCAGCCTTCCCCTCACTCCTCCTCGCACAGAGTCCTCATCTAGCCTCACTTCATCGTCTATCGCCTAATCACACACCGCTTGGCCGCATCGTCTGCTGTATTTATTCATTAGGCTGCGCGTCGGCGCGGAAAGGAGCGAGCGCCAGACCCCTCCTCATCTCCTCCGCCCATCATGGATCCCAACCATCTCCGCCGCAAAGATACCACCAAGGGCCCGCCTCTACGGGTGCTGTCACTAGGTATGTAGACTGCTCGTCGCCTTCCACTGCACGGCGCAATCCGCTGCATCCACCCCCATCTCTAGCTATCAAAACCAGTCACTAACGCGGGCTCCAAATCCACAGATGGCGGCGGCGTCCGCGGCTACTCGATGCTCATCCTCCTCCAAGAACTCATGCACCGCACCTACGTCGAGTGCGAAGGCAAGGCCCCCGCCCGCGACCAGATCCCCAAACCATGCGACCACTTCGACCTCATCGCCGGCACCGGCACCGGCGGCCTCATAGCCCTAATGCTGGGCCGGCTCCGCCTCGACCTAGAAACCTGCAAGGAGGTGTACGTGCGCATGACCCGGCGCGTCTTCGAGACGGACAAGACCATCGCCGGAATCCCCTATCGATCGACCCTGTTCAAGGCCTCGAAGCTCGAGGAAGCCATCCGCCAGTGTGTGCGCGAACATACCGTTTTCGAGTCTGAGGGGAATGATGGCTCGCCTGCCCCTGCGCGCCCATATCTTGCGAGTCCCGTGGCCAGGCCGCAGACGAGTAATGGCTTACAGAGGAGGATTAGTCGGGGGAGTGTGAGCACGATGGCGGTGTCGAGCCCGTCACCTGCAAGCTCGCGTGGTTCCGCTGTGATAAATGGGTCGATATGGGGGAATCCGGATGCGAAACTTTATGATAATCGGGAATACAGGACAAAGACGTGAGTTACTTTTTGCCTTCGTTTAGTTACTGTCTACTAACTATTACTGCCATTCAGCGCCGTGACCGCGGTATATAAAGGCACACCAAAGAATGGAAACTCGACGTTACTACGATCGTATGATTCACGAAAAGAACCGCCGCCAGAATTCAACTGTACCATATGGCAAGCAGGACGAGCGACCTCTGCGACAGGCCTCGCATTTAAACCGATTCAAATAGGGCAACATGTTTTCGTTGATGAAGGCGCGGGGAAGTACAATCCAGCGCCCCAGATCCTCGACGAGGCGGCCGTAAACGAATGGCCCGGGAGAGAAGTTGGCGTGTTTGTCAGTATTGGAACAGGCAAGCGGCCAGCGGGGACGAACCATATGCAACACGAATGGTGGGAGGATGTTTTCTCAGACTCGCTAGGAAACTTTGCGGAGGCGCGAAGACGGCTGATCTCGAAAATCGAGGGGTGCGAAAAGACTCACCAAGCCATGCTAAGAGAGCATCTCGCGAAACGGAACGTTCCCTTGGAAAACTATTTCCGTCTCAACGTAGAAGTCGGCGTAGGCGAATTTGGCATGAACGAGTGGAACCGGTTGGCCGATATTAGCACGAGCACGCGCATGTACGTTGCGCGTAACGAGGTGCAGAAAATGAACCAGGAGGCCGCCGCCAAACTGGCCAAGATCTACCTTACACACCGCAGACTCGAATCGCGTGAAGCGGGCGGCGACGCGGTCAGTTTTGAAGAAGGCGTCGAGGACGCCGATCGACTCCAGCACTACCGCCCTGTCCCACCCATCCCCCCGCCTCGACGGAGCTCCATGACCATCTCATCCCCGCAATCCATACTACCACCCCAGCCACAACCGCCTCACTCTTCCGCCATCGAGTTACCCGCCGCCGTGGAACTTCCGGGAGAAGACTTCCTCCTCCCATCGGCAAATCACAACCCTCAGCCTCCCCCACCCGTCCCACCCCCACGATACCCCTATCAAAACCGCACCTCCTCGCAAGACAAATACACCGTAATCACAACAAACGAATACCCACAACCCCTAAACATCAACCGCAAAAACTCAGCAACCCACCACCCTTCCTCCTCCTCTTCCACCACCAACCGCCTCAGCCTAGACCTACATCAACAACAGCAACAACAACAACGACCCAGCCCACCCCACAGCACCCACACCCACTCCCCCCGCCTCAGCTCCGAGACATTCCCAACCAGCCCAACAACCCAACCACCCCCGCGGCCGCCCAAAACCCCCATCCCGTATCCCGAAGACGGCCAGGCGCCGGTAATAATGCCCATCCCGCCCCGGGCACCCAACCGGCCGTCGAGCAATTACGCGGGGATGAATATGAATAGTATGAAGATGAAGCTGCCGTATCCGGACGATGGGCCGCCGCCGTTGGTTAATAAGGGGAGGAAGCCGGTGTATAATCGGCGGTAGTTTTTTTCTTTTCTTTTCTTTTTCTTTCTTTGAAAGGGAATGATTTTATGCTGATGTCGTTATGTTTTTATGTGTGGTGGGGGTTCTGCTTTATATACTTATATATACATATATTCATTGTCGTTGTTATATATGAATGAATGAATGAATGAGCGGGATTTTTGTTTTTATTTTCTTGTTTAATGTGTGTGTTTGGGTATATATATATATTTGAAGAAAAAGGAAGCTTGGAAGGGAAAATGAAAGAACACTGTGTAGTAGTAAATAAAAGGAATGGAAAGGAAAGGAAGAAGAGGGGATGATATACTAATTAGTAGTTATTTATGCATGAATGAGAATTGAGAATGAGAATGATGGATGTGGCTATATATGACTGTAACTATAACAGTCTAAAATAATATGTATGTATATATAACTTTCAATCTTAGACTGTGTTCTGTTCTGTTCTGTTCTTCTACTTTTCTTCTATTACATATATAACAGTGGACTCGAAGGTTACTTGAAGCTCAGACTGGTGAGGATGTTAGTAGTCCAGGGAAGGACAGGATGGGATGGGGATGGAACAGGGGGCGTTTGGGGACTACTAGTACTATGTATGGAGAACTACCCAGCGGCTAGAAGGGAACACATGGCCTGTAGGTAAAGAGAAGCAAGTAGATAGAGGCCAATCCTTACATATTCTCATGTCTGTTATCTGGAGTTGTTCTGTTCATTCCATCCAGTTAGTATTTATCTCTCGTCAGGGGCTAGAATTAGTAGAAGTAAGCGCCCATCGCCGTGGCAACAGGGCTTGGCGCGTGTTTACAAGATTCGACGGGGGAACAGAACAGGCAGAATAGAGGAATAGAGGTGAGATACGGATGTTTAGATGGAGAAGATAAGACTGGTATTATCAACGGCCTTCTCTCCCAATTCCAAACCGCTCTCCAACAGCGCATGAATATGCGGGACGCCAGCCGTCGCAGTTGAGCCGCATCCCTGCCTCTTGAAACCGCCAACCTCCAACCTCGAGCTGGCCCCAACCCCGAACTCCATTGCAGCCAGCTTCAGAGGAGAAGGGCTGCTCTCCTCGCTCGTCTGCTCCCCTTCTCACCGTCACGAAGCTGTAAGTCCAGCCTGCCGCGGTCTCGCAGCCAGACACTATTTAACTAACCAGCCCAAACAGACGGCATGTAGATCCTGCATCTCCTTTGTCAACCTCCCACTGGCTGCCAACTTTCTCAACAACTTCGCAAATACCAGTACCCATTCTCGCTCCCATTCGATCCGGTCGCTTTCGCCTTCTGGCATCTGCCCAGCCTCTGACGGCTCTCCTTGCTTTTTCTCCTGCAACCTGCCATTGCGTTGTTCCAGTGGGACCACCTGCCAGCTGTACATATATCGAGGAGACACGACGAGATAGATACATCTCCTGCATCTCACCCACGGCCATATCTACCCCTACAATGGTCTAACTTCTTCCCGCCCTCACACCGCCCTTGACTCCGAACCAGACAGACGCTGCACACCCGTCACCGCCCCAGCAGGAACCACGGCACCAACAATCCACCCGCCCATCCGTCCATACATAAATACATACTCCTCGACCTCACCCCATATCCCCACCCCTCAACGGCCGACTGCCCAGCCAGTCGGGCCGTTGACGGCCTACGTTCCTCCCCCCCGCCACAATGCTAGACATCAACGATGCCTCGACCATCTACGCCCGCAGCGGCGGAGGCGGCCTGGGCGGGCCAGAGGGGCGTCCGCCCGTGTTCAAGGCGGTTGGCATCTCGCTCGCCGTGGCATCGGGCCTCTTCATCGGTGTCTCGTTTGTGCTGAAGAAGATGGGCTTGCTCAAGGCCAATGTGAAATATAATGAGGATCCCGGCGAGGGGATGGGGTATTTGAAGGTTTGGTGGTGGTGGTTGGGGATGAGTTTGTGAGTTTTGCATTTTCATATAACCTCTCTCTCTATATATAGTATAGGAACTAATTAGATGAAGAATGATAATCGGCGAGATCCTAAACTTCGTCGCCTACGCCTTCGTCGACGCCATCCTCGTCACCCCGCTCGGCGCCCTCTCCGTCGTCGTCACCACCGTGCTCTCCGCCATTTTTCTAAAAGAACGCCTCAGCTTCGTCGGCAAGGTCGGCTGCTTCAACTGCATCATCGGCTCCGTGGTCATCGCCATGAACGCCCCAACGCAGTCCTCCGTCGCCAACATCCAGGACATGCAGCACTTCGTCATCACCCCGGGCTTTCTGACGTATGCTGGTGTGATCATCGTGGCATGTACGTTTATTGCGCTGTGGGCTGGGCCCCGCTACGGCAATAAGAGCATGTTTGTGTATATCAGTATATGCAGCTTGATTGGCGGGTTGAGCGTGGTTGCGACGCAGGGATTAGGCGCGGCCATTATCGCGCAGATTGGGGGCCAGTCGCAGTTCAAGGAGTGGTTTTTGTATGTTTTGTTGGTTTTTGTTATTGCAACGTTGTTGACGGAGATTATTTACTTGAATGTGAGTGTCTAGCCTCTTCCCGGGTCGGAAGGTAGATAATTACCCATGCTAATGCTAACCCACGCACAGAAAGCGTTGAATATATTTAATGCCGCGCTGGTCACCCCTACATATTATGTCCTTTTTACGAGTGCCACGATTATCACGTCTGCGATTCTGTTTCAGGGTTTCAAGGGAACCGCTATTAGCATTACTACCGTCATCATGGGATTCTTGCAGATTTGCGCCGGCGTCGTGCTGCTGCAGCTCTCCAAGTCCGCAAAGGATGTTCCTGATGCCGCAATCTTCAAGGGCGATTTGGACCAGGTGCGCGAGGTTGCTGAGCAGGAGCAGCCGGAAACGGAACCCAAAGCTGATGCCATCCGCGGTACCGCGGCGATCATTCGCCGGATATCGGCTGCGAGACAGAAGATGGAGAAGGAGGAGGCTATGAGGTATTATGAGGAGAAGCGCATGGATGAGTCCGAGCCGCCAAGGGAGGATGAGATTATTGAGTGGGATGGATTGAGGAGGCGGAGGACCATTATCGGGGAGAGTCCCATGAGCACGCCATCCAGGCGGACTACGACAAGACATCCGCCGCTGGGCATGTCCAAGTTCCCCGACTTTGTCGACGAGGAACTCCCCCATCACCGGCCGAGTACGCGGGGGAGCAGCGGGGGCTCGTTCTTCAGCCGCAGCCGCACGTCCAGCACTCTGCATCCCCACTGGAAACCGACACTATCATCCCAGCACATCCCGTTGCATACGAACGCTCTAACGAGCATCCCCAGCCAACCGGAAAACAGGGAGAGTTTGAATGCTGCGGCTGACGAGAAGTCCGTGGACGCGCTCGGCGACGCGTTCCAGCACGTCGAGCATCGCCGCCAACGCAGCGGGACCGCGCAGACAATCCAATGGGCCAACAGCGTCAAGTCAAGCGGCTCCTCCCCGCACCCCTCGCCCGCCAGGAGCAGCACACTCGCGCCACTGCCCCCGCCACATACATCTCGCCGACAATTCTCCTTCCAGAACGTCTTCCACCGCCGCATGTCCAACGAGCCTCCGCATAGTAGCAGCGGCGGGATGGCCGAGAACCCCGGCAGCCGGCTATTTGGCTTTGGCCCTCTCACATCGCGCAACCACCACCACCACCAGCACGATCCGAAGCGGACGATGAAAGACGCGACAGAGGAGGAAACCCTCGGCCTAGTAAAGGGGGACACCACCCAATCAAAGGAAACCGACCAACTACATCGCCTCTCAACGCCAACGCCCACCCCTACCAAATCAACCTTTGATGAGAAGGAGATCGAAACCGACGACCTCCGCTCTCGATACCGGCGCGGAGCGCGCTCCGTGTCGTCCTCGTCGGACGACTCCGTCGGCTCCGGCACGGAATATAAACGCCGCAATACTCATACACACACTCGCATCCCATCACATGACAAAGAGGAGGAGGAATCAAGAATCGCATCAGCCAACGCGAACGCGAACGTGAACGCGGGGGGTGGAGGCAAATTCCACCTCTTCCCGCAACGCGGCCACTCGCCCTCGCCGCCTCCACCCCCCTTACCACCCAAGCAGCCCGGCGACGGTAGTCCGCCTCGCAAGCCACCACCACCACAGTCGCGCTCCACACCGCATCTCCCCTCGCAGATCCATACGCATACGAAGTCCTCGTCGACTACGTCGTTGTCACAGACTAGTAGTAGTAATAATAACGGCAACAACACACACCATCATCATCATCCCCTCCCCTCCCTACCGACCGCATCTCATTCTCAATCTCACTCTCAATCACATAATAGACACCCATATCCCTACCAATCAACACCGGAACGGACACGGCCGGGACCGCAGCAGCAGCACCAACCAAATGACTCGCTCTCGTCTTTACAAGTACAACTCCAACACCCCGGCCCTAGCCCACAGCAGAGCTCGAACACGTCGGTAACACCGGCAGTGCCGCCTGTTAGTTCTGAGGTGGAAGCTGAGCGGCGCGAGCGGAGGGAGAGGAGGAGGAGGATGGGTGGGAAGAGTGAGAGGGATAGTGTGGGGTCTATGCCTGCGTCTGCGTCTGCGACTGCGTCGGTGGGGGTGGTGGTGAGGAGGGGGGAGGGGGTGGTGATGGTTGGAGAGGGTGGGGAGCAGGGGGGAGCAGGGGGGACAGGGGAAGGGGGAGAGATGGGGTAGGTAGGTAGGTTAGATGGTTAGTTTTTGTGTTTTTATATTGGTTTTTTAGTTTTTGGTTTTTTTTTGGTTTGGATTGGTGGGTTGGATTTGGCTCTTGGCTGGGTTTAGATCTGGAGGTTACTGGGTAGTATGTATATCTAGTCTATATAGATGGATGATATGGGTATAGATATAGATAGGTATAGGTATTATAATATTCTTATTACTTTGATTACCCCTATTCCTCCTATTATCTCTACTACTCCCTACTATCCCTACTACCCTTATTATCCTTAGCATCCTCTACTTTCTGCCTTCTACCTCCTGGCCTCTAACTCTCCCTAAGATTTTTAGTGGGATATATCAGGGTTTTTTTAAAATAAATACTTATCTTTCTATAATTAAAGAGGGGGGATGAGGCTAGTATTATGCTGAAAAAAGCTGAAATATATTATATATTTTTTAGATTTCTTACTCTCATGGTTCCTACTGCTAAGAATAAATGGATAACTAGATAGTCTAAGCTGGGTTGAAATACTATAGTCTATAGATAGGTAGATAGGTAGGTAGGTAAAGATGGATTTAGAATAAGAATAGGAATTGATAGCATGTAAGTGCTAGTGTTCATCAGGCTGAGTCACTAGGTTGTGGCAGAATGTACTTATTCTTTCCTGCATGTATCACCAACTCAACTCAGTTAACTGCAGTATGAATGAGGGATATTACCAGGTAGCAATAAGCTTGTCCATGTATTTATGTAGTTTATTATATGAGACTCAGTTTGATTTGGCATGGTTAACTAATCCACTCATCATCATCCATTCCCAATAATGAAATTAATCCAGCAATACAATGATGAAACCCTTTTTGCCCAGGGCTACATCCATCCTACATGAGGATACATAGGACCAGCCTGCCCTGCCGAAACTGCGCGCAAGTGTACTGGGTTAGGTTGTACCTGCACATACATACATACATACATACATACATGTACTTGTACTTGTAGTTATATGTATATGTATGTCTGAGAAACAACCACAACTAACTAACCTACAACAAGTAACCCACCCCCCCTCTCATAGGTACCATATCGTTGCACGTATATCCATATCCACCTGCCCATACCCATCCATCCATCCAGGTATGTATGTGCATGTACACTACATACGCGTACTACATACAAGTCCAACCACCCCCGGAGGTAGAATGATTAGCCTGTCTGTCTGTCCGGTTGTTGTTGGAGTAGTTACACGAACAAAAATCTCTTTCCCCCTCCTCTTCCCAAGGGGAAATTCCACATAGCCACACCGCACCGCACCACACTACACCGCAACGCAAGAATGAACACGTGAAAAAGAAAGAATTTCAAACTGGGCCGTTGGGAGGGGAATCTGTGAGATGGTTAAAATGCAGAATGGAGAAGGAAAAAAAAAAAAAAAAAAAAGGGCAGGGTTCGGTTCTTATACCTTGAGAGGGGGGGATTCTTGTTGTGTTTGTTTATATACCATGCAACACTGAAGAGATGTGTGACATTGGTTGATTGGTTTGATAGAGGAATAAGTTACCCTTCCTCCCTCCGCACCTAGAATGACGAAGTGGTCGAGAAGGGTATGTGGGCGGTGGGCGGTGATGGGGAGTCAAAGGAGAGGAAGAGGGGAGGGGGAAAGGGGTGAGATGGGAAACTCGCGTTGCGTTTGACATTCCTTCTTATTCTTCATAAAAGGGGGTAAAGGGGTGGATGGAATGTAGATATGTACTCTGTTGTGAAAGGGTACAATTCATATCGTGGAGTGGAAGGTATGTAGGGTAGGCATGTATGCAAATATTTGTACTCCGTAAATGTAGTGTGCTGGTTGGCATTTCGCCCCGAGCCGGCTCGAGGGCGAAGTATGAGGCGAGGGGGAGTGAGAGGCAGGACACTTGTCTTCTTCAATCAAGCGATATTCCGTTTGCTGCATTTCCAAAAACTTCTCTCTCCCTCTAAATGATACTCCCTGTGACATGTAGCGATTAACATTCAAAATCCAAAAGAAATGTCGACTGATAGTACCTAAAATCGGATCAATCAAATATCCCATTCCACCAGCTCGACGGAGTAAAACAAACAAGCAAGAACCTTGTCTGCTAGAATGCCGGAAAGGGGTTATGCATTCTCCACTTCCATCCCCATCTGACTTGCCTTCGGGTACTTGCTCACATCTACTGCCCAGCCGCCAGGCGGTTTCCGAACTCGGCCTCGGCCTCGGCCGGTCCCGATCTCGATGCGGAGGGAGATCAGTAGCAGGAAGGTTAGAGTATGGATGTGTTCGTGCCGCTCCCTCATCCTGTCTTAGTCCATATGCGTTATTGCATCATCGGATAAGTTTGCATAGACCGTGCATCTAGAATAGCAGGGATAGAAGAGCTACCACTCAGGGGGCGGTATAGCATAAGGACAAGATGATCACCGTTGGGCTCAAGGGTGGTGTGACTTGAGCCATTCTAGTTGCATTGGTAAGGTGTGGTGGTGGATTGACAATAGCCTGACTGCTCTGGCGTTGGGTGTCGGCTTTGACTTATGCAAAAAATGTGGAGGAGGAGCTGAAGAGGTTGAGCTTCGAAAAATTTCCCGGTCCATATTGACATATGGGAGAAGCAATCAGTTGATGGCAACGCGTAAATAGAAGCGTCCCCCGGTTCATATTCATCATGGTATAGTCGTCATAAAATATGCATAGATATACAAAAATGAGCTCATCAAGAGCGTGTAAAAGAAACTTCGTATGCCCTTATTCTGCTCGCTTGAACATACTCATGACACTCCTCTGTTTATCAGGGGCCATGTGCAAAGTTGCGAATCGTGCCTCTGGCAATCGGCATCCCGCCTTGAGGCTTTCCAGAACCCTAAAGCCCAAGAATATGGTCAGCGAATACAAAAAAATGGCATGAGGGAGCTCTTCCCAACAATTCCCTAGCTTGACAGCTAAATACCAAGCAATATACTAAGCTATACTTACCACTCAACACCAACAAATTTCACCCCCTTACCACCCACACGCTGTATCTCTTGCTGCAACTTCCGTCCAGAAAGCCCTCCACCAGCACCGTTGCCATTGCGAGTGTTATTTGGCCGGCCGAGGATGACGTGAGTGACGCTGCGTCGAGCGAGACCGAGAGAGACTGTTGCCCCGTTCGAGACGAGCAGTTGTTTGAGTTTATGTTCTGAGACGAGAGGATAGGTGGAGCCATTGATATAGATGTTTAGATTTTCAAAAATTATCTTATCCGGCGATGTCAATTGTGGGATGGGAGAGGATTCGGTTCGTGTTGGATTTGATGCTGGAACGGTGCCTCGTGATATAGGTTGTGGTGGTGGATTAACACCGACATTCTTGTGTGTTTCAGTCGAGATTTCCCTTGCACCGCAACTGCTTTGAACCTGTGGTCTCGTTGATGCGCGATCTCTCCCTCCATCACCGTCTGAATCCTCAAGAACGAAAGCTCCGTTTCCTTTCTTTATACTCATATCAATCCGCCCTTGCGTTGCAATCTGCTTCGTCTCAACCATTCCCCCGTCTAAACGTCGCTTTTTCACACCGCCCATCAGAGCTCTAATATCACCGGTTCTCTGCTCTCTCCTTATATTCTCCTGATACACTTCTGACGTCACCCAGTTCCATTCACCCCCTCCATAACCACCCCCACGCCCGCTTCGATCTCCAAACTGGCTTCCAAGCTTTTGAGACCGCACTTGTTGCCATTCGGGGGCAGCTGTTTGTGATTTCTCCGCTCGTTGATGGCCAGTCGACGCGGAATTCCAGGGGTCAAATGTTTCAAGGGCGGTGGTTGAGGGTCTGGATAAGATATCGCGGATCGAGGGTGGAATTTGGGGCTTCTTGCTGGACATTTTGGTATGTCCTTATTTCGGAGCCAGACAGTATGTGCCTGGAGCACGTAATAGATGTTTTGTTCGTGATATAGGAGCGTTATTCGCTTCCAATATTGCCGTGTCAACAACCTTCGTGGCGAAAATAGGCTGCCCGCAGTGCTATCCAACCAAACACCCGCTTCAAAACAATGCTATAGTCCCGCTAATATGGGATTTTCACAACATGAAATAGCCGGCGCGAGCAAAGGAACGGTTCCGTGCCTTTCCAGCACGATATCACCAGGATATGAGGCCGATGACAGGCGAGTTCCAGATTTGACTTTTTCGATGGATGTTGTCATTTATCCAAAATTGGTTTAGCGGATTTGCGTTGCGGTGGATGACCCTTGCAGATCACGTGAGCGAGCCTATTTAGGGTTCTGACTAAGCTATCAAGCCCTAACTAACGTTCAGACTCTAGAGAGGAGACAAAAGACAAAAACGTGAAATTATACGGACATTTATGCCGCATGCAGGCCGTACCTGTTTCGAGTTCTGTCGAACTGTCAAGTCTTACATTTTTATGTTAGTTGCTGGGTGCTGATATGTCTTGTTTCGGACCCTGTTGGGGTTGTGGTCCTGTTCCAGGTTCAGCTTCAACCTTCAAGCTGCTGGTCACTAATGCCAGGCACGATGTCGCGTATCTGACACCCCCGAGCCGAGCTCTCTTATTGCGTGCACCACTTATGCTAAAAAGCTATGAGCCTGGAGACGTCCAATGCAAACTTAGAGCATCTTTTACTGACAACGGATGGCCAAGTTCCGAAAGGTGCACCGGCAGTATGACAGGTTGGCCGTGTTACAAGCACAGCCGGGAAACACCATGATAGGAGAGAAATGGTTTAAACTTGCTTCTGTACGAAGCAGGTACGCCGCAATCTCTATCCGGCCGTTATGGAACTTGTGAATAGTAGCGCACGGCAAAATCGTGCGTGCTTCCGATTTTCGGTTCTGCGCCACTGTGTTTTTGATGTACGACATCACCCGTTGACGAAACCATCTTTTAGATGGTGTGCGAGCGTTGTACCTTTCCAATTTTCTCCCAACCTAGGTACCAATGAAGCTGTTTCGGGAAACATCCGTCCTTCGGTATTTGAGACAACAAATTGGTGGTCTCTGTACTTGGTACTGTGCCCCCTTTTTTTTGAGACGATGTCACCTTTGTTGATAGAGGACAACAGAGAGGAGGCCCAGCCCTGATTTCTGGTGATTAATGGGATATTACCGGAGCTAAAGGAGCGGGAAAAAATGTTCCTGTTTGTCACAAAGGGACACATGACAGCCCTTTGTCTTCTCAGGAAGTATTCACGATCGACACGCCCCAGCCCTATTCTGATTTAGCGCCTCGCGATCATTGTCTCCCGCGAATGGCGAACGGCTTCTTTTTGATATGCTTTATGAAGGATATTGTTAGAGGCTCGAAAAGAGTATTTCTCAGTCTAACATACCTTGATTCGACGTACGCATATTCTATCCCGTGTGCTGTCACTGGTCAAAAGGGCTCTTTCTTAGTAAGAAATCTGCCTGTGAAGCATTTGTTTTTCATTTACATACCCCCCCCCCCTCTTCTCTTATTCTTTCATGTTCATATCCAGGCTTTTCTCCCCATCCACGGTTCTACACCTTTGAATACGCATGCACCGCTAATCAATGCAGGCAGAGAAACAGAATAATACGCCACTAATCCAAGGAAAGACCTCCGTTCTTTCTCGCTCTGGAACCCTTACTGCTCAATCATTATTATCCATTAGGAACGGATCCCTTGTCTCCGGGAGAAAATAAATGGCAAAGAGAAAGGAAAAGAAAGGAATCCAAAAAAGAAATGGGTGAAGAGGGTGTACAGGTGGCGTTCGGACCCAGATAACGGAGCATTTCTGCCCATTGAAATGTACTTTTCTTTCGTCACCGTGTGGGATGTACGTACTGGGTGGGTTGGAGGCGGGCTACGTGGCACCTATGAAATACAGGCATTTGACCAGAGTACCCAGTTAGCCGCGCCCGCGGCCTGGCATCTGCCGTATGTAGTCCCAGCGGACGACCAACCGGCAGAAGGGCTCGGGTGGTACGAGACACTATTTCCATGTGGTGATGGTGGAAGAGTTGGCCCATGGCTGGGCGGGCATCACCATGTACGACATCGATATGCAGTCTCCCGTCACCCTGACAGATTTTGGTTCCGGTTGGGCAAAGGAGTGACCCTGTCTTTTTCAAATCTCGATCTGACTCTGGGATGAAAACCTTCTTTTTTTTTCTTTTCATCGGGTCTGATTTGGCTTAGGAATGGGGGAGGAAAAAGCCGTCGGTGACAACCGTGGAGCTAACCGGCGTACTCCCTTTCAATAAAAGTCTGTTTTCTCTTGCGCTGTCTGTTCCGTTCTTTATTATCTCTGTTATTGCAAGGTCAAGGTCCATACATTCTCGCATGATCGTCAGAGTTACTCAAGAATTTCATCTGAGAACCATGGTTCTTGTGGTTTCCCAAGCCGGGGTCACGAATACCTTCTCTGAAGTTATGTACAGAATACTTGCAAATCGCCACTCTTTGTGGGATCATGTCATCTATATCTGTTGTCATTATGGTCACCCTTACCTACTACCTGTTTTGGTTTTCTAATTACGTAGGATTGGATACGGGGCGAAACTTTCTTTCGGTTTTGCCATTTAACTCCCTGCCTGCTAATCACGCTCCTCGATTGCGAGCCGAGTATCGAAGCAGGCTATGTAGGTATGTATGGTATATAATATAAATCCTCTGCAGCCGTCGATAGTACAGATCTGAGATGTCAATATCTAGCTGCAGTGCATTCCAATGCAGTGTGTTTATTATAGACGCAAGATCTCACTTCTAGAATATAACGTTAACTTTCTTTCAGATTATGTTGACATAATGAAAGAGAGGATGCTATGACTTCTGCGGTATATAATATTTAGCATATAAACTAGTATAGATATTGATGATCGGGGTAAGTGGCAGGCGTGGTTTTTTCCCCCATAGAACCAACCCCCTTAGGGCGCGTGCCAAAGGCAGTTGCAACAAACCAAAAAGAAAGATTTGTAGTTGACATTTAGGGCTGCGAATAATAGCCACGCAATAGATCAGTGTCACTATGGGCCTAGTTAATGAGCATGCTATGCTGTATTATCGGGAATTCCCCACAAACTCATAATTGAAAAAAAAAAAAAGGGGGGGGGGGGGGGGGGAGAAAAAATACTGAGAGCGCGAACTATTCTTTATGAGGTTAACCTTTAGTTTGCCACGCCAAAGAATAAAGGGAACAGAAATAATACCAACAAGATACTTGGCCGCCCACTATCAAAACCAGGTGCAGAAAACACACAAGGCTTTATGCACATCTTGCATTCTGCACGATGCCTGGTAGGGGCCAGCTGTCTGGGAGAATCATTTATTCCTCAAGTCCCTCTAGTAATCACAGTGTGAATGCAAAACGTGAATGGAAAGTTGTATGTATTGCCAATTGTATGGATTGCAGTACATGCCAATACATGGCACTTGGTGAAGGAAACTGAAAGATGAACCTGCAAAATCCCATGAGGACACAAAAAAAAAAACCACACCAAGAATCAACTGCTAACTGTGGCTTCCCATTTCTTCACTAGGGCATGGCCGCATGGGGCAACATGCAATTCTTTCCTAGAATCAAAACTTCCAGAGGATCAACCAATACCATTCCACAATGGCTGGGAAGTGCTCAGTTCAACCAGGGGAGTCAGGTAGAACCTAGGATCCTTTATCTCTTATTGTACTGAGAGTGAGGCAAAATAAGATCATCATGGCCCAGACCAAGAATTAAACCAGACGGCATGTCGCATTGATTTTGGTTGGAGAAAAAAAGAAACATGAAATTCATGGAGACACAGGAAAAAGACAACCAAGCAGAGTACGCAACGGTAGACGTCGAGGGGCATGAGTTTCTTGAATCTAGTATCTTCGCGTTCCAATTTTCAACGGCGGACACGAGAAGGCAAGACCTGGAAATTTCTTGTTGGCATTGTATATGTGTCTGTACCACATACAAAAACAGCCCGCTACTCTGGCGTGCGGACTTCTTGGGACCGACTCCGAGCGGTCAGCAAAGTCACACAACAAGAAAAGGACAGCATATTAACCTGATCTTTCTGTGCAACTCACCCCAACATGTGTACTTCCAAGTACCGCTGGTGTTGCACCAACCTAAACAGCGCTCAACAGAAGCCGAAATCCCTAATGACAACTGATCATGGAACAGATGCCGCTGGGGCTAATCCAGTTGGCAGCAGGTACGGTTACGGCGAGCTCAGCAGGAGAACGAGACACGGGGAATATTCCTCAGTACCCCCCATGCAAGCAGGTCATCAAGTAGCCTATCTCCTCGTCTGTAAATCAGGCAATTTTAGCGCCGTTTTTCTGCCATTTGTTTTGACCAATGCTTGAGCTGGAGTGGAAGTATCAGGCCAATAGAAAGTTGTTAAAAAGGCGGCCAAAAACGGACGCTAAAATTGCCTGATTTACAGACGAGGAGATAAGCCTACCCCTCCTTGAAAGAAGGTGTGGCTGGAGCCACTTGGCAGTGGTCGGGGCCATTCCCAAGAAGGAGAGGGTGTGCTGGACGGAGTCCAGTCCATCCCGAGCCGGCACGCTTCGTGTCTCCACCCCTGCGAGGATGTTCGACAGGGTACTCAACATGTACTCGAATTGGCGTTACCCAATCCCTCCGTGGTTTTCATCATAATGCTATATTTAGTCGCGCAAATTTCATGGGAATTTATTCGAACGGCTGTCCCTCCTGCCCTTGAGCATTGAAAAGCAAACTCGAAGATCAGAGCAAAGGTATGAGTCGGATCTAAACGGGGACCGGGAACTAGGCTGGAGATGGTTTGGCGTCGCAGATAACTCCGAGATAGGATCCGTGGCGTGGATCCGTCTTGTTGCTTTCTCGCATACTTGCATATGCATTAACGGGTCGATGCAGCTGAAACTGGGCAGACTATCCACAAGAGAGCTACTATTATTGTCCCCGTTCACCAAGCCTCGGGCCACTTCAAAAAGAGACTAAAAATCTGTACCACGTCGGGAAGCAAGGGCGGTGGGTTAAGTTGATGGTGGGGTGCATCAGACCAGGAGCCAGGGTGTGTGAGGAACGCCGCCTGGGATAGGTCCAGCAAAAGACAAAAATCACGCAGCCGAGCAAGCGATGGTTGGAATCTCCAACTATGGGTCAAGGATGTTATATTGGCCTGGCCAAAAGAAGTAAGCATTTATCTGTGGTTGGCGATGATGTCCATTCGCTTGTCAAGGTTGATGCCCTCGGGACAAGGATCGCTCAGACAGCTTGTGAACAGAGTGCAAGGCAAACTCTTGGGGGAAGATTCACACATTCTTCAGATACACTCCCTTCAAAAGGGTACAGCAAGTGAACACTGGAGGAGAATTAAGTTGTTGTCACACCGGTATCATTGACTGATGATATGCAGACTGAGTAATGTGCAGCCATTGTCGTGCTTTTCTGCAAACCCGCTTGCGTCTCCATCGACAATGGCTTGTGGTGGATTATTGAATTTGGCATTATTTGAAGGAAAAGCGGCATAGGAGCCAATTTCGTAGTTATCAGATGATGGACAAGACCCAGAATGCCCTTGCAAGTGGCTCGAAACAAAATTAACACCAACGTTGCTCTGACGGAGCTGTTGGCGGAGGTGGCTGGCAAACTTGTGAACAATCAGAGTTTGCAGTGGTTATTTGACTCTGCCTCAGCATCGGCTAAGAACAATCCCTGGCAGCTGTTCCCCTCCATGGCATGGTTGATGGGTGGATTCCCTGGATATTTTGCTGGTCAGCGTGTCACATACGTGGTCGCTTCCACAGCCAGTCAATCAGGGCCGAGTGTTGCGATTGACAAGCCCAACATCCGTACTATCCCGATTCAGTCGCCTCTTTGCTGGCGATCAACGCTTGCAAAATCCTCTGTCATCGTTCGTGACTCTGCACTGGAGTCGGGGACGCCATGGCTGGAGACAGTGTCAACTCTAGCTGGGGCGACACTGGTCTTTGCTCCGTCAGCTAGCCGAGTCAAAAACGGGTTTTGAAGCTCAATTGGATCGTAGATTTGGGTGTGATCCGTTATCGCCTCGCTCTCCTCTGGCAGCCGCCCAGTTTCCAGATGGTGCGGCTCATCGACTGTCTAGACCGCTGTTAGTGTGCTGTTCTCATCGTTTTCCTTGTCGAGCTGTTGGCTTGTTTCTGGGTTTCAAATTGCCAATGCCCAAGCTCGAGGAACGAATGCTCCGTGTGATAGAATGGAGCATAATCTTCTCGCCCTTTGTCGACTTGATCCGTTTAACTAGCCTTTATTCTTGAGAATTAGCTCTTTTCTTCCTCTAGCCACTCTCATTCTTCCACAAATGCTCCGGGCTGGCCGGACAGCTCAAGGAGACCCATTATTTCTTATCCTGGATATTGAAGCGGATGATGACCCGAGATCCCTGCTCTCCAACAGTTTGTCCAGCGTCACTGTGGCCCACCACCTCTCAAGTCAAGAGGCAGGATTCGCTGGCTTGGACACATCGTCAGAGGGGCCTGGCAGATCTGTCAAAAGTGCGGCATTTGCGCAGTTGGTGGCATTGTTTTGAGCCAGGAATGATTGACTGACCTGGATGGATGGGCTTCTGTGGCATTTCTCTCCAGAGAGATTTTGTGTCCCACTGGGAGAAGCTGTGATAGTGGTTAATCTGACAATGAACAATGTCATTCTGCATCAGCATAACAGCTCAATGATAGCACTTACCAGTCTTTGTTATCTCCCTGCCAAAACATCCAGCTTCATTTGGGCAAGACAATAACTGGATAATGAGCCATCAAACAACTAATTATGATGCATCACTGCTGTTTTATGCTGTGGTCAAAAATACATAAATATTACATACCCCGGTAATGTATGTATCATACGTACAGTACCCTCACTTTAGCCAAAACGAGAAATACCTGCTCTTGTATCGAACTCCGCATCTTGACTCCAAAGTATTGAAACAAGCCCGCACTACCGCTGCAAACCTTGCCTCTCTCACGCCAGGGAATTACGCTGCCGTTCATGCACTGCAAGGGAAATCCTCCCCGTCGAACTACTGCACTTTACCCGTCCCTTCTCGGCCGATTCAAAATAGGCAGTTCTAGCGTCAGAATGATAAACTATTCTTGAAAAGCCAAGCGATGAGCTGATTGCTTTCATATCCTAAAACATGGGAACACACATAACTTCTTGAAACTCCTGTGAATGATTACCATCCCCCAGTCTACCTGGTGGTATTAGTGGCGGCGGTGATGGGCAAAGCTGATAAGCTGGTGGAGATAGCGGATTCGCGGGGTACCGGCCATCTATGAACTTATCACAAGATTCTATTGACAAGGAATTGAGCAGTTAAAGCCCCCCCCCGCAGCAAATTGGAGTCAGCAAGGGCCAGCCATTCATGATTCACGGGCTTCCAATTACATTACCTATTCCATTTCCTAGCTACATGCTGCCATAGATCAGTGAAAGGGTAATTAATTCCTCCATTACCGGAGTATGGAGTTTTCCGGGCCGCCTACAGCCCTCATCCTCTTCATCACCTTCTCGCCCAATAACGTTTTTGCCACCACCATATCAGCCAGCGCCAGACGGCAGACGCATGCAGAGGCCCCAGCACATGGCGATGAACGGGGCGTGCGCAGTCGATCTCCCGGATCCCCGTCATACCATCGTTGCTAGAGAGAATGCCCCCAGGCAAAAGCGAGCCAGATCATATGCATACCGAACAACCCCAACGCGGGCGGGGAAGAACACTAAAATTTTCGACCAAAGTTAACCTTGTAAACTATGACATAAGTTACTTCTAGGGGGCCGGGGAAAATTCCGACCTGCCTAAACTAGATACCGTATTGTATGAATTTCACAAGCGGAATAACTAGTTAGTTAAGCAGTCAGGTCAGTCATGTATCGCCAAGTTCAAAACCTGTAAGGAAACACGCACCCTATCACATCCACAGCGGCGGGGGAGAGCGTAAGAACGCATCCGCGGAATAATGCAATGTGAGGTTATTTTGCTTCTTGCAGCTGACGAGCCGGGGAGTTGGAGACGGGCGGGGTTGAGGCTTTGCTTCTTCCCTGCTTACCCCTTGCAGGAGCCGATGAGCACAGCCGTTGTCGCAGGCTCCGGCTGCAAAAAGAAGTCGAATAAGCTTTTGGTTATGTCTGAGAGCTTTGGATGTATAGACTGTGCCAGTATACATAATGATAGGTGTGAAAAACGTGTTCGCCCACACTGATATGTGTACATGACATCTATATATATTTCCTGCCCGCACAGGATTACTCCCTCCAGCGGTGACAAAACATAGATTGTTTCGCATTATGTATACATATCACAGAGATCAAGAGAAAAGGCGCAGCTGATCTTATCAATCCTGTCAAACTTCTTCATTTACCGTCCTAGTGTATATAATAAACGATCTTTGTCTTCTTCTCCTTGACTCTACCCTAGGCATCGCGGTTCGCCCCTGAAGAATAGTGACTGTACCAAACCACATGGGCTTATCCTGGCTACATGTGTAATTCCACCATGGCATATTATATTCGTCATATAACTATACAGCTAATGAAGTAACTATATACTTGGATTAGAACATAGTACTAGTAGGTAATTGATGTTCTCACCATTTCCTTAGTATGATGTCTATCTCTTGGGAATCGCCCGACACACCACATGGCAATTAGTGTATGTGTGTTTCTCCTGCATGAGCACATGGTGTGGGGGATGGGTAGTTTAACATCTAGTTACAGCAGCTGCAATGTATGTGCACAATAGTTAGGCTGGCATGAAATGGTTTACATGAAACATGCCAGTCTGAGGCAGTTGTTTTCTTGGGGGTTATTTGGACTGGAAGTTGGTCATGGTAGCCCTGAAAAACCAGGAGTAGGTGTGCAAGAAAAGGAGACAAGGAAATACTTAACTGATAAGGTTAAGTGGAATGTCCGTACTGTGGTAAGCTGTAGTATTACTATGGCACATATTTGGCATGATATCAAGAGAGATTAAGGTCTTAAAAAATGGAATAGCCTCCAGGGGTACAAAAGGATGAATATAAAATGGTACTTAAAATCTCCGAATTTGAACCACCATAAATCCCGTCAGAACCTGTGTATTCTTGATTAGAAACAATTAATCCCTAGCTGAAATACTTTCCATGGAATGCTGGAAAATAGTAGATGGGTACCAATACTTGGCATCAATGAAAGTATAGCTACCCCGGAATGGACTCCTCACTTGCTCAATGTATATACTATGCCACTTTGTTTTGTATTCAACCGACCTTGAATAGGTGAATGGGGCCTTTTTTCCTGGGTACCTTCTCTCCTGGAATGCTAGTTCTTACAAAGCCGTGGATCCGATCCAAGTTCCTGTCATAGAGAAGCGGTAGGCGCCCAGATATCTCCTCCATCCGATATATGATGACAAGTAGGAAATCGCAAAATGAGAAACAGGATATATTGTCTCAATCTATGTAAGTAACTCCCGTGATAGAATGCGGGATGTTTTTCCAGCCGAAAATCAAGTAATACATGGCCATCCAAAAAGCATCGAGTCCTCGACTCCTCGCAACCCTGAGCGAAGAACAGGAACATGAGACATTTCTGAAAAGGGACCCAGTTCATAATAGCAAATGGAAAAGCTAGCTCCGAAGCCACTGAAAGGTTAAATTGTGGCAGCGGCAATACCCGCTGGTAGGATGGCCACAGGGCAGTGGGCACGGAGGTATTGTATAGGGAGAAACTTTAAAACGTAACTATGCCAAAGGGTTATGGTTTTTTTTTTAACAGAGTGGCCAGAGACGATGTCTCTCATTCTCCAAGTCAAGGTAAAATGTAAGAATATATACGCCCACATCAGGCAACCCCCAGGGAAGAGATACTATTCTTATAACTACCCCAAAGCTGCATAAAATATTAGAGTTACATTTCGGGGCGCCATCTCTCAACTTGGCCTCCCTGCCCTGCACATAACATCTTTCGCTACTAGTACTCACCCCATCGGAATGCTTCATCCGGATAGACAGTTACATGCGTTATGCATAAGTGCAGGTCTCCTGCATCACATACAACTTCGTAATGCATGTGTGTTTATAAGTCAAGAATACGCCGTTAAATGTCTTGAATAGACGCCCTGAGAAATATTAAAGACATGAATTCCCAATTGGATCCCCTGTTCCAAGAGCATTTTCTTATGGTCATCAAGCAGTTGACATCCATTCATTGCGTCGCGATAAAGTGCTACGTATATCCATTCCTCTGACACCGTGACATGATTATCCGATCTACTTGCCGTCCTCGGAGGGTCCCATAAGCAGGTAGTTGCGCCTCATATGTCATCCGTCCCAGAGGCATTGAATACTAGGGACGGGACAAACAAAGCGGAAAAAGCAAGGGCGCAAGATCAGAGGTTCGCCATTGACTAGAACCCTCTGCCCATCCATGGTTGAAAGATTTATTTCCGAGGACGAATTATTTGGGAAAATCGGATGTGGGATTTTCTTTGCATTTTCCTTGTGCATTCTTCTTTTTCTGGCGCTACTGCGAAGTTACTGTCGGTCAAAGGCGGTTGGGGATCTTTTTTTCCCGGGTCTTTTACCCCGGATTTTTGATATGTATGTCTATCATGTATGCAATCAATAGTCGACGCCTAGTTGCTTGCCCCTATCCGGCGGTTCATTGTATGCTTAAGTTGATCTTCTCTTCGACAAGTCAATTCGATGGAATGATGGACGGAAGCTCGTCATTTACATACGCGAAATATTACCATACCAAGACACCCTCGTATCTCCGTACGGTAACAAAAATACACCGCAGATCTCCCGTACCTCGCTAAAATTCATTACCAAAAATACATCTAGTTTCCCCCTCCATTCTCAACCCTGAATGGAGAACGAAAACCTGTGGGAAAAAGCAACGCAGCTTTCCAACAACCGACCAAAAAAAAAAAAAAAAAATTCGCGGAGAGGCCCGCGCCTGGCCGAACAATGAAGCACAATTCAAAATAGAACATTCTCGACCTCGCTCATCACCATTTACAGGCTACAACCGTGATGGATTTCTGATGATAGAGTGGGCAAATATCGGAAATAAAATAGACAGCTGCAACCGGATTCCGCTTCACAGGTAGCAGGAGGTAGCAAGGCATGTAATAACTCACAAGACCAAATAATAAATGTCCCCCATCATCGTCAGCAAACTCGAAATCTAACTAAATTGATCTAGCTCCATCTGTTAGTACTTTTCGGGATTTGGGCTGTTGTTACATGCCTACCCGCCCGCCTAGGTTTCCGTCGATGCTAGCTGACTGGCTGGAGTCGATCTTTTAAAGGAATGCCCCCCTCCCCTCCCCTCCCGCCAGCTGCTCCTGGCTCCCTCGGAGGTTAAAAGTATGTAAGTTATGTAAAGAATTGGATAAGTCTTTTCAAATGATGTGATTGTTTTAAGTTGACAGTCTCCAGACCGCCCATCGCCAAGCGCCAATATCGTTTCGCGCTTTCAGTAACCAATAACTGCTAGCTATTTAAACATGGGGAGTGGGCGTTGCGGTTTTTGACTTTCTTTTTTTCTTTTTGTTCTTTTTAGGGTTGCTTTGCTGGCGGTAGTTATATGGTGGTATTTTGCCGCCTATCATCATCTGGTTGTTCGCATGTTACCTGTGACTCGTGAGGGAGAAAGGAGGGACCCTCGACTCTCCTGATGGCAGTTACATAGGTGGAGATATCCGGATTCTTGACAAAACTTTCTTTGATTTTTGTAAAAAGACAGGCATTGGTCTGTTGAGTGAGAGGAAACTAAGTAAGGGGCAAATTCACACATAGTACAGTACAATCTAACTGCTTCCATCACTATATCCCCCCTACGGAATATCCTTTTGTTGTTCTATGTATAGAAAGTAGAAGCAAACATTACTCCTACCATGGAACACCCAGAAAGTTAAGAGATGAAGCATTCCCTGGCTCTGGAAAAAGGGGATTGCGGCACGGGAAAGTAGTTTACCAATCTTTGCAAACATTGAAAAGCCTTTAGGCTTTGAACTGCACCTGACTGTATTTATTGGCCATGGTGGATTCGGGCGAGCAGGTAAATCCATCTTCCATGAAATAAAAAATGTCACCACACCCCGCTAGACAAGGCTGAGGAGGGCACTTGTCACCCTCTCTAGCATTCCTATTTGCTTGACCGCAAAGGACAGGCGGAATGGCGGTCATTGATCAAATACACCCCCTGGCCATGTGACATCAGTGGTTCGCGGAGATGATACGTCAAGCTACTACTAGTATGTATGCTTCGAAGGGATTATGATAATGAAAGTAGGCAAACAAGGACCTATACTTGCCTCCTAACCAGGGCGATGGCCATACTGTCATATGGCTAGGGTCTGTTGGCAGGGCGAAGCTCAATATGATACAAGGGGGCGGGGGGGGGGTACTTGATCGTAATAGCGACAAGCATCCATCCAGTCGTCAAGGGACACACGATACAAGTCCTAACAACCCGTGCTACATATATGGACATCTTGCTACCTACCTACCAACCTATATTTGGGGCCTTGTTAGACAAGCTCAACCACATCCGCCCCCCCTTCTCTTGGCGATCCAGCTGGGCGTGCATACCAAGACACGGGTATGTATGTTTTAAGGAAGTATGCAAGAGTGTTTGATGGGGGGAAGTAGGAAGTAGGAAGGGGAAGAATAAAAAATAAGAAAATAAAAATAAAAAGTCCACATGGCTTGCTTTGGACTGATAACCTTACTTCTGCAAGATGTATGGTGGATGTATGCCCACATCTTATCCTGACAGCGGTGGCGGGGAGAGGCTTGATTGAGAGTAAGTTAAAAAGTCAAGCCGGTAGAATAAAGTTTTGGTGAGACCATGCTCTTCAAGCATGACGGGCATGAGGTAGCCCTCTGACGAATTGGCGGTGGTATCTGCCCTTCCCTATCCTATCTACCAAAACCGTGACATACATGGCTGGCTGGGGCGGTCAGGTCGTTCAAAAATCCCAACCAGTCATGGCGCTGAGGTTGGACTTGGACGGTGAATGATCAAACAAGCCCTTGGGGAATTCAATTGGTTTATTAGTGTTCATACGCAAGGCGGAGATTATGAAGTTTGCCAAAAGAGATATTCTTTCCTAGCAATATCAGTGATGATAAACTCCAGCCTTCTTGGACAAGATACAGCAGATCGTCACAGTATTTCCCCTCCAAGAATGAACTTCCAACCTTTACATCCCTTTTTCCAACCCCTTCTGTTTCACGCGAAAAATTCGATTTCGACTGGGCTGCTTCCTGTTACCCAAAAGAAAAAAAAAGTAAAAAAGATCCAGACAAACATCTCATGTTCTCACTTCAGTCAAGGTAACTACTAGTAACTACTACATACCTAGAACCAGGGACAGGACTTCAACTTATTTTGACTCCCACACTCTTCCAAGCTGGAATGGCCTTTGGCCGCTGTGACATAATTGTTCGAGAGCATTCCTTTCCCTCCCTTATCACTCACACTTTCCGGCTGAAGGGTTTCCTTGCCCATGTCATGGTTTTTGTTCTTCTTCTTCTTTTTGGCAAGAGGAAATCTACTCACTCGACTACATAACTGGGGTGTTGGTATGTCAAGTAAGTAGTGCGTTGTAACTTGTCGTGGGGATTTACCATCTGGGGAGGGACAATGAGATGGATGAAAGTTAGTTGGTGGCTGGTTTCTTGTGTCTCCACCTCAACCATGGGTTCAACCCTCCCACTGTAGCACTATGATTTTGAGCGGAAGGGGGGAAAGAAAGAAAAAAAGAAAGAAAGGAAAAGAAAAGAAAAGAAAATATAATAGAAAAAGAAAAGAGAATCAAGTTATTTAGTTACAGTCTGTGGTGGTGCTTATGAGTTGTGATAATTTTTCTTTTCTATATTACTAGACTACATTTCCAGGGGGTGGATTTCATACAAAAGTTCTCCAGGCTTGAATTGCCGATTTTTCTCTCCTATTTTATTCACGTTGAAATCGGCTTTGAACAACGATGTTTGCCATGCCCATGTGTAGTTAAATAAATCATGGTAGGTTAATAAAAATCCAAAAATGAATGAAAAGGCACATTCTACCTACTGCCTACTTTTACCCCTCTCCCTCCCGCCTGTCTTTTCGCTCTGTATCTCCTCTTCATTTTTCTCTCTTTTATCTGGTTAGTCGGACGCTGGAGATCCAGGTTCCCTCCGCTGTCCCCTGCCCTTGCGGGACACAGGGATCAAGGTATGAGTTTCTCGAGCAGGGATGCTGCCCTTTTAAAAGGGAAGAAAAGAGCCATTGCACAACAGCACACCATCGCATCGGCACAGGGTCAAGGGTTTTTTTTGGGGGGGGGGCGGGGAACATGGTTCAGAAATCGAGAAAGGTAACAAGATGATCAATGATCAATGGGCTTGAAAGAAAGAAAGAAAGAAAGAAAGAAAGAAAGGAAACAGATATTCGGGAAGATCTCCTTAACAGCAACAGCAACAACAGTAATGGAAAATAATAATAGGAGGAATAAAACTCCCGTTCCCACCAATTTCACCATCTCAATGGGTGGTGATTTGATGTTGTTCAAGAAAGAAGAAGGGAGACTGGATGTTGCTTTGGATTGCGTTGTCCGATTCAATTGGTCCACGAGTCCGACCAACTTTGGGCTGGGCTGGGGATCAGGAAGCTGACGATGCGTGGTATTCTCGATACATATATACATACATACATACACAGATACGGAGATACACGGCGTAATTGTACGGTACTTCCGGAATACAAACAACGCAGGTAATCTAGGGATGTATGTATGGGTGTGGAACAGGGATCCCATCCTGATCGACCCGAAGCCCTAATTCGAATCAGTTTTGGTTTTTGGGGGGAGAGGCGCACACGCCTCCCCGAGTTTCCAACAAGCAAGCTGCTGAATAATAATAGCAGCTTATTATTAGGGAAGGATACGGAGACGTCTCTCCTGTTGAGTTGGGGGGATATAAAGTCAGTCGCTTATATGTGTAGAAACATGATGCCAGGTACAGTACATAACTACATACAGAGGCTAAGTTAGCTTGAGAAAACCCAAGCACTTCATCCTTCTCCGACATGATCTCGCCTCTTCTTCATGCAAACACATTAATCATCCCAGGCTGGTGATCAAGCTCTAGCCTCTCTTCGGCTGCGCTGTCAATGTGTCTTGTCTGTCTCTGATTGGCCGTGCAGCGTGGAGACCAGGTAGATCCTTTCTAGAGACCAAGCCGGAGAAAGTGGGCCTGAACCGTGGGCTTGCTTGGTTGAACTTGATACAGAGATGGAGAGGGAGAGGGAGAGGGAGAGAAGAACCTGGATGATATTTGGCTTCTGATAATGCAACAGCAACGATGGGTGATATGTTCTTTTTCTTTTTTCATTTTGGGGAAATGGATGTAGCTAAAAGGTCTCGAATGTCTTCTTTGCATAAATCCTACAGTGGTTATTTTAAGCACGGCTCTGTTAAGTTGTTCGATAATGATACTACATACGATATGAAAAAAAACACTGACCTGGTGATATGATTTCCAGATTGTCTCCTCACCCCATAGCGGGCTTTCTCTTTCTTACTACCGGCCTTCGCCTAAGCCCGGCGCACGCACCCTGGCTGCTAATGTCATCCTCTCGATGTCCATTTCAATCCCATCGGAGCTTTTTTTTTTTTTTTTTTCGTTCTCCCAAAGACTCCATGCAGCGCCCTGCCTTGATGGCAAGCGGCACATCTGGGGACCTGTGCGTACATAATGTGGTATGTATGTATGTATCTACTAAAGTAATATTTGGTTCAGAAGGGGGGAGTTCCTTACATTAGACATATTGGCATTTCCTGTTGGCAGCACTTGAGTCAGATATTTTGTGGAGGAGAACTGGACATGTCAGTCAACATGCATCTGATCCTGTCTGTGCTGGAGGTAGTTTAACTAAGCACAAGGGGGACTTGGAGAAGAAGAGGGGATGGAACTATAGATAGTAGATAGATAGAAAAGAAATGGCAAGGTTGTTACTTGGTCATGTAGTTCCTGGTATGGATTGCGATTGATTCCCCTCTTGACAATGATCAACTGGTTAGCTAGTAGTTAGCTATCACAAAGAAAATCTTCCCATTTATTCATTCCGCGACTTCCATCATTTCATTCCACGATCTTCATAATAACCCTCCAGGTTAACCCGCCTATCGACTATTCAACGGCTCGGCTATTTTTTTTGGTTTGCCGCGCCCTTAAAACCACCATCAAAGAAAACAAAAGAAACCCAGCGCCTCTATTAGTTAACAAACTTTCAAGCTTTTTCCATCATTCCCACCGAACGCATACACAGAGAACCCAAGCGAAAACGCACCTGCATTATTTCCGATGGTGCTCTGCATTGCATACAAACTAACTACAGTAGTTAACTTAATGTACCAATTTTTTGCATGATCTTCGCCCGCCGCTCTGCTTCTACGGAGTAAGTTAAGTTACCTACATGTAGCCCCTCCCTTTCTCTGGGACGCTGGGAGGTTAGCTACTACTAGTTACGGCTGTTCTTTGCTGTGCTCCATACATATGTACATACGTAGTTAGCTGCAGAAATACGTAATGACAGGATGGGGATGGGGTTCTTCTCTTTCCTACATGTAGGTACAGAGTATCCCTTCTTTTCTATGGCTAGACTATTGTTAAATAGCTGCTGGCTGGCTGGACTGAAGGAAAGCGGTCTAGACCATTTTCGATCTCTTTTTGTCTGATGGTCTGTCTCCCTTTTCCTAGATTTGGACTTGCGGGTTGCATATGTATGTATGTATGTTGTTTATTCTGGGGGTTTGATAAATTTGGAATGGAAGGGAGGGTTTCTTTATTTTCTATCTCTCATACGCCACACGCGCATATGCTCCTTTTCTCCCTAGGTGGTTATCTATTTTAGTCCGGAGTTAATCTTTTGTTGACATCCATTGGTGATATTGATATTCAATTTTTTTTCCCCCTGGCACATGTCTTGCCAGGTAGTCAACGAAGTTACACGTAACCAAACCCCTTTGGGGGGATGAGATATGTAACTAACTGGTCCATCCCCCGGGCGGGGCCAGCATGTCAGACATTCTACTGGCTTTCTTTCGGGGTGGGGAAGGGAAGGGAAGGAAAGAGAATAAAATGTGAATGAATGAGATGAGAGAACCATGGACCAAATGAACACCTGGATAGTTTATGAGCATATTCATCGTCATCATCATCATCATCACCAGCACCAGCACCTGATATCATCGTCGTCAGGCCAGTCGGGAATACAGTCCATCTCCCAGAGTTTCTAATCATTTTTTGTCCTTCCAGTTTTTCTCCTTCCAGTCTCCCCGCCCGCCCTTCCCCTCGCTCCTTTCGAGAAAATGAACCATTTGTATAAGAAATCTATATACAGTTCCCCCCCCCTTAAACCAAACCAAACTAAAACCTGTGCGTCTAACCTTATTGTGGGTAATTATGAAGAAAGTTCAACTCTATTTTATCCCTTTAGGTAGTTATTTAGTTTTGTCTCTTTTTTTTTCTTTCTTTTTAAACAACCAAACGGGCAGGATTACTTTGCATTGGCTTTTTCAATGGATCGATGGACGGCCATAAATTGACCAGGTTTTCTCCCCAAACCAAAACTAAATACGCGTATCTTCGAGGAAGTAATAAAGAGCAGAGTAAATAGATACTAATTACTAGGTTACTATAAATACACTGTCCTGCAATATATGGCTTGATATGGGATGGGACGGAGCACATGATATACGTATGTGGCTGGGTGGAAAGAAAAGAAAAGTTTGATTCAAAAAAAATTGAGCCTTTCTTCAACTCTCTGTCTTTTCCCAAGGAAACTCTCTACCGACCGACATATGTGTCTATGTAGTATGCAAGGGGATGATGATTAAAAAAAGAATGTTTTTGATGGGATATTTAGTAGTTTAACGGTTCAGCAGCCGGCACAGTCTGGCACAGCAAAGGGGCGAGACAAAAAAAAAGAATTAATAATTGGTTGAGCCGGGAGCCGGGGATGAAGATATGTAACCTCCAACTTCCGTAGAACCAGGCCCACGTCTTTTTAACAAAAGCTTGATGTAGCTCCCAATAAAAAGGGGAGGGCGGCGCGGGTCGAAGAATTTGGAAGGGAAAAGAAATGCTGGCTGGGTGAGGATTCTTCTAGGCTTTGGCTGGTTGGGCGGGTTGGGGTTGCTCAAACCAGGAATGGTGCTCGGTATGGTATGGTACGGTACGGTATGGGGTACGTGTAAGGTACGTATGTATGGATGTACCAGCCGTGGGGTACGGGAAATACAGCCGCCGGCAAATACGGTAGCAGAGGGGAAACAGGAAAAAGCAAAGAGGGAAACAAAACGGGCGACTAGAACAGCGCGTCCCAATGGGCGGAGTGAATGGGTGAATGGAAGTGGAAGGGGAATAAATAGACCGGGAATGGGAATTGGGGTTTTGTAGAGAGCAGAACCATAGATAGCGAGGGCTGGAGGAAATTAGAGGTTTGCTATTATTTATTTAGATCTCCGGAGGGATCTGTCGAGGGAATATAATATAATAGCTGGCAGACGCCCGCAGTCGCCAATACACGCAGAATACGGCCTGTACTTCGCTTCCCTGGCAGCCTCATCGATCCATCCCAGCCTCCAGGTCAGTTCTCTTCTCGTTCCCTTCCCTCTCCCTTCCCTTTCTTTTCCCCTGCCCCCGTTTGGATTGTTTCGCAGGCCCCTCTCGTCGCTTCTTGGCTCTCGCCCAGCTGGTCCCAGTCTCCACCAGCCGCGCTGTTCCCACGGTTGGCGTTTGCTTTCTTTCTTCGCGCTGTCTGTCCCCAGCCTCCAGCCTCCACTTTGTGCATGATCTCCTGCTAGAGGAGCCTTCGTCCATCCCATCACCCCTTCCCTTCTCCACTTGTAGCTCGTCTATCTCCCTCTGTCTGCCCTCCTCTATCTCTCCCTCCTCCTCCTCCTCTCCTCCTCCTCCTCTCCTCGTCCTCCCCTCCTCTGCCTCCCCTCCCCTCCCCTCTCACGACCTGCCCTGGCTCCTTAATGACCCGCTGCTTTGCTAACTAACGCCCTCTTTTGCTGCCTGTCCCCAGTCGCCGTTTTCTGCTCTGCTCTGCTCTGCTCTGCTCTGTCTTTCATGGCGGATGTCCCCGTAATATAACCCCGGCATCCACGACGTGCAACGACTGTTACGATAGCTACGAGAACGACCCTTCTGCTCTGCTCTGCTCTGCCCTTCTCTACCCGTCCTGTTCTCCCTGTTTTTCCTCCCGCGGCCTGTACCCGCTACACGCTCGATTCTGGTTGTACAACGATTCCCAAAGCTCTCCAGCGCCCACCCCGTATACCTCCAGCCTGCCATCCTACCCCCCAAGGCGGTCTGGTCTGCCCGCCTCTGCTCTGCGAATCTTCCTGCTTTGATTCGACCTTGCAATTGTCGACAGTGCCGTGCCAGCGCCGTTCTTTGCGATTTCCCATAGCTTTTGCCTCTGCTGTCTTTCTTGAGCTTTGTAGCCTTGCTTCTTTTACATGCCTTGCCTTTCGAAGGATTTACGATTACAGGATTCAACGACCCGCAACGCCTACGAAAAAGTGTTTGTTCGCATATAAACTACAGAACGGCCTCTTATGAACTGCTAAATCTCTGGTCCCTCTTTGAAGCGCATTCTTCAGAAAGCCTGCTATCTTCTTGTCGGGTCAATTCGATTCCGGCTGCAATTACATATTGATCGCAAGGCTCCGTTGTCGACGCGCCACCCTCTTCTTCCTTACAGGACCACCTTGTCCTGTTTTAGTTCGTTTGCTGGAATACCGAAAAGCTGGAGCTGCCGTCGATATCCCAGGTCCAAACTCGAGGCCCTACTGATATTCCCTGGTACAATCACCACGCCGCTGAACGACCATTGTTGGGCAGCGATAAATTACCTGCGCTTTCATTTCCCCACCCACAGACTTCCGCTCCGGGTCGAATAGGCTCCCAAGACTCGGTGACTTCGACCTCGTCGTCGACTGGCTCCAACACCGCCAGCTCCGTGGCCGGATTCCCAACATATCCTCAGCCCACTCCGGGTGAGGCCAAGAACCCTCCTTCTTCGTCCACAGACGGAGCTGGCGGGGTTCATTCGCGATATTCCCTGGAATCCGCCAACCAGCCAGATTATCTTACCGGAGGTTCTGTGAGTGAGGGGTATAATCATAATCAGTCAGGAAGTATGAATCAAACACAACAGTATATGGATGTACATGCATCGCATCTATCGTCTGCACAATCGTACTCCTCCCACGGCGCTCCTGCGTCAGGTATACCCCCTTATCAGTATTCCCAGCCACCACTCCTTCAGTCTGGCTCTGCCCCTTACCCCTCGAGTGCAAGTTCATATCCCCCATATGGATATCCCAATGGCGTTACATCTCCCCAGTCAGCTACACAGGCGGTTACAAATGCTTTGAGCAGCCATGCGCCTGCACAGCTATTGCCATTGCCAGGTAAGATTGATGCCATTCTCTTCTAGACCATTGAACGCGAGATACATGCATGAAGAGACTGACACAGTTGCTACCTCTAGCAATGACTACCGCGGCGAGTCCCCACACCTACGTACCAGGACCAGGCGGCCACCATCAGACGTATGTCTCGCATCAGCAGCCGTTTGATACCACTGGCCAAATACAACCAGCTGGTGCGAAACCCAGAGTAACGGCCACTTTGTGGGAAGACGAGGGGAGTCTATGCTATCAAATCGAGGCTAAGGGTATTTGTGTTGCCCGTAGGGATGGTGAGTTCTTGTATTGGGCACGGAGCAATTAGATTCTCGTGTTTGGCTAACTGGTATTATTAGACAACCACATGATCAATGGCACCAAATTGCTCAATGTTGCCGGTATGACCAGAGGAAGACGGGATGGTATCTTGAAAAGCGAAAAAGTCCGGCATGTGGTTAAGATTGGGCCCATGCATCTCAAGGGCGTGTGGTATATATAACCCCATGTCTAATGTTATCTTTGAAGATGTTTAAATGCCTGGTGCTAATGATATTGCTAGGATCCCATTCGAACGCGCCTTGGAATTTGCCAACAAAGAGAAGATCACCGAGTTGCTATATCCATTGTTCGTCCATGATATTAATGCTCTATTGTACCACCCGTCGAACCAAACCAGGACCAACCAGATTGTGGCGGGAAGTGACCGGAGACGATTGGAAACAAGTCACCCTTCTAGGTCCTCACAAGGGGCGCAACCTCCCCCCTTACATCACCACCACTCAATGCATAATCCCATTACTTCGCATATGTCCCACCCACCTTCTCTTGGTTCTCACTCTGGGGCTGGTCGCCCTGGTTTAGATCGTTCGCACACATTCCCCACGCCTCCAACGAGTGCGTCTAGTCTGATGGGCATTAACCAAGGTGGCTCTTACGAGTGGCCGGGACAAACCATGGGAGGCAGCGTTCAGGGCTCGCAGGCACTTTCGATCGACACGGGTCTGACGAGTGCGAGATCAATGCCAACGACCCCCGCGACCACCCCCCCTGGAACTAACTTGCAAAGCATGCAGACCTATCAGAGCCAGCCAAGCTATGACAGTTCCAAGTCATACTATTCTGCAGCGCCGTCATCGCAAGCGCAGTACGCGCCCCAACAAACCATAACCCAGCAGAGTAATATGTCGAGGTATGGACAGTCAATATCCACGAACCCTTATAACATCAAACATAGAATGGGACCTCCGTCAGCACGGACGGCAGGGCCAACCGAACCAGACCCCAGTGAAACTAAGGCTGACCAATATTCTCACAGCCAGGGAAACGGACAGGTGGGCCATGGACCAGGTGAGGGAGAGGCAGAACATGAACATGAACCCGAATATATCAACGACACGAACACTGCTTACAGTGCCAACCGTGGCTCATATACCTACACCACCAATCCAAGCGCAGCAGGTCTCACGGGAGAGCCCCCTCACCTCTCTCCTGAAATGACCGAGTCGACCGCCCATCAAAACGGCACAGATAGAGTCTCGGGACGGACGGGTACGCAATCGCAATGGGCTCCTGGATATTCAAACACCCCGCGAGCCGCGCCTTCGAGCAATCTCTATAATGTAATGAGCGATACTCGCGGTACCGCGGCCAACGGAAGCGCGGGAGACTCGTACACTAACTCGACGACCGCGCCATCCGCTTACTCGTCGTCGATAAATGGTTCGGGCAAACGTATGCGGGACGAAGACGACCAGGATCAAACCTCTCTTGCCGAAGCCCAGAATGGGGAGAGCAGCGCTTATGAGCATAAGCGCCGGAAAACGCTGGTTGATGCCGTTGGCGGACCCGTTGGGGGACCCCAGCTTGGGATGCCCACCGTGAAAGCATCTCTTTCTCGACGCCGGTAACCTCCTATATAATCAACCGTTATTAATACGTACGACTATGAATTGATGGGATAGAAACGTCACCTTTTCCTTGGGCGAAAAAAACATAAATTCAAAAAAACCTACGCCATTTTCGTTTCTCGACAAAACTTTTACTTGCCCTTTTTCTTTTCTTTTCTTTTTCTTCCACTTCTTTCGACGAAACTTACATCGAACGCCATGCAGACGACACACAATCCGTTTCTGCATTATTAACGGACAAAGCGGCACGATTTGATTTTATTTTGATACGAGTCATCACGCACCTGACATCAATGATCGATACCATGAGATGTGTTTTAGATTACGACACCTTACGCAGCGAGTTGATCAGTGTTTGTGTCCCTTTTGCCAGTTGCGCGTTGTCTAGCGGATTGATCACGACCAAACTTCTCTTTGCACGGATATGTTCCCAACGCTCCCATCCAGGCATCGAAACACCGTCTTTTTAGATAGATATGGGTCATCGATGCACGCCTACACACTCCTTCACTTTCTTTTTATTATATGTTATCTGTGGGTTTGATTGTTCCTCTCATGTTTTCCTTTTCTAAATCTCGTTCTCAGGTCTTTTTTTCATTTCCATCTACCATAAATTTCTTTTCTTTCGCCTCCATCCACCTCCTTCGCTCGCGTCCATCGGCCCGAACGAAACCACCAGACCAATCATGCTTCTACAATGTCAGAAATCCCGAACGGCCATCAAATGGGGGGGGTTGGGGGAGGAGGGCTTGTCATGCCACCACCGTCAATACATTTTCTTTGTTGGGAAAAACACACATTTAGGCTCTCTGCATTACCTGCCTGTCCTTTGCTTTACTATCTGGTTTGCCCTAATGCCCTATTCGCCATGCTTCCCGCGTCCCGTTGGCCTATTTGATATTTGTGTGGGTTGTGATGCGATGGATCCCGTCTCTTTATTGCCTTCCACTTCTTCTTCTCTTCATCGCCTGGAAGAAACAAAAAAGCCATCACACCAACAAACCATTGCCATCATCCCTCCCCTCGCGTGGTCGGCTCCCTTTTTTTTATTTTATTTTCTTTCTCTTTTTTCCAAAAAAAAGAAACCTTGTTTTCTACCCTTTTTTTTTTTTTTTTTTGTAATGACCCGTTATGATACGAATCTCCTTGGAATATTATTATTTAAATTTCCTCTTTTTATTTTTAACCTGGCTTGGCTTTAGTTTTTTATTTATATGAAAGCTTTGTTTTTTATTCTTCAATCAAACAAAACAATTAAACTAACCTATTAAACTCTTCTGCTGCTCTGACCTATCTATCTACCCCATCTACTGATCTATAAATTGAACAGTTTACATGTGCTGTGCTGTTATGGTAGTATTTCACATACATGAGGATGGGGGAGGGGGTTATTATGGTCATAAATGCCATACCATGCTGTTCATGCTGTTCATGCAAATGATAAAAAAAACACACATCCATCTATCTACCCGTCATGCATACAAACCTACATAACCAGACCAAGAGCAGAGCAGAGAGCCACTTGCCTCTACATCACTAATTCACACAAATGCCTACTTACTTAAACTCAAGCCCCCAAAAAAATGAAAAAAATCCATAAAACCAACCAGCCCATGCCCCCCCAACCTCCCCGTCCCTTTCCCCCTTCACCCCCCTTCCCCTCCCCTCCACACAACCGGTTAAACCCAACCAAACCAAACCAAACCCAACCCAACCCAACCCAACCAAAACCCAAACCCAACCCAAAAACCCTATCTTCACCCACCCCTCCTCACCTCCCTCTCCCGCGCCTCAACAAACACCCGCTGCCACAACTCGACCCAACCCGCCTGATCGGCCGAGAGCTCCCTGCGCGGGTTCCGGATACTGCTTGATAAAGTACTGCGCAGCCGGGTCGCGAGGGCTTTCAGCGCGAGCATTGATTTCCAGTCGCGGATGGAGAAGCGGAGGCGCGAGTTGTCGATGGAGAGGATGCCGGCGTATAGCTGTTTTTGGTTTGTGGGGGGTTGGTTAGATCTAGAAGCGGAGGGGGGAAAGGAGTGATAAAATAGGAAATAGGATAGGATAGGATAGGATAGGATAGGATGGGGATAGACAAGACATTACATTACATTACATACCTTAAACTCAACATCGCCGCATAACAACGCAATCGCAAAGTCCTCCACGGGGCTCGTTTCATGCGCGTTCAGATACCGACTGGCCGACTGCATTATGTGGTAGAACGATAGCCATTTCAGCGCGGGCTCGGCGGCCCGTTTGTTGACGGATGTTGGGTGCAGGGATACGGCTTGGTTGTTCGCGATGTTCCGCCACCCTTTGCCCTCGCGGCTGAGGAGCTTGGGGTAGAAACTCCACGCGATGACGGAGTTGATGATGATGTCGTTGTCGCTGTTGAGGTCGTAGCGGTTGGGGATGGTGAAGAATTGCCGTTGGCGTGCGGAGAAGCGGGATCTAGGTGTGTTTGGCTGCGTTAACGGTTTTGTTCTTTCTGGGGGGGGAATTGGCGTCCCGGGGGGAGGGGGGGGGGTTGTACCTGTTTAGGGATGCTTGTTCGGCAGGATCAAGTGTGACGAGGCCAGTGTCTATGATTGACACCAGAAGTTGAATCTTTACGTCTTCTATGTTCAACAGGGTCTGTGGACTCAGGAAGTTCTTCCTGCAGAAAGTATACTCGCTCATTCCCGACGAAGTCCTGACGCGTTTCCAAGCGAGGTAGGCATTGTAAACGGTCAGAAGATCGGAGTTCCCTGTGTAGATAATTAGTATGAATGTGGAATGGATGATTTTGAATGGATACATACCCCTTTTAAACGATTGCTTAGCGAGGTCTTTTTGTGAATTAGAGCCGACGGCATTGACGAATGGCGATTTGGACGATAAAATCGCGGCGATACTGACTGCGCTATCCAAGCACTTGAAAAACGCGCCGTATATGATAAGTTTTCCAAGGAAGACATCTAGAGGTAATTTCGCGAGCTGCCGGCCCAGTGGAGTCAAGCTTTCAGCGCCCGTCAATGCCTTGACATCTTTGAGCGCCTCAATGGCCCGGCGGATGTTTTTGGATGATGGAGGGTCAATGGCTTCTGCCAGTGTTTGCTCGACCTCTCCCAAGTTACAGATTTTGACGCGGAGCACAAGGTCTTGCAACGAAAGTCGGAGCATTTCAGGTGTCTGTTGTTCTGCAAGCTATTCGAATCGTCAGTATACGGCATTGATTGTAATGGGGTAATATTAGACGAACCAGTTGGTCGTGGCGGTATTTAGTGTACAGATGGAAGCAAAGTCCACTCTGCACTCGACCAGCGCGGCCTCGACGTTGTTTTGCATTTGCGCGCGATATAAAGGACTCCACTAGTTTGGAGAGCTGCCTCCTCTCATCAAACCTGAGATGATATCAGAAACGTACTTATTGAAGTACTAATATTTACTTTGTGGCTTACCGCATGACCTTTTCTTTCCCGGTATCAATCACCGCAGTGATGTCCGGAATCGTGATACCTAATCAGTTAGTCAAATACGCGCAAAAAATATGATGAGAACTGGGATTTACTTACCTGTCTCTGCAATATTTGTCGCGATCACTATTTTTCTAACGCCTTTAGGAGGGACGAGGAATGCCTTCTCCTGTTCGTCGCTAGCAATCGATGAGTGGAGTGCGTGTATAATCCAGCGTTTGTTGTCGAATAAAGGCTCGGATAATATTTCATCATTAAGCCTCCGGATTTCTGCCATTCCAGGCATAAAGACTAGTATCGCTTTACTATAGGGTTCAAATTCCCTCTTGGTCGCAATGGCCGAAAGAAGGCTAACTATCAGTTTATAGTCTAAGCGATATTCATCGAACCCGGATACGGTTTCTCTGGTTTGTCTGCTGTAGCCAACTAGAGATGATGCCAGGTCTCCACCAGGCTTTTCGTGCGTCTCGTCCATGTCATCACTATCATCCGTGAGGGCGGAGAGCCGATCTTCATTTGGATGATGTTTGGTAACTTCAATGGCATCTTCGAGATACTTAACTTCCACAGGAAAGGTACGACCAGGGATGTTCAAGACAGGTGCCCCATCGAGGTATTTCGAAAACCGTTCTGCATCAACAGTAGCGGACATTAGGACGAGCTTCAGGTCTGGCCGATCGTGGATTAGCCTGCGGAGTATAATCAAAAGGAAATCACTATCGATCGTCCGCTCGTGCACTTCGTCTAGAACTAGATGCGTGATGTCTTCGAAGTCTTTGGGTCGTTCCAGCATCCTCACCACCACTCCAGTTGTGCTGCATTATTTCTTAGCATCGGCTCCATAAATCGCTAGGATGATGTACTTACGCAAATATCAGTCGACTGGAAGCCGAAACTTTACTCTCTAATCTAATAGCGTATCCAACAAGAGAGCGGTTCGTCCCCACAGCAGTTTTATCCTCTCCAAGCTCCTCACTCACTCGCCTAGCCAACGAGATGGCTGAAATACGACGGGGCTCGGTGACGTATACTTTGCAATGACGACCTGAGAGTAGCTCATTTTCCAGTATGAAAGAGGGTATTTGGGTACTCTTTCCGCTTCCTGTTTCACTGCAAATGATTATAGCCTGACTCGTCGCAAGGGTGTCCAAAATTTTGTTTTTGAATTGCCATATTGGCAATGTTTGTCGTGACGATTCCATGGTAGCGAAAGAAGCGGTTGAGGATCTATCAGTCCAGAGTTTCGGGAGGTGTTCTAATGTCCTGGTGGTATGTTTTACCTGACCGGCCCCTTGCGGCATCGGCGAGTTGGTTCCACTGTTGCGCTTTCTGAAGTTATCCAGAAGGACAACATCATCCTCTAGAGTAGATATTTTGTCCTGCACAATCTTTTGGAGGTCCCTCAAGATTGACTTATCCGCCTCGTCTTCGTAGTCTCTCTTGGCTGTAACAAATTCGTCCCACAAGTCTCGGTATGCCGCGGGCAATTTCATGTGCACCTTCCCTTCCTTCTGGGAATGTGAAAATATCATGAAAAGCGCCACAGTTGAAATAAATGACTCAGCTTGTAGAGCCGTGGGAGTGGATATCGATACCATCGACGCGAGAACGGAATGCGTATCTCCTGTGTATGATATGTCATTCAGGGGAACCTGGGAGGGCATGTCCTGAACTTTTGTCCACTTTATTTCGATTTCTTTCCTATGAGAAAACGATGTCGAGGAGACATCTCTATACAATATTTTACACCCATGATCCCTATGAAACAGAGATTAGTTGTGGACTGACATGGGGAAACTGGGTTTCAAACCTTGCTCGGCAGGCTTCCTCAAGCACGCGACGCGGATTTACCCCCACTGGCTTCCCAAAGTCTCTGCTTTTGACTATTGTGTTGCTATCCGCATTGGAACCCGAAGTCGCCGCTGACGGCCCTTCTTGTTCAGTAGCAAACATATCACCTAAAATATCATCGTCTTCGTTCGAGTTGACTAGGATGGACTCTATCAGCTTATCAGAAACGTCTTGAGCCTGGGCTTCTTTTGGTTCTGCGGCCGGCAAGTCAGAAGGCCCCGATCGAGATGCTTCTCGCAAAAGCTTCCCTGTATTGTGCCTGAGGTCAGCAAGCCTCTCCTGCCACATTTCCTCTGCCTGGTCGTGATCAAATAGAATGTCGTCCTCGATTTTTGCCAGCTTCTTCCTTAGTTTAGCGACGGTACGAGAAGTATCACTGCCAACCGATGTGGATGAATTTTCCTTTCGTCCTCGTCGCTTCGTTTGAGCATTGAATAAATCCGGTTGCTGCATGTAAAGCTGCGATTGGAGCTCAACATACTTAGGGACAAGAGAGTCTGGGTCGGTATCCTCATCAGACTCGCTAGAACTGGGACTTTGTAGAGTTAAGGGTGTTTTTAGTCCACTTTCCCCAGCTTTTGAACGGACATCAGCCGGAGTACTATAGCCTGTGCTAGAAGGCGCAGAACCCGCATTACCTATCAATATATTAGCAGATAAATTTTGTCAGGAAAGGAATACCGTACTTTTCCCAGATGAATCGTCTCCTTTGATCTTCTTTGATAATTCAGGCTTCGGCTTATCATACAGGGACAAGGTCTTCTCGTCACAATGCATTCCAAGCCACTCTAAAGCCTGGTCTAAACCCCATACGAGGTCTTTACTTGTGGTGGAATCATAGAAATAGTAATGTAAGCAGTTTTTCAGCGCTTCAGTAACATCCGGTTGTGTGAAGCCCAAGCCTAGAAGAGTGTGCTGCAGTGTCCAAAGCTTTGCACACAGGTCCTCTTCTGCTGCTGGCATCTGGCCTTCTTCTACTTCGCGTCTTGAAGCTTGGTCGTTAGACTTCTCTGTTTCCAGTTTGTCCTTTTCAAGGATCTCATTTAATATGTCGGGAGACAGCCACTCCGTGACATTTAGATAAGTTGCTTGCGGGCGGAGAAGTCGTTTCTCAGTTTCTAATTTGAGAACTTGGCGAGAGGCATCATTCTTGCACTTGACGGCGTATTTTTCAACCAGTAGCTGTAGCTCAGCATCTTCGAGATGCTTCTGGAACTCCTCTGGGGATAACTGTTGTAGCTGGGGCTCGGGCTGGGGTTGGCCACCAGCACTGGCAGAGGGGGCTTCAGCAGGGGTTTGGGAGGTTGTCTGAGAGGCACTTGGCGCCTCAGTCGAAGGCAGCGAAGTGGTCGACTCAGTTGCCTTGGTCTTTGATGGGATCGAAACCGTAGTGAATCCTCTGGCCGGATTTGAAGCTGGTTTCTTCTTCTTTCTGTTGGGAGGCATACTGATGCGGCGGTTCCCCGCAAGGATGATATATCCTCGCTGGGGGGCACAGAACGGGGTATCGTCAAGAAAAGAAAGGTAGAGAGTAAATCAAAGCAGAAGACTCTTCAAATATACTGCGGAAAACAGTATCTGAGCATGTGGTGTCGAGCAGCAGAGGTTGCAAGACGGGCGTTGGCTGATATCAAACGACAAATATTGAAGTTCCGGGTTGACGTTCGGATTCTGCCACAACCTCCCCCACAAACAAAAAACTCTACCCTATCAACCTTGGGAACGAACTCTTGCTCCGACATCCAGGAGGAAGAACGTTTCCGCGACCAGCTGCCGGCTTCACTTCTCACGTCCCGACATGCGCGCACGCCATGCGATATGGACGACATCCAGTGGAACAAAGTGAGTGAGGGCGTGCTGGACAGTCTGGAGCGGGTTGTGCTCTCCGGCTCGACTGCCCGCCGCCGCAATGGACTCCAGGAGCTCCACGACAAGATTTCTGGTAATACTCACCTCCTCTGTATCCCGTTTGGCGTGTTTTATCTGACTCCTTGAAGCCTCTCAGATACCCCAGCCCGTTTTCCGGCCCATCGTGCAACTTCTGTTCAGGACATATCCCTTCTACGTCGACCGCGCATCCCGTCAAGATGTACAGAAATGTCTCGCGGACCTGCTTCGAACCCCCGCCGCTGCCCCCGACCTCGAGTATTTCATACAGAAACTAAGCGGAGAGTGCTCGAAATCCACAATAGCTCCCACGAACGCATTCGTTCTGGCAGAGTGGTGTTCGCTGATATTACAACAACTGAGCGAGTCCCCTGACTCAACGCAACCAATACTTGATCTCCTATCCGCCGATGCCAAGGTTGTTGAAATTTGCGTCCGTGCGAAGACCAAAGGCAGCATAAGACACTCCGTCGTTATTATAACTCGACGAGCATTACGAGCGGTCCTTTCGTCCAAGCAAAACGGAGAAGAGATATTACGACGCGCCGTTCAGACCTTGACTGCTGACGCCGCGACGGGTTCAAGGAACGCTCCGTTCCTTGGAATTATATCTGGGGTTAGCGCGCGGATCGCTGATAGGAAACCGATACTGGAAGATGTGAGGGGGAGCATTCTGCAATATTATTCTAAAGAAATCATTGGGTCTCGAACTGTTTTGCCTACACATATAATAGACGGACTACACGACTTTTTTATTTCATTCGCTACCGCTGAGGACCTTGAGACCAATGTTTGGCCACCACTAGAGAAGGCCATTCTTAGGGCTCCTGAAGTGGTCTTAAGTGGACTTATACCCTCTCTTTCCTCCTCCATATCCCAGAATATCGACCTTTCAGAGGTCTTCGCGGGCCGTTTCTGCAAGCCGCTTTTAGCAAACGTCAAGTCCACGAATGCGACTATTCGAACCGGAGCCGTCAAAGCCTTTGAAAGCCTAGTATCTAGATGCGAGGCTGAGAAGTGGCAGTTAAAAGTGGCAGAAGAGGTGGTCGCACCTTTGAAGACACAAAAAATCACCAACGCAGAGCAGCGAGGACTTCAAGCTCAAGTACTTGCAGCGATTCCATGCTCTCCCGAGGTGTCACAACTTACCCTAGGAGGCCTCGCGGCAGTTTTCTCTCGGGAAGCCAGCGAGGTTGCGTTAGAATTCGAGATCAAGTCGTTTTGCCACCATATTGCGTTCCTTATTCGTTCCAAGGCCACTATCAGCAAGGAAATACTGACCGCATCCATCAAAGGCTGCGGAGATAAAAGAATCCCATTCCGCAAACTATGGCTAGTCAATATTGGCGAACTGTTGTGGAATGTCGATGATGAATCCTTATTTGCTTCCAACCTAGCTACCGACTTCCTTCACCCCGTAGTTGCTAAATTCCAGGAGTCCTTCGATGATATCTCTGCCAATCCATTGCCCTCAGCCCAAAATGGAGCAATTACGATAGCCTACGTTTTGACTGCCTTGGCGGACAGGCTCAAGGATAAAACGAACAAAGATGGTGCATCAATTTTGAATTATGATAATGTTATCAGCCAAGCATTATCTATATCTCCCAAACCGTCATTCCTCCTCAACTCTAAAGTCTATACGAAATTGACTTCCAGGGAAGATTTTCTTTGGAAAATTCGGGCACTGTCAACAGCTTCTCAATCTGCCACGTTTCAAAAAGCCGATCCGCTCGCGGCAGACGCATGGGCCCAGGCATTCATATATGTGATTTGTTCGTCGATTACACCGCCAAAGATCCCGGAACAAGGGGTAAATGCCCTACACCAATGCTATCTTGCCAACCCTAGACGCGTTGGGGCCACGGTTACAGGCGCACTATGGCAGTGGCTTTATGATATTGAAATTCCCAATAAAGATTCCGCTGCATTCGGTGCAGGAACTGGGAATGAAAAGCTTCATCGTGTAGTTAAAGCTATCGCTCCCTCAGCATCGGAACGAACATCTGAACATGATATTGATGGAGAGGTCCTTAAGCCTCAACTCGTCGACCTCCTCATACTATGTCATCAACAGCTGATCCCAGGAGCCCAATGGATCGATGTGGTTTTGAGAACCGGTATAGACCCTGGACAACTCGTCCGGGAAACCCATCAAGCGTGTATGGCACAAATTCTGCAGATCATTGATGTTAGTTTTTTCTATTTCATTTCATGTCCCTATTTAGACGAACCCCATATTCTAACTCTTGCCTACTAAATAGGATCCGATCCGAAGCAAGATTAGCAAGGGAAGAGCAGCAGCGTGGGACGCTGCAGCTGATCTGGCTTTCGTTGCCCCTGAAGTCATGATCCCCCACCTGGTCGAGCAATTTCAGGAAGATTTAAACCCCGAGCGCGTATTGAAGTTTGGGCCTTCTGATATTGCGATTGCCCGCACGCCTGAGGGGACTACATTTGTAGATGTTCTCAACACCAAGGCCAAACCTGTTATTGGGAAATCCAAAGACGCCGATACTCTCAAGTGGGAAGCAGAACTTCGCGCCCAAGTCGAGCAAAAGCGAGGCCAGCAGCAAAAGAAGTTAACCGCCGATGAAAAAGCCAAGGTCAATGCCCAACTAGCCAAAGAAGCCGAAATTCGGAAAAATGTCGAGTCCGAAGAAGAAATACTCAAAAGAGGGGCCGGAATCGTGGAGAGTCTTGCTCGGGGGCCGCCTACCGATTTCGAAGCTTGGATAAATCCCGCCGTGAAGAGTCTTACTGATCTTGCGAGAGCTGGCGCAGGTGCTGTGGTCGGAGATGCAGTCTCATCGGCGTATGTCGCATGCGCAGATCGCATTTCGACTAGGCTTGGAACCATGCGGCCTTTTGTCGGTATTGCAACTCTGCGGGCGCTGGGCAAAACGTACCTATCGCCAGAATTGGAGGAAGAGCCACTCGGCGACCTTGTGACAAGAATTCTCTATCGTCTTCGTCTAGGCTCAGAATCGCGCCCCTTTGATGCTGTTACGCTAGCATATATCCTTCCACTGATATTTGTGATCCTAGAAAAGGATGGTATTGAAGAGAAAAAAGATGACGAAGGAGAACAAGTTTTACTTGCGCTCGAGTTCCTCTCATTCCACACCAGCGCCTTCTCCGACAACCGACTTCCCCGTGTTCAAGTCCTTCAACATTTAATTTCGGCTATGCAGAGATATACGCAACACTACAAGATTATTCGAGACACGCTATTTGACCTTTGCAGATGTATGGCTTCAAATATTGAACAACGAGAGCTTGATATCATCCTACAGGCCACGACAGTCCCCGAGATACCAGTCCGGACTTCTGTGTTGCAAGCAATCCTGGCCGAAATGGATCTTACTGATCTCGACTTCTCTGAACATATCTGGCTTGGTTGCCATGACCATGTGGCCGAGAATTGTGAAATTTCTGAAGCTATCTGGGAGCAAAATGCTCTGGATGTTGATGAAAATTCGGCAAACCTCCTCATTAAATATCTGGAGAGTAAGGATTCCCAACTTCGAGGAGCAGCAGCGCGGGCACTAGCACATGCCTGCGAATTCAGCCCATCTGTCTTCGCCGATATCCTACAGACGCTACAAGCAAAATATCGGGAAGAAGTTAAGCCCAAGGCCCCTGAAAAGGATGCGTATGGCCTGCCCCGGAAAGCTGAGACCAAGGACAACTGGGAACCTCGTAGTGGCATTGCGTTGGCATTCAAGGCTATGGCCCAGGGTTTCCAGGGAGATCAAATTGTCGCGCTCCTGGAGTTCCTAATCAGCGAGGGGCCACTTGTGGACAAGAGTGCATTGGTAAGGCAACAAATGGCTGAAAGCGGTAGTGCTGTTATCGCTTTGCGCGGCCAAGAAAAGGTCGAACAACTGATGCAGCTATTTGAGAAGACTCTGGAAACATCAGACAAAGCAACTGAACAATCTGACTGGCTTAATGAGGCTGTTATCGTCCTGTATGGGTCTCTCGCGCGCCATCTGAAGTCCGGAGACAAGCGGGTTGATACAGTTATGCATAAACTTCTCGCTGCTTTGTCCACACCCTCCGAAACTGTGCAGTTTGCTGTTGCCGAGTGTCTTCCGCCTGTCATCAGGCTATCAAGTACCGAAACAGGGACTTATGTCCAGGAGATGCTTGACCAACTGCTAAAGTCAAAACAATATGCCGCAAGACGTGGTGCAGCATATGGTTTGGCTGGAATTGTTGGCGGGAAGGGTGTGTCGACGTTCCGTGAATATCGTATCATGGCTCACCTCTCCGATGCCCTAGACAACAAAAAAGAACCGAATCAACGGCAAGGCGCTATCATGGCATTCGAACTATTCTCATTGATCCTAGGTCGCATCTTCGAGCCATACGTTATCCAGATTGTGCCCCAGCTACTAAGTAGCTTTGGTGATCCAAGTATCGATGTGCGTAATGCTTGTCTAGATGCTGCCAAGGCATGCTTTTCAAGCTTGAGCTCCTACGGTGTTAAACAAATCCTGCCAACTCTTCTCGACGGACTTGACGATTCGCAATGGCGAAGCAAAAAGGGAGCATGCGATCTTCTGGGTGCAATGGCATACCTTGATCCTCAACAGCTTGCAGCCAGTCTCCCAGATATTATCCCGCCCCTCACGGTTGTTCTGAACGACAGCCACAAGGAAGTTAGAAATTCTGCCAACCGCAGTCTTCAGCGGTTCGGAGATGTTATCAGCAATCCAGAAGTGAAGGGACTAATTAGTGTTCTCCTGAAAGCCCTCAGTGACCCCACGAAATATACGGATGAAGCCTTGGATGCTTTGATAAAAGTGTCGTTTATCCATTACTTGGATGCACCTTCTCTTGCACTCGTTGTACGCATTCTTGAACGTGGCCTCGGGGACCGATCAGCAACAAAAAAGAAATCTGCCCAGATCATTGGCAGCTTGGCTCATCTTACGGAACGAAAAGACCTCACGGCTCACTTGCCAATATTGGTTACCGGGCTTAAACTTGCAATTGTCGATCCTGTTCCTACCACTCGGGCGACAGCTTCTAAAGCTCTTGGATCTCTCATCGAGAAACTGGGTGAAGATGCACTACCAGACCTTATCCCAAGTCTTATGACCACACTCAAATCCGATACTGGGGCTGGTGACCGGTTGGGCTCTGCTCAAGCACTTTCCGAAGTTCTTGCGGGATTGGGCACTTCCCGACTCGAAGAAACTTTGCCTACCATATTACAGAACGTATCCAGTGCCAAACCATCCGTCCGAGAAGGCTTTATGTCGCTTTTCGTTTTCCTTCCCGCGTGCTTTGGAAACAGCTTTGCGTCCTATCTCAGCAGAATTATCCCTCCAATCCTTGCTGGTTTGGCGGATGACATTGAAGCTATCAGAGAAACGTCCCTTCGCGCTGGGCGGCTGCTGGTCAAGAACTTCTCGACCAAAGCCATCGACCTCTTACTTCCAGAACTTGAGCGAGGATTGGCTGACGACAATTACCGTATCCGACTTAGCTCAGTCGAGTTGGTTGGGGATCTCCTGTTCAACCTCACTGGTATTCAAAATAAGGGCGACGACGACGATGAGGAAGATACAGCCACCAAAGCTGGTCAATCTCTTCTTGAAATACTGGGTGAAGAGAAGCGGAACAAAGTCCTTTCTTCGCTATACATCTGTCGCTGCGATACCTCTGGCTTGGTCAGGAGTGCGGCAGTTGCGGTTTGGAAGGCACTGGTGGCTTCTCCACGGACCCTTAAAGAGCTTATTCCAACCCTATCTCAGCTCCTTATTCGCCGTCTTGCAAGCTCGAACATGGAACAGAAGGTGATTGCTTCAAACGCTCTTGGAGAACTGATCAAGAAAGCTGGAGAAGGTGTCTTGGCAACCTTGTTACCATCTTTGGAGAGCGGCCTTGTGGCATCTACCGATGTGGATTCTAGACAAGGTATTTGTATTGCTCTAAGGGAGCTAGTCGTTTCTGCTTCGACAGAATCGCTTGAAGACTATGAGAAGGTTCTCATATCTATTGTGCGAACTGCCTTGGTGGACCACGATGAGATGGTTCGAGAAGCTGCCGCCGAAGCATTCGATGCCCTACAGCAAGTCTTGGGCAAGCGGGTTGTCGATCAGGTTTTGCCTGATCTCCTAATGCTCCTAAGGAACGAGGCAGACGCGCAGCAAGCTCTATCCGCCCTTCTCACTCTGCTAACCGAAACTACGAGAGCCAATATTATTCTACCGAACCTCATACCTACATTGATCACTTCGCCAATCAGTGCGTTCAACGCGAGGGCCCTCGCATCATTGGCTGAAGTAGCAAGCTCTTCAATGACTAGGAGATTGCCCACGATATTGAACTCATTGATGGATAACATCATTGCCACCAAAGATGATGAGCTCAAGGAGGAACTTGGTAGCGCTTTTGACACCATCCTGGTGTCTGTAGACGAGTTTGATGGGCTGAACTCCGCCATGAGCGTGATGCTAGCCCTCACGAAGCATGATGACCACCGAAAACGAGCAAACGCTGCTTCCCATCTGGCTACATTCTTCGCCAATGCGGACCTGGATATATCTCGTTACCACCCCGATTTGATCCGCGTACTTCTGATGTCGTTCGATGACCACGATAAGGCTGTAGTCAAGGCCGCCTGGGAAGCTTTGACCCAACTGACGGGCCACATGCGAAAAGAGGAAATGGAGATCCTAGTCATTCCGACACGCCAAGTTCTGCGCCAAGTTGGCGTTCCAGGGGCGGATCTTCCAGGCTTCTGCTTACCGAAAGGAATAGGATCTATTTTCCCAATATTCCTTCAAGGACTTCTCAACGGAAATGTCGACCAGCGTGTACAGGCCGCACTTGCTATCGCTGACGTCGTTGACCGGACAAGTGCAGAGGCGTTGAGACCATACGTAACTCAAATTACCGGTCCATTGATCAGAGTTGTCTCGGAACGATCAGTGGAGATCAAATGTACGTTATCTCAACTTTTTTGTGCTGTAGTTCTGTACTAACAATGTGTCTAGGTGCTGTTTTCTTGGCTCTTAACAAGCTTCTTGAAAAGATACCTCTATTCGTGAAGCCTTTCCTACCACAGCTACAGAGGACATTTGCCAGAGGTCTTGCGGATACGACTAGCGATATACTGCGGAAGAGAGCTGCCAAGGGCTTGGGTATCTTGATCACTCTGACCCCAAGGGTTGATCCTCTCATAGCAGGTACGTTATAATTACCGTTTTCATAGTACAAGCCACTAATATAATTGTGCAGAACTTGTCACTGGTTCCAAAACGTCGGACGCTGGTGTTAGGAATGCTATGCTTCGGGCGCTGCACGAGGTTGTGAGCAAAGCTGGCAAGAATATGAGCGACGCATCCAGGCAAGCGATTCTCAACCTCATTGACGACGATACTAGCGAGCGTGATGGTATGTTTATCAATCCAAAGTTTTTACATTTTTGCGCGTGTGGGAGGCTAATATATCGAAGATACGATGAATATCACAAATGCCCGACTCCTTGGTGTCCTTGTCAAGACTCTTCCAGCGGCGGCTTCAGTTCCGCTCATTAAGTATGTTTATTATTTTCCATGTCAGCGTAGTTAGGTGAGGACTAGAAAGCTAATTTACTATGTTTAGGAGCCGGGTTCTCCCCCCTCACCCTACGCATTCTTCTATCCTGGGTCTGAACGCGATCCTATTAGAATCTGCGGATTTAGTGCTAGAGAAATTTGCCACGGAGACAACCGCAGCCATATGCCATGGTATGGCAAGCAAAGATGTAAGTTATCCTGGTCTAACTTAACGGACTGGATGCTAACTCCTTATAGACATTTATATCGGACAACAGCGTGCTCGCGGCCGGCAAGTACCTCCTATCAGAAAGCGAAAGCCGCAATTTCGAAACAGACAAACCTGTATTTGAAGCATTGGCACCAGCAATCCAGCCAGGTGGTCCAACGGATACTCGACGGATCGCCTTGGTCGTTGTTAGAACCGTCAGTCGCCTGCATCCTGAGCTTGTTCGTCCTCATCTACCGATTCTTGCACCACCCATCTTCGGTAGCGTACGTGACGTTGTCATTCCCGTGAAACTGGCTGCCGAAGCGGCATTCCTCGCCCTCTTCTCTGTAGTTGAATCCGAAACTGCTGTGTTTGAGAAATACATGAGCGGACCTGGGGCAGAGTTACCGGCAGGGCCAAAACGGAGCATGCAGGATTACTTCAAGCGCGTTGCTTTGCGACTGGCGAATCAGGCACGGGAGAGAAAGGAGGCCGAAGGAGGCCAGGGCGGTTTAGGTCTCTCGAGCGACGAAGTCGATGACGAGAAGGAGGTTTGGAGCGTGGGGAAAGTGGATCTGGAGGAGTCGACAGGTGATGATTGAGTGGAGTGTTTAACTGCGCAGCGTTTTTGAATCTTTTTTTGTTTCCTTTGTTATTTCTACGAATTCCTTGATAGTTGTCGTATATAGAAAAGGGACATGAGCTCGAATTGGAAGGGAGTGGATTACCTAATAAGGTTTGGAGCACATCACGTGATATCAATCCCACAAAAGCACAGAATCTCGCCCGTTGATACTGGGCTCGGATAGGCTTCGCTACAGCCATGAAGAGGTCAGTGTGAGGGCAGAGCACAGTAGAGCCATGTCTGTATCTCCATGCCGCCCATGCAGTACATTTAATGCTCCTTTTCCGCTGCTCCCAGCGCCGTCCCATGGCTGCGCCAACCCAGGCTTGCCGAATCGGGCTAGTGGGCCGTCAAGCCCTAACTGTGGAATTTTCTCGCTTAGCACCACACCGCTTAGCTAATCGCCCAGCGAGCCTCACCCACCCAAATCACCGTCGTCGATATTGAATTTGGCACTTCGAACATCCATCCGACAGCGACCATCGACTATACCCGGCATCAAGATGTAAGTCCCTCCTGCATCTCCATCGCCCCCGATTTGCCCTTCGATCCCCAATTACCCTGCATCCCGACCATGTCGTCGACCCTGTGTTTCTCCGATTCTCCCACAACGGCACCCAGGGCCCCCCAATAAGCCGCACAACCGCTGGAATTCATGCACTGACAACGGCCATTTTCTTCCAACAATAGGGTCAACCTTCGCACCCAGAAGCGCCTTGCGGCCTCCGTGGTCGGCTGCGGCCAACGCAAGATCTGGCTCGATCCCAACGAAGTCAACGAGATCGCCACTGCCAACTCCCGCCAGACCATCCGCAAGCTGCTCAGCGATGGCCTCATCATCCACAAGCCCGTCACCATGCACTCGCGTGCCAGAGCCCGGGAGCTCGCAGAGGCCAGAAAGATTGGCAGACATCGGGGCTTCGGTAAGAGAAAGGGTACCAAGGACGCCAGAATGCCAAGGTACGTTTGAAAGGAAATGGGATTGAGTTTTGTCGATGGATGGATAGGAGGGAGAGCGAAGGACCAAAAGGACCTTGAATTGCTTGGGAATATTAAGTGAGATGGATATGGGGGGATTGAATTTTGCGGCTAACGTGCACTTTCTTCGATGATTGCAGCCAGGTCCTCTGGATGCGCCGTCTCCGAATTCTCCGCCGCCTGCTCGCCAAGTACCGTGCTGCTGGCAAGATCGACAAGCACCTTTACCACGAGCTGTACCACTTGAGCAAGGGTAACACCTTCAAGCACAAGCGTGCTCTCGTTGAGCATGTAAGCTTTTCCCCGCTCCAAGCCGCATATTGCGCATTCTGTGGCCCCCTACACAAGTGACTGGGGAGACGCCAGCAACATTATTCTTGGACTTGTTCGGTCTATACGGTCAAGAATGATAGGCTACAGCACTTCGAAGGCAACTCAACCCAGAATCAAGACTAATATAACTCTCACAACAGATCCACAAGGCTAAGGCTGAGAAGGCCCGCGAGCGCACCATCAAGGAAGAGATGGACGCCAAGCGCGCCAAGGTCAAGGCTGCCCGCGAGCGACGACAGGAGCGTGTTGCTGCCAAGCGAAACCTCGCAGCCGGAGAGGAGGAGGAGCAGGAGTAAATGCCTTTTTCGTGTTTCATGTTGGTTTTGGCGGATGGCTCATGACGAAGGTGTTTTTCTTGTTGATGATTGAGAAAGGGTTTATTATTTTTTCCTTTTTTCTTCCCTTTTTCCTCCTTCCATTTATTGCAGATAAAATGCAATATATACTCGCACACCCACACACGCCTCCTCCACCTCCCTTCTTGTATTTTCGTGACCACTGAAAAAAAAAGATAACTACGGAAAAGGAAAAATAATAAACTCGGTTTTCGATGACAAGAATACACAAACAGGACCATGGTGAACCGTGAACGTGAGGAAGAGTGCAGGAAACAGGGAAAGCAGAAAAAACCCCCGATACGATCGAAATGACCATGAAAACAACCCAACAAAATCATCCATCTCCAGAACAAGCATTACCTCTCTTTTCTTTTCTTTTCCCTTTCCAGCCTGCAATGCCACGCCACGAATTTGTCTTTGTCTTTGTCTTGCTCAATCGCGTGCAGTTATTACAGAGGCCATCGTCATCGTGTATCTATCCATTCCTCACGTATGCAAAGCAATGCGAGCAGTGCAGAATAAAATGCCCAACGACCTCCTTCCTACCTCCTATCTCATCACAGTCTTACCTCACCCGTAGCAGACCGACAGCGCATGCCTGGATTCACAGCTACATGGAGCGTGTCTATCACCCGTCCTTAATCCTTTCTTCCCCTCCCCTCCCTACCCCTGAACCAAGCCAGACAGATCTACCCGCCCACCATGCTATATCCATTAAACAGATGTTAAATACCTACCTACCTACCTCCCTACCTACCTATATACCGGCCCCCCTCAGCGACAAATCCATCCATCCCTCCAACACATAAAACACTGTCTAGAAATTGAAAGACCCCGGTAACCACAGACGTTCATCCCTCATCCCTCCCCCCTTCCAAACCATCTAGAATATTCCATCCCCCAGTAATACATATACCCCCATATATGTATATCCCTAATGCCTGCCCCCCAACCGTCCCAGTCTAGGCCATCTGTCAAGAGAGAAAATCAACATCAACATCCACAACCCTATATCCAGCTATCATAGATGGATGTATGTATATAGCCCTACAGTACCAGCCCGCTGACCATAAACACCCTCTCCTACATAATTTCCCCTCGCCCTCCCCCTCCCCCTTCGCATTATGTCTGTCTGGGATGACCACCCACTCAGTGACCAGGACAGAACTGCAGAACTGCAAACCATAACTTATACGTGTCCATGTTCAGTCACGGCGTGCATGTCATGTCATGGCGGGATGTAGAAAATGTGGAAAAAGTCAGATGGGTGAATAGCGTAGAATCGAGCTATTGATGATTTTGATGAGGGGACCTTCTTGACAAAAAATACTTTGAACTTAAATCGTAGGTTTGCATGCAGTCGTTCGTGTTTTCGGATGAATTAGTTAAATGAACCATATCAATCTATCCCGTCAGTTATATTCTTTCTAAACTTTTGAAGAATTTGAACTTTGTTCTCTGCGAATTAACATTGTGTTTTCGCGAGCTATATGTTCATAAAAGTAATAAATATCACCAAAGGTTAAAATGAATAAAACGGCGAAATTGAATTCAGAGTTATGTATAACAAAACTATATTTTATATCCTCCCGATATTCTCCCCCCCTTCTCTCTGCATGCATAGTATTATTGTACACACCACACATTTTAACTTCAGCCATCCATTCGAAACATCAATAATAGGAGCAGACCTATAGCCATAAATATTCCGAGGGCAAACGAACCTGGGGAATAAATAGACCGTAAAAGGAAAATAAGAAATTCAAACGGAAAAAGCTGTAAGTGCAATATAAACCAAATGTTACCGCCATCCAACATAGAGCCTAAAATAGAGGAGGGTTGGGGGGAAAGTAAAAAGGCGAGAGAACTTGGTAGCGCGAGGTGGGAGGGAGGCTGCGATGATAGGAGTAAATAATAAATACAAATAAGATACATAGTTAGATTTCTTTTAATTAAATAGAGAATACAACGAGTGTGGAAGAACAGTGAAGCATTACGAGACCAACCGCGGCCGTGATGAGGCTACAGCAACTGCGACGGCCAAGTCATCTGGGAACCCCGAGGAATCAGTATCTTCCCTCGTGGATTCATCGCCCGTGAAACCGGAGTCGGGCCGTTCGAGATCAAAAGGGTCACTTCTGCGCGCAATTCCCCCTCCCTCGAACGCAGAGCGCTGCCTTCGCCAACGGGAAAGGTCGGACGCTGAGGCTTCAAGTATACTAGACGAAGCGGTGCTGATTCGTCCAGGAAGCAGGATGACGCTGCCGCTGTTGTTGGAGCTGCTATATGACTGAGATGACATCGAGCCATTCCGCAGACCGGGGCCCGGATTGCCAGTGGGAACAATATGCAATGGTGGGGGTACAGGCACCTCCCCTGAAAATCCAAAATTTAATGGTAGGCTTATAGATGGGCTAGGGATGAAGCTTTGGATTCGACCATTTTCATCGCGCATGGGTGGCTGACCTGATACTGAGGGCTCACTCATCGATCGCCGAGGGCGTCTCGGGTTCCTTGATGACATTCTTCTAGGCATGCCGTAATGGGGAGTTGGGGGACGCCGTAACGAGCTTTCGGGGCTTGAATTTTTAGGTGGGTCCAGGAATGGGTTCGGAATATCAATCGAAACTGCGCTGCGGGAACTCCTAGAAATCGACTCGCGCAGTTTTGGGGATGGGATCTGGCGCCATTCTTCTTCTTCAGTCCGGTTCGATCGTGCGAGCAAATTTACCTTTCTCAGTCGAGTAACGGCCTGGTCCTTCATTGTGCCCAGGAGGGACGTGATTGGGTTGGCGGATTTATCGTTTTTCTCAAAGAACTTTGAAAAGTTACGAGAGCGTGACCTCCTAAACCCCGATGCAGAGGGCTCGTTGGAATTAAAAGCATCGCTTTCTGAGTACACACTCAGAGTCCTGGTTGAATATCTGGATGTTCGATTGAAGCGAGAGGATTCGTAAGGTGGATCGATCTGTACCTCTTTTTCAAAATTTGACTGGATGATGGGTTCCATAATACGTCGTTTCCGTTTCCAGCGGCGAAGAGCAAACCATAATGCTAGGACGATAAAAATGATGGAGATGCCGCCAACAGTTCCGCCGATGATGGCCCCTAATTTTCGAGGCGAGCTTTCATCATTAGGGTCCTCTGGTGGTCTACTACCCTGGGCCGACATATTTGCTCTAGTTGGCCGTGGAGATCCTCCCACTCCCGTACTTGTCGAGGGTGGAGGGTCACGGCTGAATCCCGTGGAATCTGGCATGAAAATGGCCCCAGCATTTCCTTGGTCAGAGGGAGGTGAATTTTGCGACGAGCTTGAAGAGGACCTCACAACAATTTGTGATGTTGCGGTTATAGAAGGAGTAACGGATATGAAGGTGGTTTGGGAGGCTGTGGATGCCACGGATACCGTAGGCGTTGTCGTGACGCTGGTGGAAATGGTTGATGTAGATAAAAGAGTACTCGCGCCACCAGCCCTAGCAACCTTTGTGCACCTTCTCCCATTGAAGGTCGTTATCGACTCGGAAGACATATGGGCGAATATGGATGGTCAAGGTTTTTATCGTATTGCTGTAGACGGAAGAAATATTGATAGGGGCGTTACAACCCCGTCATCAAGATCACTATACAATCCAATCGAAATTGAGAAAGATTGAACGTAGAAAAAAAAGTGATTTGTAAGAAGAAGGAGGAAGGAGAAGAATCGATGGCAGAATCCAATTAAGATAAGACTCGGACAGAATCCCCCACGGCGACACTGTGGTCAAAAGAGGTGGCAGGAATGCGCCTGGAGAGGGAGATGAAATTGGACGAAGATCAAAGTTGACATCGAACATGCTGGATGGGTCAGCTAAGCGATCTCTAGAAGGGGAAAGAAGAAGAAAACAGAGAGATAGGACGCATGAGGGAGCGGGAAACCAGGGACAGGAAACTTGGTTCAATGTGGCCCATCCGTTTAGAATACACCGCAATCGGAAAAGGATCTCATCAACTTCATCGAGCAGCAGTAGGTAACGCAGAAGGCTTTCGAAAGTTAGCGTTTCAGAATAGCCGTAGTAAAGCAGTGCTGGAACAGTAACTGTATCCCGCTACCGCTAGTGCAATGCCAAAACTGACCTCCTTGGTGGAACAAGGGTCGGAACTATGTTGGGGAACAAACTTGAGTGTGGTCGCATAAGGAGAACAAGAGACGTGCATAATAAGGGAATCAATTTTCCGTCAATTAGTTCGACTATAGCCCTCAAGGCAATGGGGTAAAACGCTATCCCTCTCATGCCATACAGATATACCAGAGACATTGTGGGCCACTATGGTAGAGAAACCGAGAACCGGCTGGAATCGAGCACAGAGGTTAAACACAATCAGCCCAAGGATGAGGACCTATGTAGATTATTCAGATAGTTGGGTAGGAGATGATCCTGCAAATGGCGAAGATAATCTGTCCGGGACCGTCACCAGGGCTCTTCGACCCATATCAGCGGTGTCCATGTATATATTAGCATTTAGGAGATGTCTGAATGCGAGAGCTGACGATTGGGACCAAGCTCAGGGTCCCGGACGGCGAGGAGGCTAATAGAATGATGATACGCTGAAAGTCTTGGTTCGGACTGTGAATGACGCCATATTAGTATTGGAGACAGCTCCGCCCAACCATGCCATGCATCGGTTGACATTGCACAGTCTCGTCGAAGAGGACACGAGACGGAAGAAGAAATCGACCAGAAGTACGGCGCAGAAGACGCGAAGAAGAACCCGAAACCAGACTTGCGCAGGGTTTGGCGATTCTGTAACTGTCGATACTGCCCGATGCGGCAAGTATGCGGCTCCGCGGCGGATTTCAGACGTCGATTTAAGCAGTTTCCGCTTTGGGACTGCACGGCTGGGATAGGCATAGCGTCGTCTCAGCAGGCCCAAAACGGCTGGCTCGACGATTGGGCTGAAGCGGACACACGTCGAGGTCCTGATAGACACCGCCGAAATGAAGACAAGCACGGTATTTGATATCGCTCGAACCCTGGCCGTGGCTGGTTGCATGTTGTGGCCGCGGGCGAACGGGCCTGCATGGAAATAAGTTAGTTGGTGCAGAGGCGAGGAGTGAGTCCAGTTATTCGACACAGCATGCTGCTCCCCTTGACCCATGTGGTTCGTCTAGTTACCCCGGAATGTTCCCAAACACTGTGCCTCTGAGAGCAGCATTGGGTGGTTCATCAGAAACTGACATCCTATCTATTTAGGGGAAAACTTTCTTCCGGGATGGGAACAAAGGTTCCCCCGCAGGCGAATACTAGCGCCAATGAAAAGAAGGTGCCTTTTTTGTTGCCGTCGACGAAGATATATCTCCATTTTTACAACTGCAGTGCAGTGCGCAGGATGCCCGCTCTCCATAAAAGTGGGCGGTTCGCGATGTCCCTCCCCACAAGTTATTGGGCACAAGCAATCTGCATGTCTGGCCAGCTTGCTTGACCACTTAAATTATGATCTGATAGGCTCTTTTTGCGGCTAGTTCTGCAGTTGGACCAAACTGGCTTCTTACCCGCACTTCCGGCGTGATATCTTGTCCTAGCTCCATCGTCTTACCCTTGTCACTGGTCGGATTTGCCGTCATCCTGGACGGTTTGTGGAATAGCTGCAGATGCCAGCCCAGCAGCATTCATTCTTGCCAACACACCCACAGAATCCACTCGTCGAAAAGGACCACAGGCGAGTCGCTGCAGCAATAAACCACAAAAGCAATCCCTCGAGCCATCCGCTTGCGTCTAAGACTGTTTTGGCGGCTCGTCGTTGTTTGATGCTTTGATGCTTCCACCCCACCCCTGTGCTCCGTCCCTTAAAACAAGCAGTGCACCAGCTTCGTTCTTGTAACTCTTACAAGCCAATTCGGTCCTTCTTCTCCCCAAAAACCTTCCCCGTTCTTGGGTGGCCTTCAATGCAAAAGTTAGATTCCAAATCTCCAATTACCTTGCCATATCCTTTGCTTGGGAAAAGCATGTAAATTACCCGATTTACGCCACTTCCAGTCGATCGTCGCCTCAATTTTTGAACCACCAGCTTTGGCTCGCTATTCCATTCGGCACATTCGAGATGTTTTCTTGGGGAGGAAGCATTGGTAAGACCAAACCCCTCGCTTTTTGTTCCATCCCGCTGTCTGCACGTTGCAAGTTGCGGCAGTTGTGTTTCACATACTTCCCTCACTGCAAACCCCCATGCAAACAAGAATCGCGACTCTTTCCAAATTACCTGCGAAATCGCTTTACTCCACGATTACTTGTTTGTATCTGCCTCTTTCTGTTCGTTTCTCTCCTAGTGGTCGTGCTTCAAAGCTGTAGGCCATGGGGATGTTTAGCACTACCCATGGGGGTTTGGGTATGTCCTCGCTCCGCCACCAACCACCCCGCCATGACTGATCTGCCCTAACCAATTATTTCATCAACACCAAGTTCTTCGGACTGTTCCCCATATTTTCACTTCCTCGCACATTTCCCCTATTTTACCTCCTCTGACCTATTGATGATCTTCTTCTTTCTATCCCCACTGCTTAGTCGGAGATAACCCCAGCCCCTACGGTTGTGGGGTTCGCAGTTGCGCCTACTAACTGACAACGCTACCAGGTATCAGCATTGATGTTGAAAAGGAGAGGAACCCCCCACCCCCTCCGACACCTCTTGATTTTCCCGACTATTCTCCAGATCCGACCATTGAACCGCCCCATGACGGGGCCGGCGATGTGTTGTATAAATTGCTATCGACAATTAAAAAGCCTCAGGACGTCTCGGCTGCTCATTTGAAAGCACTAAACCTGACCACGGAGTCCAACGTTCCAATCTCAGATATCGTTCCCAACGGTATCTTGAGGTCACTTGCACCCTATCAATGGCCGGAGCAAGCATCGACACCCGACACTCCCGGAACCGACTCAATGCCGGTTCCCATTTTAATGAGTAACGGTGCCCCTTTTCCAAATAAGGAAAGATATGACACCCTGAAGAAAGAAATTCTCTACGATAATGATGAAGCATTTCGATCAGTTAACCGGATGCCGCCTCGTCCAGGTCAAGAGAGGATCAAGATAGCCCATAGCAGGAAGTTCTGGGGGGGACTTGACCTGGTTTCCCAATACTGGGACACTAGTCTTGATAAATATGTCGAACGGCCCCTAACGGATGAGGCTACAGAGGCACATGACAAGGCGCTAGATAAAATGCATTTGGACGACAGTACAGTACCGGAAAATAAACCCGACGACAATGATGCAGAGATTAAAACCGAGAACGGAGAAGAACCTCCCAAAACATCGGGTACAAAAACCATGTATCTCGGCCGAAGGGTGGGAACAGGGCGTGAGATGCCGGAAGACTCGCGAGAGGAGACTCTCCGTGGTTTTATGGAAATGATCGCATGGGCATTCGGCTGCCAAACGACAATTCCAAGCCTTCCACCCCGGCTGCAGGTCAAGGGGATGCTCTTCCCCGTCCGGCAGAACTTTGTAGTTGCTCGATCCCCCCAGGACAGACAGGTTGCTAGGAAAGGGATACTCGAGGGACCAATTCTTTTCGTGCAATGTCGAGGTGAAACATCATTCCATGATGAGAAAAGCACTTCAAACAGCAGGTATACGGAAATCTGTGATCTTTTGCGCGAAACGGCTGCCATGCTTCTCTTCGCACAAGAAAGAGCGAGAGCTGGAACAACGGAAGCTCGTCCAGGTGACGGGAAGTGGTGGACTACGACACCTCGATGGGGAGGAGCGGAGAATCCAGGGCCCGAGGCTGAGAAAGAAAATGCCGATAGCAAAGCCAACCCCCCTTCCGACCCAGATGCCCAAAAATCAAATAAACGTTCCAAATATGATAGACCCGCCCTCGCATTTAGGCGACCAGGGTCCAGCTCGAGGAAATTGAGTATGAGTGAGAAATGGAAGATCCTACAGCCTGGTCCAAGCTTATGGGATAAGAAGATGCGGTATATGCAAATTGGAAAGGATAATGACTCAGACTTCGACGACGTAAGTTTAATGGAATTCGCTCCTTCCAAGCACCGAAAACAAAAAGACTATCCCTGACTAACTTCTACCGGCCTACTCCACCATAGATCTTCATGGTATCCTCAATTAATCACCACTTCTCCATCGTCCATCTACGCATCCATCGCCACTATCTTGAATGGCTCGCGACAGGCAACACTAACTTCCCTGACGACGATTCGTCGCCGCCATGGCATGCCATCCACATTCGTCGGACGAAATGGTTCGATCATTTCAATCCAAACGACAGAGTTGAGGCGCTAGATGGAATGTGGGCGCTATTTTCATACCTTATGCGATGAAACCCCCTTTTCGATTGTCATTACGGTGTGACGCCAGGTATATAAGAGGGAGACTGAAGCTGAGGAATGAGAAAGAGAGGGAGTACACATAACGAAAAATTCGACAACATCATGTTAATGATAAGATTGGATAATGGGGTGGGAAGATTCTGACATTTTTTTTTTAACATTTAGTCCTTTTGTTTTTGTTTTTGCATGTGGTTTTAAAGCCTTATTTCTTGATTTTCTAACATATTCTTTTTTTAGATAGGAGAAAGATATTTTTTAGATCAGATAACCCTTTGTTGCTTAGCTGATATCTTTTTGCGCCTCTGGCTATATATATATATATATATATATAAATCATTGACACAGTGAACCATCCCGATGTATATGGACCATTTTTACCAAAAGCACTGGACGCAGCGTACGGGGCCTCATAGCTAGCTTCGGCAGCTTGAACCGTCTTTTCCAAAATCCAAAAACAACTTTATCATTATGAAATTAGAAGGATATCATCAAGAATATGGACCCCCCCCCGGGGGGGATTCTTGACGGACAGACCCCCTATCTATCTATCCTATCCAAGCCAGCCACGACAGAAAAATACATGGATATCGTTGACAACAACCGACGGCTAGGTGCAGGTTGCATTTCGACATTTGAAGAAAATCCAAAAGCAACACATACACAGAAGGCAATGGCAACATTTCTCTGAATATGGTCCATTGGGAAAACTTCCCCGGGCGCTTGGGGGGGTGGGGATGACTTGGCAACCTTCATCCGTTCCTCTGAGAGGCTCATCAGGGGTAAACAAGGCATTCATTCCCCTTCCTACTCACCAGATCCTACAAATGGCATTGCGGAGGTTTCTAGAAAATGGCTTGAGATTGAAAATGGTCACTCGCCTCTGTCAGGGTTTTATGTCAGAGTTTACGGAGAGATGCTTGGAAAGGAAAAGGGAGACAATCTGCCTGAACTATGTACATGTACATGTACATACAACCCACTTTGGATTAATCAACCAAAGGGACATTTATCTACGCTCCATCCATACAGGTTCATATATATCGGCGGAAAAATCAGCTGCACCACCTCTTCGCACCAAATTTATCATACATGCACGATTGAGGCGGGAGCTTGACGAGATAGATAGGAAGTCGACAACACGGATCCTAGAACTGCGGAACTACCTAACCATTTGACAAAGCGCCCTTCCTTGGCCTCAGCGATAGAGTAGCATGTATGTCCAAAGAGATGGGATATTGAAGTCCACCGTCGATTCTTGGGGGTATTTAACTGGGTCGGCCCAGTCCAAGAGTTATGTCTGGCCCGGGCGGGCGGGCTATCAAGCCTCCAAAAGTCATTATGATGTAGTTACTCCGTACTGCTAACATTGATAGATTAAAATGAATAAAGGACTCGAAAGGCGATTTCGCGAAGCTGCAAGGGACAGGACTGACAAGACAGCCTTTTCCGCACGATGTCGATATTTTGCCAGGGGATCTAGTTAGTATCGATGAGTCGCCCTATTTTCCCGCCCGCACTATCATATCATATCATATCATAAATAATCCAGCCTGGAATGAAATCCTGACAGACTGACAGTGATGCCTTTTCGCTCGGGGACACCAAGTTAATGAAAGGATGGCCAATCAGTAACTTAACTTGTAAACAAGCATGCTCCTTTCCAGGACGGACGGATCTCGACCCGCCCAGATTGCCCCCGCAAGCTATGTCTGCCACTCTGAAAGATGGAGGGGAATCCCGGAAGGCTTCTACTATTGTTGTTGATGTGAATTCAGCATCCAGGGGGCTTTCTTTGGGCAAAGTAAGTTGGGTTGTGCCAAAGGAATAGTAAGTAATAGGAACAGCGGTTCTCAACTTTCCCCTTCCAAGGGTCCTTCCAAGGTTAGGAATCCGCATTGACTGGTCATGTTTTCAGGTGCTCAAATGAAGCCGTGATGAAGGAAGGGTACCGGCCGCGACTCAACCGTTTTGACTGATGTAACTGGTTAACGCCCATGGCTGCTTTATTTATGGTATGCAGGACATCCCGTGGAAAGCACGGGAGAGGGAGAAACTGGGCATATGGGGAAAAAGAAAGAAAGCCAGCAACTCCAATGCAGAGAGGGGAAGTATGGGAGCTCATTAAAATAAGGGAAGTGGATTAAAATAGCATCTAGTTACCCCCATTATTCAGGAGGAAAGGGAAATACGACAAATCACAAATCCACCATAGCGAAGTTATTCAATGATTTGATGCCCAATTTTTTTGCTGTGGTGCCCAAAGCTGCCCTGGACGCCGGTCAGTGCCCACACACAAAAAAAAAATGGAGGAACAATTTTGAGGGCACGGTGGGCAATGATGAGGAATCAAGAATCAATATAGAGCACCTATCACATTTCCATTGTCTTCAATGGAGATGGATTGTCATAGCCTGCTGGAAAAATATATTAAGGTTATCATCGACGGAGTCGAGGCTGTTTTGATACCATGGCCTTGGGATTAGGAGGCGGCGCACTGATTGGTTGGTTTCTTCATCGAGGAAAGATAGGTCCGAGGGGTCAGATATATATCCATCAGCAATGAGCAAGGCACTCACTGAAAAAGCCTCAATCATGGGAAGAATTCAGCATGTATTTATGGCTTTTTGCCTTTTCCTAGCCCCTGAGAGAATGAGGTTGGGTTAAAAGCCCTCAGCGGCATTGTATCGCCGCTGGCATGCTGCGCAGACGCGCCGTTAGTTGGTCTGTTACATTCCTGACAATTATCATCATTGATGCCATCCATGGGTGATGAAGAGCCCTTATGGAAACACCAATGAAGACAGGAGGAAATGGGGAGAAGCGGCACGCACACAGCAGGGTCTTCCGTATGGAGTATGTATGAAAAATATGAAAAATAGTCAACAATAATAAACTTCTGGCCCCTGGTCCAGGTTAGCGAGGACAAGCCAGCGGTTTCCAAGCCACAGACAGTCTGAGACAGGGCGCGACCACTATCGAGTATCATCCCAAGAACATGGACCGTGGGTTCGTTGTTGATAATTGGGATTTTTTGGCAATGATGATCATCGCCATTCCTGTTGGTTGGAATCATTGGAATGGGATGGATGTAAGTTTCCAGCCTTCTGGTGCCCACATCTGGAGGGAAGTTCCGCTCCCACTCATCGGCTCCTGCTCAGGGCATGGCAATCGATCTAAAACTCTCCTTATCATGTATTGATGTCGTGTCATTCCAAAGTCGTGGGCTTGGCTTGATCTTTAATCCCCTAATAATGGGTCTGTACATGGAGTGATTGATGGACTCCATGAAGGGGATGCCGTCAGTGAACTTTCCTTTCGCCTTTTCTCTTTCTTTTTTGCCTATCTGCCCCCCTCTTGCCTTTCTGTTCGCTAACTTCGCTTCCCTTCGATTTCGATTTCGATTTTTCTTTTTCTTTTTCCTTTTTTAGGGGAGGGGACGGCCAGGCTACAGGTCACAGAATTGAACCATGACCTCCACAATTTAACAAAACTCTGATGTCCATCTCCGTCCTCGCGGCCCCATAACGGAGCAGGCGGCAGGGGCCGAAACCATTGGACATTATTGGATTGGTGCCCGATGTTGAACCGGATTTTGGAGGAGGGAAAAAAATAAAAAACAAGCTATTTCCTCAAATAGCCCACTGGCCGATAACCAATGTCTTCTGATCAATAATATCAAAAATGTGTCGAGGTTTATTGTCTTTTTTCTCTCTTGCCAACCGCCAAACTGCGAGCGTCTCTGCTTTTGAATTGTGACTACCCCCTGGGCGTGCCTGGGAGAATATAAAACTGTTTCGTAAGTAATACACCAACACAAGCGAGAGAGTGGGGGGACAGCGTGAAGTAAAAAAAAAGAACGAAAGTACAGGACAGGGGGGCATCTGTGAGCCGAGAGAACGTGGGGAAATACATCTCGCCTGTATGTTCGTACTGAAACGTACGGGACCGAAATATTACAAGACCACGTATCGTACGAAGATTTCTGCCGCGGGTTTGCGTTCTCTCTCCTCCGCATGGCCTGTCTCATCTCCACGTTCCCCGGATTCTGCGAGACATGATGATAGGAAGCAATCGGGGCGCGGAAGGCGTCGTCGGATGCGAGCTTGCGAATACGGCCGCACTATTCTTCTCAAATGCCGTTGAGATTTGGGCGAGGAAGGAAGATACTGTGTATCCACTCAGCAATTGCGGATCTGTCGCCTTGCTGTCCATCGATACAGATGATGTTAAAAATGAGGCAGATCGAGAATTGCCGATAGCCCCCTCCGATGAACCCGTGAACAGATTGAATCTTGCAGTGGGATGATCAGTATGATGCATGAAACGCTGTTTAGAGTTTGTAAGGGGCCTAACAACTCACACTTTACAGATGAGGATGGCATTTAGTTGATAAATTCACGAACAATGTCTTGCATTGTGGCTGCTTCCATCATGCTTCAAATGCCCGACGAAGAGTGTATGACTATGACCCGAGGGGACGGAGCCTGTATCATCGAGACACATGAACGCGGAAGTGCACTCTCCGAAAGCTGCGCCATGTATGATGCCGGTGCAGACTGCTGGATGTATGGATGGAGATGATGTGGGATGATCTGACCCAGCCATCCGTCAAAAGCGCCCATTATTACGCAGTGGATGTACCAAGCCAGATATTCCCGACGGCGTGGATGTGGGAACCAGTAGCGAGTATCAGACAGTGCCTTGGGAGGGGCCAAGTTGCCGTTTTTTGCTCTCTGGGATAGATATTGAGTTTGGCTTCCAAATAGGCCAGAAATAAAGTGGGAAATTCCTGGCCTGTCATTGGGACATTGTTGTTTTCTCGCTTGGTGTTGGGGCCATGCGTGGCTTGGTCGTATCCTTGCCATTTTTTGAGCTGATATTTACCACAAAAGAGGCATGAAATCTGGGAGCGAGGGAGAAATAGACAGGTTTATGGTATGGTATGTAGCTATCCCTTTGATGGCTGGCATCAACCTAACTTGCCCCGGATTCTTCCAAAGCAAGGAGAAGGAAGGCTCTCCAGTCTCCAGGTGAGATTGTCGGGGACTTATTTTAAGCTTTGGACACTGCGTCGCCCGAGTGCATGCAATGTTCCTATTTGATGGGTATTTATTATTAGCGTGATGGAGAGGAACCTTGAAATGTTGTAGCTTGTAACTCTGGACTGCCAAGCAGGAGAGAACATGGGCTACCTCGCAGGGAGTTGGGTCAGGACAAGTCCCATCTCAAGGAACATCCGGAATTGTTTTCCTTGAGGCGTGGTGCTGACGACTGTACTGATGGTCACATTTTTGAGCGACTTGTGACGGTGACGGCCAGTTTTATTTGCAGATGCTGCCGATGGCTTGGTTGACGGTTGCTATCTTCGTGAATTTACAGGAGGGAAAATGTGGTGGCACGAAGAGGAACCCGCACTGGAATTATTCTTGTCCCTCCGCACAGTGCGGAGTTTTGATTGCCGGCCTGGACAATGAGGGGTAAAAGAGCAGTGGCATCCTAGCAAACGAATGTTGCCGAGTCCAATGGGTGAACAGGAAATACCATGGAAATACTTTCGAAGGTAACGGGGATGTTTTCAGAGCATCTTCCCCCGAAGATTCCCCCGAAGACGACGTCTGTGAAAGCGACAAGCAGATATTAAAACGTCCCCTCGGCGTCTTCCCCCCTGGAGGGCTGGTGTAAGAATGCTACATAGATCGCCTGCATCGCATGACCACAGGCTACAGCTCTGAACGAGCCGAGCAAAATTGCCAGGGCTAAAGCGGAAGATGTTGGTATGTGATGGGTTGATGATCGGGGATTTTATCCGCACGCGATTTTAACTGGACAATGATGTGTTCGTGTTGGTCATCGGTGCCAGGATTCAGCGACTAAAACCGTCCATCAGTGGACCATGCTGGCATGCTCCTTTCTGTCACTTCCTTCCCCGCGCAATTGGCTTGGAAGAGATGGAGGCGAGGATGGAGCTCTGGAGCAGGGGTGCTTTCAAGATTCTGGGTACCAGAATGGGGAGGCTGGGGGTGATTCACTGCCTGTCACTGCTGTCTGGCTGTCCCTGGCCGGGAATTTGGAAGAAGGTCAGGGATATTTGGCGGGTTTCCAGAGACCGTTATGCTGGGATTGTTTTTGGAATGATTTGCGAAAGCCGGGGAAAAGATAAGCGGCAACGGCGCGGAGCGGCGAGGATTATTCAATAGTTCCCTGCGTCTCTCTCCTCGCATTGGTGGGAGTCTCGTCGTTCCTTGGAGTCTTGGGCGGAGAGGCTTCGAGATGGCTGGGCAGGATGATCGAACACAGCCAGACGGGGCTCAAGAAAGGCGTTCGAGGAGATAGATGTACGGTATACGGTATGGTATTGGTACAGTATGGACTGGACCGATTGTCCCTCGAGGCGGGATGGGAATATTGGAGGCTCGAGGATGCCGGAGTGGAGGGAGCCAGTGCCTTGGAAACGCCACAGAGCCACTCTGGGGGTAACCTCGTCGTCTCAGCGGGCGGCCTGTGAGCAGCAGCACTCCAGACTCCAGTCTGTCTCCCACCCGGGGTAGGCCTGCTTTTTGAGCTGGCGAGCTGCAATTGTCACGCTGGCCACCGAGCAGGGGAGCCCGACATAGTGGTTGAGCTGGGAGCGGCGACGAAACGAAACGGTACTGGAATTACGCTTACCGTACGCGCCCGCTCGACGCGGCTGCGGCGGACAGGCAGGGCGTATGGTGCCGTAATCGCGTAATCTATCCAAGCTGTGCTGGGGTACCTGCGGGCTGTGGACAGGCCCAGCAGCCCAGTGCGGGCGGCGCCCATCACCAACAAGTACCTCCCCATCCACCTCCCCATCCACTCCCCGTCTCCAACCTCCAACCTCCAACCTCCAGTCTCCAATGCCCTCTCCTCTCGCCAGTCCCCAGTCCAATCCGCCCGCACACACTGCTCCTCGACTCTGGCGTTGTTTGCTTGTCCTCGACTCCTCGTAGCCGGTGAGCCCACTTGGCTGCAGCGTCGCCTATCCACCGCACTGCGGCTCGCTCTGGTCTTCCCAATTCTTCGGGTGCACATTCGACTCCCGCCCAATTCCCTGGCGGTGTCTCCACCAACCTCCCTCTGCCACTCCCTCTGTGCGTTGGGGTCTGCTCAGCTGTTGTCGACGTCTTCGTGAGCTTGTGTCCCTCGTGCTGAGAGCAGGGCGGTAACTGCTAGCTGTGTTGTGGGCATAATCCCTGGGTTGCTTCCCGAGCCCTGACCAAGGAACCTGTGCCCAACTCCGTTTCTCGGCCCGCTCTAGACGTGCTGTCAGGCTGGCACAGATCAAGGTACAAATCTTATCTGCTTCATGCTTTGCGAGTCTGCTTGGCTAACTGCCTTTTTTACTTTGTGGCAGGTTTAAACCCGCGCATTCACCTTTGACGAGACGAAGCTTGGGCCCTCCCAGCGCCGTCTTCCTTTCTTCAGATCCCCCCCCCCCTCTTTCGTATCTGTTTGCTCTCTGGACCGCCTCCTCAATTCGCCATGCTATCAGCTTGCTGGGCCCTGTGTGTCTGATACGGTTCGCTCTCATAAAAATTTGCTTTATCTGGCTGTGGATGGCCGGGGGTTTTGAAGCCCCATCATCATGGAGGTAGCTCCAGACGACAAGCCAAAGGCGAGGGCGACCCCTCCACCCCAGTCTGTCCATTTACCCCCCCCTCGTGGCCCTTATGATCCTGGTTGGCGCACCCAATATAATACTTATGACGCCCCGAATCCTGACCCGCACGGTGCGCCTCCGCCTCCGCAATCTGCCCGCGGGCCGCCTGTGTATACGGGGCCCCCGAGGGGGCCCCCCGACATGTACGGACGACATGGGAGTATGCCAGGGCCATCTCCCACTTCCGAATCCCATAGCGCTTTTCGACCCATAAATGGCTCCCATGAACAGCACCCACCCACCCATGGACTTCCTCCTGGGCCGGGTCAAGGACCAGCAAATTATCGACCACATGTGGGATACCCTCCGAACGAACCTCGCCCGAACGGAGAAGCGCACTCATTACCAATGATCTCTCATGGTGATCCAGTCCAGCAAATACCTGCTTCCCATCCTCACACACCATACACACCTGGCCCTGTTCCTCAAACCCCTGGCGTCTATGATGGGGGCGGCTACTTCGTTGGACAGGCTGGAGCATCTATGGCAAATCGACAGCGAAGGACGACACGAGCACAGCAGGTAAATCGTTTTAATTAGGCTAATATTGTTTATGTTCTAACTCTGAATCCAGGCTTGCGATCAATGCCGGTCACGAAAAGCAAAATGCGATGAAGGTAGACCTTCCTGCAGTCATTGCAAAGACAACAATGTTCAATGTGTTTACAAGGATGTTCCGCCCGCCAAGTAAGTTGTAAATCGCTGCATGATAACTATATGAAAAGTCCTGACTTAGGGGTGGTGTGAAGACACGAGAGGTCGACACAGATTATTGTTGACAGGCTGGACAAGCTGGATGGTGGAAGGGATGAGGTCATGGCAAAACTGAATGAACTCTTGACGATTGTGGCCAATTTCAAATCACAACTGGATGCCTTAACTGGCGGTGTTCCTTCCCCCAAGCAGGTGCAAAAAACGCCAACCGTTCCCAAAGTAGAGGTTAACCCGACTTTGGCTTCGACAAGCAAACCATCGCCCGAAGGATATGATATTTCCGGTCTCCAGAGGGGTCCTGACTTGAGAATAAATGATGACCCCCAAGGCTCGCCGAATCTTGACACTCGTGAACTTTCAATCCCGATAGAACACATGACTGCGGCACATAAGCTACTTTTATGGCCCTCCATCCAGAAATTAGTGCCTGAGAAAATAGATGATGATTATGTGATGCGACTGGAAGAAACCCGGGGCTCGCTCAGACCCTACGGCCAAGGCGAAGGGGACGATCTCCGACGCTCTACAAGCCCGACGACTAGTACCTCCCCTGCTGTGCCCTCGCCACCGGAACTTGCATGGGGAACAGGCTATGGGATACCCCCGGGCACTGATCTCACAACATTCTCTTCAAGACCCCAAGCTGGTGGATTAACTAGTTCCGGCATCCTGAACGTCGATGAAGAAACCGTTACATCACACCTTCAAAGCTACTTGGATAATATACACAACCTCCATCCATTCCTTGATGGTCTCGAACTGCACACTTTGGTTAGTGGTTTTATCCGCAACTACAGCCCCGCAAAAGTCATGTCTCCTCCACTCCCTGCTGGCGATCCACTGGCAGGTTTGCCCAGGGGCAAGAGAAAGAGATCAGCAGACTATTCCTCGGGAATGACTGAGACAGCCTCTTATGAAGCAGCCAGTTTTGCAATTCCCAAATCCATGGATAATGCTATTGTTTTGCTTGTTCTTGCGTTGGGCGCCATATGTTCCGTGAAAACAGATCTCCCTGGACCGGTCCCTAATCCAAACACGGCCCGTCCGAGTTCACCATATCCCAATATTCTGGAGGCATCACCTAGCTTATCTGAATCGGGAAACACATCTACGTTTCGTTCCCCAAGTGAAGAGTTATACTCTCCTGCTTCTGGTCATAATCGAAGACCATCTTATGACATGTGGACCAAGTCTGATAGTAGCCCAACTTGGCGGAACATGGATGTGATTCCTGGCCTGGCATATTTTGCACTGGCTTCAGACATCCTGGGTAATCTTCTAGGAGGGAATGACTTGAAGCATGCACAAGCCTGCTTACTTGCTGCCCTTTATACTGGCCAGCTAGCTCGCCCCTTTTCTAGTCATGCTTGGATCTGTGAAGCATCCCGGACCTGTCAAGTCCTTCTGCGGCCGTAAGTTTCCTCCTCATTTGAAGGAATATTACTCTTAAGCTGATATTATTATAGTCGGAATTTTGATCTCCTGAAGAATGGGAGCCCGCGGAAGGAGCTAATTAAATTTGCATTTTGGACCTGTCTGCTGCTAGAAAGGTACTTTCCTGCTGAATTCTAATACTTGTGTTATTGAAGCTCACCTTTTTGCGCAGCGATATCCTGGCAGAATTAGACCTCCCCGCGAGCGGGATAAGCCGTTTCGAGGATCGACTTTATACCACGCATGGTCTGTTTGCCACACCTGATGTGGATACAATGTATCGTCGCAATGACACGGACATGATATACTATATGATACAAATTCATTTAAGAAAGGCTCTGAACCGGGTTCATACTGAGTTATACAAAGCTGAGAGTATGCAACGCTGTCTCCACGCTTGTTTAGTGGCATTTAATATTGACTATAATTGTAGCGCACGATTCCGGGTCCAAAAAATCCACATGGAGTACCGGGATGCAAGAGACTCTCAGCTACAATCTTGAAATATGGCGGAAATACTTACCAGAGGAATTGAGATGGGAGGACGGTGATCCACCGTCAGACAAAATCAACATTGCTCGAATGCGCGCCAAGTACTACGGAGCACGTTATATTATCCATCGGCCGCTACTCCACCATGCTCTCCATCCCATGTCCTCAAACTTGACTTCAGTGACCGCCCCATCTCCCAGTCCTTCAAATGTTTCTAGTTCACAATCACATTCATCGCCACCTGAAAAACCGGCCCTCGTCGCCCCAACACAGGAAAGACATTCAAGTGATATGGGACCACCCGGCAGAACTGTGATGGTACCAGATAAGCAACCATCGATGATCAAGCTTCTTGATTCCAAGGTCCATAAGGCTTGTCAAGCCTGCATTGAAGCAGCGATACAGAGCACAATAGCATTTGATGGAATTAAGGGACGACTAATTGTCACCAATATTTTCGGGACAGCTCATGCGTAAGTTGTTGAAATTATGCGATTTCTGATGTCCTCTTCTAATAATGTATTGACAGGCAATTTGGCAACATGCTCGTTTTATCTGCAACCTACATGTCACCGCTTTCTCAGCTCGTCGATAGGGACACGCTCAAGCACCTCCTCGATCGCACGATTAAGTTCCTGTTGCAAAATAGACACATATCCCCGAGCTTAAAGAAGGACGCGGATATCCTGATATTAATTCGCAGCAAAATTTTCGAACCTCCGACGACGAGTTTCTCATCCGCCGACGGGTCTTGACGCCCTCCGCAATGTTTGGCATCTTCTGATTGATTTTATTGTATTTGTTTCTATATATTCACTCTACATATTGGCATCACCTATATATTTGGTTATCTTTCCTTTTGGCCAATTATTTGGCATGGGCGGCAAATTGTGTTTTACATTGAAATCATCTTTGGCCCGGCGATGGAGGCATTTTTGTCTGATTTATTGTACTTTTTTTTCCTCAGTTATATATAATGTTTTATTTGCCTGTTTCAAGACTTTTTGGAGATATGGTGTACCGATGTACATGTGTTGGGTAAATCTCTCGCGTTTGGAGCCTGAGCATCCTTTTCTTGATGATACCCTTTTACACCATTTCCATCCATATTTCAGATATCGCAGGATTAAAGCATGTCTATCTTGCCCTGTTGGTGACAGTATAGGCTAGTCCATGTTATGACTGGTCAATGCTGTCTTATTTGAGGTGTTGTTCTTGTTGTTAATTTGTTTTTGGTTGCCTCTCTCTACTGTGGGCTGCCATTTCTTCATTCTTGAATTTTTGGTGTTATTTCTTCCCGGATTTTGTGATTGGGCGGCTACTCTGCTTTATTATTTTGAAATGCGATGCTTCCCAACTGTTTTATATTTCATCTTGGATTACTATTATTAACTATTATCGCTACATTGACAGAAACTCAGAAAGAAAGTATTTCCTCTCTCCAATCAATGCACGGATCAATCCCGCCTGGAGAGGGCTGGGGATTCGGGAAGTGGCGCTAGGCAGGACACGGAACCGAGGCAAGGGGGAAATTGTGTGGGGAGCCAGCTCTCTTCCAGCATCCCAGGGCTGGTTAGGGTTACGGTTCTCCGCATCAAAACAGGGTTCAATCCGGGGCTGGGCTCTTGCGAGGGCTTCACTGTCGGCTTTGCTTTGGAGAGGTTTTGGTACTTTGATCTGACCGATTTTTTAGTTACATAGCAATTGGCCTTTTTTTTTTCTTGAACATCTCTCTTATCGGTAACCGATCTGTTCATCTGCGCTTGGTTACACGCCGAGTATGCATCTGTTTGAGACTCTTGGGTGGAGGGAGCTGTAGCCGCTCTCCACGCTAGTTAACGGGGCATGGAGCGACCGTTTTCCACCAGCAATTCACATGCCGCCTATCCCTCGGACATGGATGTTGCGGTAGCGTGGGCATTTCTTACTGCCAGAAACAATAATAGGAGACGCTCTCCCAGGCCTTCTTGACCATGTCTACTATTCACTCCGTTGTTGAATAGTTGAGCCTTTTGCACTTGCAATCCTATCCCGCAATCAATTCAATCATCCCGCCATCATGCCTTCCCGCCGCTGGCCGTCTCGCGAAGGTATGTATGCCCCCCGCAAACCGCGAGACCCCTACTAACATGATCGCAGGCTTCACTGCCGACGTCGTCGGGGGTCTCTTCAAGAGCACCGCCCTGGCCCCCTCGCTCACCCTCCCCCTCTACATACTCTCCCAGTACACGCAACGAGGCCAATCCATCGCCTCTGCGCGGCCGCAGGCGCTCAAAACCCTCAAGATCCTGCTCGCCATCGGCCTAGTCCGCTCATTCAACGGGCTCATAAACCGCATCGCCCTTAACCACGGCACATCGGACACCTACAACTGGAAGAGCGAAATAGCCATTGTAACCGGCGGCAGCGACGGCATCGGACGGCGCGTGGCCGTCCTCCTCGCCGCGCAGGGCGTCAAAGTTGCCGTCCTGGACATCCAGCCGCTAAAATACCACCCGCCCGCCAACATCCGCTACTTCAACTGCGACATCGGGTCCCCCGAGGCCGTCTCCGCCGCCGCCGCCCAAGTGCGCGAAGCCTACGGCGAGCCCACGATCCTCATCAACAACGCGGGGATCGCCAAGGGCACCACGATCCTCGACGGCACCGAGGCCAGCACGCGGCAGATCTTCGACGTCAACACGCTCTCGCACTACTGGCTGGCGCGCGAGTTCTTGCCCAAGATGGTGCAGCGCAACCACGGCATGGTAGTGACCGTAGCGTCGCAGGCAGGGTACATTGTCAGCGCGAACATGGTAGATTACTCGGCCAGCAAGTCGGCGGCGGTGACGTTCCACGAGGGCCTGACGACGGAGCTGGTGACGCGCTACAAGGCGCCCAAGGTGCGCACGGTGCTGATCTCGCAAGGGTTCGCGCGCACGTATCTGTCGCGCGATCTGAACCCGGAGGATACGTTCTTCCAGCCGCTGCTGGAGCCGGAGACGGTGGCGGAGGCGTTGGTTAAGCAGGTGCTGACGGGGTCGAGTGGGCAGGTTATGGTGCCTGGGTCGACGGGGTTCTTTGCGCGGAATCTGAGGTCGTTCCCGTATTGGTTTCAGAATAATGTGAGGGATGCGTGTGAGAAGTTGATGAGGCCGCCGCATCTGAGATAGGGGGGGGTGATTTTTGTTGGGGCTTTTGTATATATCCTTGTTGTGGTTAGGGCTGAGATTTCATTTGGTTCTTTTTGTTTTATTTTATTTTTCCTGGCTGGTTATTAACTTAGTTATGTGTTTGAAGCTTTATCATTTTCTTCTCCATTAATTAGCCTCGACCTATGCATGTAATTAACTATCAGTATTTCCTATGTCTAGTATAGCCAATATCAATATCAACATCAATTATCCAACTCATTACCTGGGCTATTTATGCATGCATATCTGTGTCCACTGCCAGCCAGCAACCAGCAACCAGCAACCAACCCCCAGCCCCCCCAGCGTTCAAGTGCAGCTAAATACCAGCCAGCCACCAACTCTGTCCAACTCCCCAGCCATTGGGCGGCTGCAACTTCAAGATCGCCACTCACCAGCAGACTTTCTGCAGCGCAAAATCAAGAAACGATTTCTCTCCGTCTCATCTCCGAACCTCCTGCTCTGAAAGCTGCCATCTTTTCTACTTCTTCTATTAATTATTTTTGCATCCATGGTTCTGCCCGCGGGAACTCAACCAGGCTCTCAGCTGAGCCGCATCCACTAGTTTAGTTAACCAAGTTTAGTGTCCCGCCCGCTGTAAACAAACAAACAACAACAGCATCATCATCATCTTCTATCTATCGATCTATCTATCTATCTACATTCCAACCACAACCACACATACCATTTACGACGACCTACTACACACTCCTACCACCTCCTGCTGCTATGATACCCACCACCTAACCACCCACCACCCACCACAACAATGCTACGCTCCCTCCTCGGGAAGCCCAGCACCTCCTCCTCCTCCACCACCTCCTCCTCGAGCTCCAAGTCCCGCCGCCGCAGAGACAGAGACAGAGACAGAGACCCCGACGACACCCGCTCAACAGCCTCAACCTCCTCCCACCGCCGGCGCCGCGGGGACATCGACCCCCGCGCTTCTTCCTCTTCTACTTCTCTAGTACCTACCAGTACTACCAGCGCTACCGCCCGCAGGTCCGCCCGAGGTGACGATCGGGGTATAGATGACCTGCTCCCCGCTGTCTCGGCTAGATATGAACATGAGAACGAAAGCGTGGCGAGATCTGGGGTTGAGAGTTATGTGACGGCGGATGAGAGGGGGAGGGGTTTGGATGGGGATTTTGATGGGGATGAGATGGGGCTGGGACTGGCGAGGTCGCGCAGTGGGGATGTTGCGGATATCGATGTCGATGTGCGCGAGGATGATGAGCGGTCGGTTGCGAGGAGTGAGCGGAGGAGAAGGGAGAGGGGCCATGATGGCCATCGCGAGCGGGAGAGGAGTGGGGATCGGGAGAGGGAGGAGAGGAGGAGGCTGCGTAGAGAGCGCGAGAGAGACGGGGAGAAGTCGCGCCGACGGGCGCCCTCTCGTGAGGTCATTGTTAACAATCCCGAGTTTTCTACCTCGCGCGCAGACCCGGGCGGCGGCGATGAGGGGTTCATGGCTGAGATAAACCAGCCTGGTTTCTCGCAGTTTCCCATGCAATATACCAATACTTTCCCCGGCGCGGTGCCGGGACAGCCTCCCCCCGTGGATCCGCATCAGGTTCCTACTTCTCAGCCGTATCATCCTCCGCCGGGGCAGCTTCCGGGCGGACCACCGGGTGTTGTCGCCCCGCCGGCTCCGGCTGTAGGTGAGGCTGCGGAATATTACAATGACCAGGGGCAATCGGTGGCAACGCAGCCGGGCGTTAGACCGAATCCGCCTTCTCTCATCATTGGCGCGGAACCGCATCTGATGGCTGCTTCGGCAACGCCCAATCCGCCTGCGGAGCCCTCGTCGATGGGCCAGTCTGGTGCCGCTGCTGATTTTTATGGAGGTCCTCCAGTATCATCTGCTGAGCCCCATGGCAATCCTCCCATCCAGCCCAGCCCGGTCTTGTCGGATAGACCACCTAAGCCGAGTAAACCTGGGCAGCCATCAGTCGCGGCGGCAGCGGCTGCTGGAGTGGCTACCTATGGTATTGGCTCCGCCGTGCTGAATGGCTCGAATGGACACCATACGCCATCGTCATCTTTTACCCCCCATCACGCACCACATCTGTCAGATCCTAGTTATCATCCCGCACTCGATGGCGGCCGCCCGCCAAAACCGAATAAACACCATTCAATGCCCGTCGCTGGGGCTGCGGCATTGGGAGCCGTTGCCGGGTATGCCGTTGCTGGCCACCACTCTACACCCCAAAGACCTAGCACGTTTGGTGGTGGCGGATACCAGCCAGGGTCATTAGCTTATCATCAACGTCACCACGGTCCCTTGAGACGGTTTATCAATTTCTGGAAGGATCCCGAGGCTGTTGCTCAGTTCGAGGAGTATTCCGAATACATTGGCGTTTGCAAATACTGTTTCGAACCAGGCAGTACCCCGTTAGAGGCACCGCGAAAACATAACCCCAAACGCCGTCGGTATAGTGATGAGCACGGCGGCAGCGCTATCCGAGTCGACAAGGCAGGCCGATATACGCCGTCCGATCACGAAAGCCGGCGCAAGAAATCGAATAAGAAATCCTGGCTCGCCGCTGGCCTTGCGGGTTATGTTGGCAAGTCTCTCCTTGATCGGAAAGAGTTTGATGATTCTTACAGTATTCGGTCTGGGCGTCCTGCAAGCTCAGTGACAAGTACCAGTACCTCCTCTTTGGGGAAGAAGAGTCGTACCTCGAGAGGAACTGCTATATACTCAAATCGATCTCGCTCTCCACTCGGCATTTCATCTGACTACGGTAGGGACGGAAAAGGCCATGCTAGCGGCTCTCATTCGCCGGGCCGCCATCGCGGTGATGCGGATGACAAGAGTTCTTATCGTCGTCGTCGATCGCGGTCGCGCTCAAGATCCGTATCGCGAGACAGAAGCCATTCTGGACTAAAGACAGCCGCCGTTGCTGCTGGAGCGCTCGGTGCGGCGTCTGTGATTTCATCTAAATCGCGACGGAGAAGAAGCCGGAGCAGATCTCCCAAGAAATCCCGGAGCAGATATTCCTCTTCAAATGGATCAACAGTCGATATCTCTCGCAGCTATAGCAAGCCGGGCATATCTGGATTTACATCGTTCTTCACCTCTCCATCTGAGAAGAAGACGAAGGTACACACCAAGAAGATGACGAGGAAGACGAAGAAGAAGAGAAAGGGATTTTTCAGCTTTTCCTCTTCTTCATCGGGTTCTTCGTCGTCTTCCATTACCTCCTCATCTGACGATGCCGACCTTGCTTTTGGAACCGGTTTCATTAAGTCTCCTAAAGGCAAGAAGGCTAGCCGGAAACGAGACGATCGTGACGTTGATGCTGCACTTCTGGGACTCGGAGCGACGGCTGCTGGTATTGCTGCTTCTGTGAACGGGAGGCGTGGGCGTGATGGTATCTCCATCAGAGACAATCGATCCCCTCACTCGATTTATAGGAACGAGACGAAGTCGACTGCCTCTGGGCCGGTAGCTGCAGATGGCTGGGAGTATGTATCGGACGAAGGCTCAGCTTCTTCAAGCGTTGATTCCGCATTGGCATATGGCGGCTCGGCCTCAATTCATAGTAAAGACTCACAAGACTCGGGAACTTCCAAGTGGGGATGGAGATGGGGATCCAGCAAGAAGAAGAAGAGGAGCTCCGAGCAACAATATGCCAACCGGCCTGAGGCACGCGATTATGTTCAACAACCCGGCTACCCTCTCCCGAGCCAGCATGCCCCGCCAAGCAGCGTGGGTAGTCTTCCATCCATGCATAACGTGTACCCGATTCCCACAGGCGATCCATCTCAGTTTGACGCGACGAACCAGGGTTCCTATGCATCTCAAACCCAACCTTATATCCAACCCCAGCCTCCATTGGTTGCCCGACAGGTGCCTACTCAGATCGAACATCCGCAGCCGATAGTGCCTGTTTCCCAGGCTCTGTATACAACACAGGCAGAGCTAGCACAGTCCTACGTCGCTCCAACTGCGGCTCCCGTTTTCTCTAGATCTTCCGGCGAATATGATGATCGCCATTCTCGCACGTCACAGGATCAATATGGTATCCAGCCATTGATTGAGAAAACGCGCAAGGACAAGTATGAGGACGATCGGTACTCCTCTAAATCCCGCGATGAATATGGCATCCAGCCCCTCGTGGAGAAAGTCCGCAAGGACAAGAAATATGAAGAAGAAACCCGCTCCCGAACCTCCAGAAAGGAAAGCGGCCCTCGACGAAGAGCTTCGTCGCCGATCATCTCTACCACTCACGACGGAAGCTCAAGGCCCAAGGAGCACAGACGGAGTACCACGTCGCAAGTCCAATTCGATTTGACGGAGGAACAGGAAGATAAGGAGCGTCGGCAAATGCGTTACGAAGAAGATCGGGAAACCAGACGCCGAGAGAGGGAGTTCAGGGCAGTTGCTGATAGAGAGCGGAGAGAACGCGAGAGGGATGACCGTCGGGAACGCGAGCGCGAGTACACGGATAGACCTATCGATCCTATCGATAAGGAATCAAGTAGTAGACGCAGCGATGTGTCTACAGGCTCGTCGAAGGTGACGCCCATCGCGGCTAGCGTTCTGGGTGGTGCAGCCATTGCTTCCGTCGTAAGCGAAATCGAGGCGAGAAGGGAACAGAAGCGAGCCGAAGAGCGACGGGAGCAAAGACGGAAACAAAGACGGGGAGAATATGTTGATGAGGACCGTCATGATGACTACTCGGTCGATTATCGGGACAAAGATGTTGGTGAAACGAAGAAGATTTTCGACATTAAAGACATACCCACGACAAAAATACGCCTGGCCAGAATGGCAGCTGATAGAGTCAAATCATCCCCCGTCTACGAGAATTATGCAGACTACTTTACCCCTGAGGAGCTGCGCCATAGCGGAGATGATCATTCTATCCGTAGCGGCGTTTCAGACGTTGGGTCTTCCGGTCCTCCCAGTCCTAATATCATCCTTATCGAGCCTCAGAGTGTCAGGTTGGAGCGCGAGATGGCAGCAATGCTGGCGGAGCAGAGAATGGCTGAGGGAATTCCCCGCCTCAATCTCATCAAACCTACTCCTCCGCCTAGTGTTGCGCCGTCAGTAATAGGCGACGATGACGCTGCCCGTCGCCGAACCCCTTCGCCTAGAAATACTGACCCTATCATTGACCATGACGAGCCACAGCCCCGTAAAGTCGACGTTGCAGATATCATCTCTCAACACGTCGAGGACAAGAACTCGCCCGACCCAGAACCCGTACTGGTCCAACCAAACCACGAGGACCGCTCAATCTCACCAATCCCCTCAGTCACAGAAGAGCCGCGTTCGCGACAGTCTTATGTGAGCGACGTCGAAGACGAGCAAACTGAAGACATTCCAGCCCCCCAGCATATCCCGGGCGAATTTGGGAACGACATCGAATTCGCAGCCACCCTCGCTGCCGGCGCTACGCTTGCAGGATTCAATTCCGCTGTCGTAACTGACAATCCGACATATCATCGCCGTGACTCACCGCCTGGTTCTGAGGCGGAGGGCGCTTTTACCTCTCCTGTTGCGGAGGCGATCGTGGAACGTCGCGCTAGCCCTCCGACATATGGATATGTTGGGGATAAGGAGCTTCCTCTTACTTACGACGAGGCTGGCGCTAAGCTGTCACGGGTGGCTTCGAAGGAGGAACGGGCTGATATTGAAAAATCCATACCGTTAGACGAGGACGTTGGCTTGCATAGTAGACCGGCTGCCGAAGAGTCTGAGGAACGGCCAGCCAAGCTTTCAAAGAAGGAGAGGCGGAAGATGAGCAAAGGCGCCAAACGGAAGAGTCAGGATCAGAGCGTAAGCTACGATGACCCTGAAATGCCGACAACTGGGATCGAGACCTCCGATTTTGCCTCGACTCTTGTGTCTGGCCAAATCACTGAGGAGCCCGAGACGATCAAGTCTCCGATTACTGAAGTTGGAGGCTTTTCAAAGAAGTCCGCCAAACGCGGCGATGAATTCTTCGATGCCGAGGAGGGACCTTCCAGCCCATCTGATGACATCAATGGTAATGGCAAGGGATCCGGGACAACTACTATCGAGCGATTTCTGGAAGGAGCCGAGTTCCCCCATCGGCCTGATGACGAGAGAAGCCTTGAACGTCACCAGCCCATATCTCCCAGCCCTCACGATGAACTCGACTCTGGACAAGCAGAAAAGACCAAAGAACAAGATTCCGCAGAGGACCACCGGCCCATGCCTGGAGATTGGGATGAGCCCAAGCAGTCGAAAAAGTCGAAGAGAAAGGCCAAGAAAGCTGCCAAAAACATGACGGATGATGACTTTGTCGAACCCGACGCTCCATTGTCTGCTGAAAAGCCACAACCCGAACCTGAACCCGAGTTCGAGCCATCGAAAAAATCGAAGCGCAAGTCTAAGAGAAATGGTAAACGATTTGAACCTGATGATGATGACGAGCCCGCCGCCCAGACGGTGGATCGTGACGTTAACGTTAACGTTGACATTGGAGAAAATGGCGACGACCGTGATGATACCGCTTCACTTTCTCGCTCGAATACCCTAGCCAATGACGATGACGACGTTGAATCAGTGGAGTCATTGAAATCAAGATCTAAGCGCCGGTCAAAGCGCGATAGCGAAATCTTCGACGAACAATCGCCCAAATCTAAACGCGATAGTAGGGTCTTTGATGACGCCGCATCCGTCGTCTCCTCGCCGGCCAAGCTTGATGATTCAAAGGAAAAGAAGAAGGGCAAGGATAAGGATAGCGGTAAGCGGAGCAGTAGTGGTGGTGGTGGGTTCTTTGGATTATTTGGGGCTTCCAAGTCGCAGGAGTCGTTGTCGGATAAGCACAAGTCTAGAGATGTGCGGTCTGAGGCTGGTGTTGATGAGCTTGAGGATGGCGAGAAGAGGCGGAGGAAGAAGAGGTCGTCGAGGAGTCGACGGGATCGTGATGAGGATGATGATAATGATGATGCGCGGTCTGTTGTTTCTTTGGAGTCGCCTGGTGCTGATAGGGATAGGGGGAAAGGTGGTGGGGAAGGGGAGGGTGAGGGTGAGGGTGAGTGGGATGGATTTGAGCATCGGAAGAAACGCAAGGATCGGAGACATCGGTATGAGGAGATTGTGGATTCAGTGAGGGCTGGTGATGGGCAAAGTAATGTATGATAGTCTTTTGTTCTTCTACGTTTTGGGCTTCTAACATCTAGTTTTTTTTTTTTCGCTTTTTCGTTTTGACTATCAAACATGGAACAATTCTATCATATGCTGATATGTTTCCCTATGCTTATTTAGGCCGGCCGTTCCACAACATCAAACGGCCATGACAGCGGCGATGGAGACGAAACAGAAACCCAAGAAAACCAGTCTTTTTTAGGCGCGCGCCCCGAAATGCCATTGACGCGTGATGGTGCTTCGGGGCTTTTCGATTCGGCCCTTCTTCCACAGCAAGACAAACAGCGCATGCGCAGCCGGTCTGTTTCACCGGCGCCTGGCAGGAGACTTTTCGAGCTACAACCTCAGTCTCGCAGTCGCCCCGCCTCCCCTTCATCCCTTGAAGGCGGCCGGCTGCCATCGAGCTCTCTTGCGTTGCATGAAGATCCTCATTCGGCTTCTTCCCAGGTCCTCGCGTCGTCGCCGACTCGGGTGCCGTTACATTTCCGTCGACCCAAGTCCTCGAGTGGTGTGGTAACCAAATCGCCAACGGTGGCAGATGTAGCGGAATCCCCCAGCCAGGGAAAAGGCGGCAGCAGCAAACGGCCCAGATCCACCGAGTTCAAAACTTCGCTAGGAGAGTTCCGGCCACTCTGGCTCGTCGAGCGACATAGTGCTGTAAAGTTGGACAGGGCACCGGACGAGCCGTACCCCTCGCTTCCCTCGAGTAAAACCACCTCGCGAACCTCGTCAGTGGAGGATTTGAAGGCGTCTGCGCTCCCTGAGGGATTCGCGTATGAGCCGCCCGCTCATCAAGCCGAGTCCTTGAGCGAACGGCGAAAACGGCCCCTTTCTCTTCAGCTCGGTGGCGAGGATGACCTTTACGATGCCGATATCCTAGATTCCCAGCAAGCGACACCGACTGCGGCATCCTTCCATGCGGCGGCGGAGAAGAAGGAGAAACCAAAGTACGAGTTCCACTCGCCGTCGGAGTTACTTCTTGATCCGTTGGGACTGCCTCCTTCGCCTTCGTGGAGGCCTTTGCCTTCTCCCGAAGGCTCTATGGTGGGTGCAAGGGAGATCGAGGCTGCGGACCGGGGATTGGATTTGGAAAATTTACCTCCCCTTCCTCGTTCGTTGACAGCATCTCCTGAGCCGGAGGTGCCGTTGCCTCCTTTACCAAATAGTCGCCCTTCAACGTCCCATACTGAGGGTGGCTCTCGTTTGGCTGAGGGGTTGCTGGCTGGTGCCGCAGTTGGACTTGCTGCTAGTGTTGCTGCGAGCGTTTTCGAACAAAAACATGCTGAAGATAAAGCCCTGGACGAAGATTTGAAGTTTGAGGTTCCCCGCGAGCAAACCGATGACGATAAAGAAATCACTCTCTCCACGACCGAACCAACCAGAGAGGTGGGATCAAGCGTTATTTCTGAAGTTGTTGAAAAAAACCAGCCTGTCGATATTTCCAAATCGACCCACGCACGCAATGACTCTGAGCCTAGTGTCTCTTATTTTTCTGCTGAAGAAGGCGATTTTAGAATGCCTGGGTCTTTCACTCCTGAGGAACTGGCTGTTGGAGAAGGCCAAGCGTCCAAACTCCACCAAGAAATTACGCCAAGTGCCCCGGCCGCTGATGTGCCCGCTACTGCAAGCGTGGTGTTCGACGAAGGATCCGAGAAGCTGGTCCCCGAGCCTACAGAACCGGTTGAAATCGCGCCTCCTGAACCATCAAAGATTGAAGCAGATGACTTCCAGCCCGCCTCTTCAAAGAAGGCCAAGAAGGGCAAGAAGAATAACAAGAAGAAGGGCCAACATGCCGATGCTCCTGAGGATATCCAAGCCACGCTCTCCGATGACAAGATCCAGGGTGGCGAGGCTCAACCTACCTCTCGCTCCGTCGACGATGATATTATTCCCCCCGCTTCCGAGAAGATGCTAGAAGAAAAGGAGGAGCCGCAGCCAATAGAACCTGCACAGGAGGACGCTCCATTTGTTGAAACTCTGTTGCCGGCAGCTGTTACTGAGCCTCCTTTCCCGGAAGAGTCTTCCTCCCAGGGCCGCGCTGAAGCCGTTGATGCCGAATTTGAGTTCCCTGTTACAAAGAAGAAAGGCAAAAAGGGCAAGGGAAAACAGAAACAACGGACTGATCTTCAACATGTCAACGAACCTGCCAAGGATGACCTTCCTCCCCAACCAAAGGAGCCTAATCTAGAGGCTAAGCAAGAAGATTCCGCACTTCAAACAGACGAAAACAAGCAAGATATTCCGCCGCCAAGTGAGCTGGTCGAGATTGACCCAGCCTGCGTTGCTTTGCCTGATGACAAGGACGAGATTTCCGAGCTCCTAAGGGAGGATGTACAAGAACCGCCTGTTACCACAGATGAACCGCAGTCTGCTAAGGTCCTACCTGAAATTCAAGGTGACTCGACATCGGTGCCTCCAGAATCTTCTGATTCTAGCAGTCACAAAGGACCCATCGATGCCGAAGACCCTGCTAGTCACCCTCCCGCTGATGATGCCGATGACACATGGGATCAGCCAAGTAAAAAGAAGGGGAAGAAGGGCAAAAAGGGGCGGAAGTCAATGACCATGGATGAACCTACTGCCAAGTCCCTTGAGGCACCTGAACCCGCTGAACCGTATCCAAGCGATGATTTGAAACTGGAAACCTCAACCCTCAACACAGCCATACAGGAAAGGGAACCCGAGCCCGAGGCCGAAGCACCAGTTCCAGAAAACGTCCACACCGCAAGTATCCCGCTCGACAAAGAAGCTAATGCCCCCGAAGAACAAGCAGCCAATGATATCCCACCACATCCAATAGGTGGATCTGATGCACCACAAATCGACACGTCGGCGAAACGTTCCAAAATGCAAAGTAGGAAGGATAAGAAGAAGCGGAAATCCTTGTCTGTTCCCGGGGAGGAATTGGAACAGTTGGAACCGTCAGGTCCTTTGCAAGATCTATCTGCCGCTGAGAAAGCGAGTGAGGATCAGCCTGAGCCCGAATCATCGATTCAAGAACGGGAGATCATGCAGGGAGACACGCTAGTAGCGTCGCCCGATGATGATGCTAGCAAGGGTTCGCAACTTGAGGAAGATATTCAACACCCTTCGGCCACGCTAGAGTCTCAGGAGCTAGTCCAGAAAGATTCCGTACCCGCTTCGGTGGAAGAAGACGTCGCCGCCAGGGATATTGTACCCGAGCCTGAGGACCTCCCCACGGCTCCATCCTCCGAATCTGACATCGCCGGCTCTGCCCCATCCACTGATGAGCCCGTACCGCAAGTTGCTGAGCCTGAGGAACACCCTTCCGAGGCCGAACCTTTTGATCTCCCCAAGACCAAGAAGGGGAAAAAGGGCAAGAAGAAGCGTCAATCGGTAACTTGGGAGGATGATATCCCTCCTACTGGATCCTCGGAACAGAAACCAGCTGCATCCGAAATGGATACTGCCAATGAACCATCAGCCGAAGCGGAACCCACTCCACCTGCACTGGCAGAGGGTGGGGAAGTAGAGGAGTTCCAGAGTGCCAAGTCAAAGCGCAAGGCCAAAAAGGACAAGAAAAAGAAGCAATCTCTCGACTGGACGGTGGATGAGCCTTCTGCCCCTGTCTCTGAGGAGCCAAGAGAACATGCTGAACCCGCTGTCGAGATGCCATCTGAACCGTCAAAAACCATGGGGACACCAGCGGCGCAACCCGAGGCTACAACTGAAGAATCTAGAGAGCTTCCATCGTCCTCCGAACAGCCACCTGAGGAACCTGAACCTGCTGTCCACGAATCATCCTCGCACCCACCTGAAGAGGAACAGCCGCGCGCTACCGCAGCCGAACCGGTAGAGGTCAAGCTAAGCGCCAAAGAAAAACGCAAGGCTAAGAAGGACAAGAAAAACAGAAAATCTTTGGACTGGGCAGCTGAGGAATCCTCCGCACCTCCTGTAGAGGAGTCAGTGGAACAGGTGGTCGAGCCCGTTGTTGAACAATCTTCGATGATGGCGGAACAATCTGCTGGGCAGGATCAACCAATTGTGGAGGAGCCTTCCGAACCACCTGCATCTACTGAGGAACAGGCGCCCAAACAGCTCGAGGCCGCTGTTGAAGAACCTCCAGTGACAATGGAACCGCCAGTTCAGGAAGATGAACTGGCTATGGAGGAGTTTTCTAAGGCTTTTGTTGAGCCTGAGCCTGAGCTTCAGGCTCCTGCTGAGCCGTCTCTGCCCCTCCCTGATGCGCACGAAACTCACGTCGCCCCAACCGAAGAAGTTGCCGAATTTCAATTGAGTGCCAAAGAAAAACGCAAGGCCAAGAAAGACAAGAAGAAGCGACAATCTCTAGATTGGACACTCGATGAGCCTTCTATGTCAGCGGCGGGACAATCAACAGAGCAGGCTGAGGTTGTTACTGAGGAGCCTTCGGCACCTTTAGTCACTGCTGACCCAGAACTGTCCACTGAGCCATCTTCCCATCAAGTCGACGGAGGAGAGCTTGCCCCTTCTGCAGAACCTCCAGAACCTCAGTTAACCGGGAAAGCCAAACGAAAGGCCAAAAAGGACAAGAAAAAGCAGCAATCCCTCGACTGGACAACAGCAGAGGAACCGTCGGCGCCAGTTGCGGAGCAATCCGTGGAACAACATGTTCAATCTCCAGCTGAAGCACCTTCAGAACCCTTGGAAACGAAAGAGCCGGAACCAGCGCGTGAATCGTCATTAGTGCCTCCTGAAGAAGAGCCGCCCGCCCCCACTGATCCAGAGCCCCAGCTAACCGGTAAAGCCAAGCGCAAGGCCAAAAAAGACAAGAAGAAGCAACAGGTTCTGGAAGGGACGCAGAATGAGCCTTCTGCTCCCGAGGAGCAACCATTAGAGCACATTGAAGGCCCAGTTGAAGAGTTTTCCAAGTCTTTAGACATGCCTGCTTTGGAGCAGTCTGAGATCCCCACTGAAGATCCTTCGGCATCTTTGGTGAGCACAGAACCAGAACCACTGACGAAATCTTCTTTGCCTCCCCCTGTTGAAGAAATGCCCACACCTGTTGAGGAGCCATTCGAACCTCAATTAACCGGCAAAGCAAAGCGCAAGGCGAAGAAAGACAAGAAGAAGAAGCAGGCTCTAGACTGGACAGTCGATGAGCCTTCTGGAGAGCAGTCAACGGATCAAGTCCAACCCGCGATAGGAGAGCCTCCCATATTCTCTGAAACCACTGCGCAGCCAACGGAGTCTGTTGAGCATCCTCTTAAAGAGACTTTGGAATCCCCGAAGGAGCCAGAACCAGAACCACCCATTGAAGCTTCTCTGCTCAAGTTGCAACCACCCGCCGAGGAAGACAAACCCGCTGCAGATACGATGGAGCCTACAATTGAAGAGGACTCTGGAATGCCCGCCATGCCCGGTTCTTGGGCCGATGATGACCCCGTTTTGACGGACAGTCCTGAGACAGGCACCGGATCGGCTCCACCCGAAGCACCTCCTGCCAACGACGACGGTAATGAATTTCCGATTTCCACAACCAAGAAGAAGAACAAGAAAAACAAGAAGAAATCCAGACTGGCTGATTGGACTGATGAAATTGAGTCTCCGCAGGTAGAACAAAAAGCAGAAGAAGAACCTTCTTCTAAATCAACAATTCCCGAATCTGTGGAACAACCGTTACCCAGCCCAGCAGAAGTGCCCGAAGATGTGCCTAGCTTGCCAGTATCTGAGCCTGTCCAGGAACGTGTCGAGTCCATCCTTGTGCCAGATATCTCTGAAACAACAATTCCTAAAGATCCCACCACGTCCTCCTTCGAAGCGCCTACTATAAGTGAAAGTCACCCAGCTTTGGCCGAGGAACCCGCACCACAGGCCACGCAAGACGATATTGCCAGTGAATCTCTCCCTGAACATCTTAGTGCTGATAGCGAGGGTCGCCCTCCAACCGGGGACGATATAATTTCTGATACGACCACTTCCCATCCAGCCCTTGTTACGGGTCAAGAGCACATTCCATCCACCGACCTAGCCCGACCCGTATCTCCGCAATTGGCCCCCCTGCCTCAAGACGTTTTCATTAGCCAAAAGGACGATGCAACAAGAACCTTAGATGTCACAGTGGAACAGGAAAGGTCTATCGATGTACTCTCAAAGAGCGACCTTCCACCAGCAGAGACACCGCAACCAGCCCAGGAAGAAGCGGCCAACGAAGAACCTCAAACCGCGCACAGAGGACAGCCTATGGAAATTCATGTTCTCGATCAGGCTTCCGAGGTGCCTCTCTCTTCTGAAACGCCCACCACCAATTTAGGCCCCGAGAGCCACGCACCAGCTGAACCGGAGCTCGACGAATGGAACGTCCCCTCGACCAAAAAGGGAAAGAAAAAGAAAAACAAGAAGGGCCTAGGCATTACCGATCAGCCCGCTCCCGCCGTTGACGAACCTACTGTCCCTCCTGCTCCCGAGCCTGCCACTGTCGAGGAAACCACAGAGCCAAAGGAGAAAGCTGTTGACGAAGAAACTCCCAGCTGGTATCTACCCACGACGACAAAGAAAGGCAAAAAGAAAAATAGGAAATCTCGTGGCCTCGAAGATGACAGCCTCCCCATTGGTGACGCGCAGCCAACAGATCTACCCGATGCCCCAGAGGCTGTAGCCGCTCCTGAACCTCAGGAGCCGCAAAAGGAGGAATCCGATCCCTGGAATCTCCCCTCGTCAAAAAAGGGCAAGAAGAAGAATAAGAAGGGTCGAGTATTTGAAGACGAGCCCATTATTCCTGACAACAAACCGACTAGTGATGATTCAATTGAGGTTGGTGATGCTTCGAATACCGCTGTTGCCACCGAAACACCAGTCGAACCACAGGAAGATGATGGCTGGGGCCTGCCAACTACCAAGAAGGGTAGGAAAAAGAATAAGAACGCCCAAGCTTTTCAAAATGATACTGCCCCTTCTGATGAGCCGTCACCCCCACTGGCCACCGAAGATCCTGCCTCTCAGATGGATCTTGAGCCCCAGACTGAGCAAGTACTGGAAGAATGGGATACCCCCGCGTCAACAAAGAAGGGCAAGAAGAAAAACAGGAAGGGTCGAGATATTCCGGATGAAGACTCTGTGGCCGTTGAGAACACCCCAGCATTTGAACCTACAGAGCCTGTAGTCCCTGAACTCCCAACTCGCAGCCTATCGAAGAAAGAAAAGAAAGCCAAGAAGAAAGGGAAGAAGGCACTTTGGGATCCGGAGGACGATGGCGAAGCCACCAACGACAGCCAACAGCCCGCCGTAACTCCTGAGGTAGAACCTACTATTCCATCTGAAGCCCGCTCCTCCGAAAACGAGCCCGCGCTTGCGGCTCAGATAACTGAGGCAGAGAGAGCGGCGGAGGATGTGCTTGACAAGAATACCAAATCATTGCCTGTGTTTGAAGAACCAACTGAGCCTTTTCATACTGAACGAGATAATGTTGATGAAGCAAAGCAAATTCAGCTCGACATTGGCAACATTCCCGCTTCTGAAGTGCCCGCCAAACCGGAGTTGATTGTACAGGATTCGAAGGATGCCGAGGTAGGAGTGGGTGAGAAGGATGATGTTTGGGAAGAGACAGGGAAGAAAAAATCAAAAAAAGATAAAAAGAATAAGAAAGGAATGAAGGTTGAAGTTGGCGTGGAGAAAGCGGAGGAAGAACGTGAAGCAAAGCCAACTCAGGAGGTTGTTGCCGAAGAGACTCCAGCGATAACCCGGTCTCTATCGAAGAAAGACAGGAAAAAGAAGAAGCGTCTTCAACAGTTCTACGATGAAGAGGCAATAGAACAGCCCGAGCAACCTCCGCAAGAGCCATTGCAGACTGAGACTCCTCTAGTAGAAGAGGCGGAATCCAAAAAGGTGGGACTGGAAGAAGAGCTGGCGGAAGAGCCAAAAGTCGACGATGATTATTGGCCAACAATCGACTGGAATAAGGGAGAGACTGGAAGGGAACTTCAATCCGGCTCCATGACAACAAAGGTCAAGGATCCCGACACCTCATCTCTTGATCTCATTCTCTCTGGTGATGAGCCAAAGTCCCTGGGCGAAACTGTTGTGCAGCAACCGCCGGATGCGTCAGGGTTAGCTGGCGATAGTATCGGCGACTTCGACGAAGACGCAAGTCCCGTCGGTGAAATCTCAGAGCACCAAGCGATGGCGTATGCTGCGATGGCTGCATTAAACCAAGAGACGCCTAAGAAGGTTAGGCATGTTGCCCGCCGTCGCACAGAAAGCGAGCACAGCGATGAACTACCTGAGATTTCACTGGATGACACAGCAGAGGGCTTCCTCGCAAGCATTGACCGAGTGCAGCCCCAGCAGGATCAAGACGCCTACGGATCGCCATCTTTACCTGCAGTAACAGATCTACCTAGCACAGCACAACCACGGGCCTTGGATCTTGCTGCAGCGCCAGCTGACACGGCGCAGGCTACTCGATCGGTTGTTGAAACTCCGGAAGTGGACGATTTCTGGGGTGTCAGTGGAAGCAAGGGAAAAAAGGGTAAGAAGGGTAAAGGTAAAAAGAAGGCCGACGAGACCATCGCACCACCCGAACCGAGCATTGAACCCACTGTGGAATCCAAGCCTGAAGCACTACAGGCTGCAAAAGACGACGATGATGATTTCTGGAGGGACAGTGGGAAGAAAGGGAAGAAAGCCAAGGGTCGTAAAAGGGGTTCAAATGATACAAAAGACGGCCCTTTAGGTGAAAGTCGCCAGTCGGCGCTGGAAGCCGAAGAAAAGCACGCTCTAGGAGGGAGTTCTGGATCAAAAGACATTCAGGGATCTGACCCGCCTGGATCCTCCGGGCTCGTCGCGACTGTCTTTCCGTTTCTTGAACGGGTAGCGGCAAGGCGACCCTCACAAGAAGCCAAGGATCAACCTCTCTTGGAAACCTCAGAACGATCGATGTCGATAGATGCGCCTACATTTCCCCAATCCTTCAAGTTAGCCGCAGATCATGAAACCATGTCCAGGTTCGAAGAACCCGTCAAGGGGCGCTCAAGCCTTGACGCCATTCCCCAAAGTACCGATCGTTCTATGGATGTGAGTGATATGAATTCCGAGCGCGAGCTACCAGTTATCAAAGACACTCCCAGGCGGGAACCTCCCCTTGCGGATGCAGAAGCCGAAGAGAGCGTCTCTGCACGTTTTCGTTCGTCTCCGTCGACGCGAGTTGACGTAGAGCATTCTAGCCCGGCACCCCATACCCCCACGATGCACGGCCGCCCTAAAGATTTCCTCTCGGGAACACCAACTCCGCTACCGGCTGGTGAGCCTACGGAACATCCACGATCAATATTCGGGGGTCCGTACGGGCTTGGGGGGGACCAGGGCGCAATTGCCTCACCACCACGCACACCCCTAGCCACAATCAAAGAACATGTCCCCGAGGAATCCGCCCGCCATGCTCGACACCGTGACCTGGCCGATGTGGGCTCTCCTGAGCGAGGAATCAAATCCGCGCGACACACTGGAAGCCCGCAGCTGACGATTGGACCGGAGCATATGCTGCCACAGCCCAGATCGCCGCGTCCGTCCAAGCCCGCTCGTGCCCGCGACAGTGTGTCCGGCGCTGTGTCTGCTCAGCCAGCCACACTCGACATGCCCAAAAAGCGGCGGGGTGAGCGGGCGCCCGCCGACGCGAGACGGACAGCGAGCAGCCCGTACGCCGACAGCCCCACGCCCGCCGAGCGCAAGGAGGCCAAGGGACAGCCGCGGGCGCGCAGCATCGGCAGCACCGAGTCGTTGTCGGCGGAGTCAGGGGCTACGCTGCGGCGCGGGCACAGCGGCGACCTTAGGGCGGCAAGGCGGCTGGCCGAAGCGGGCGAGGCACGTGACGACGACGTGGCGGGCGTTCCTTCGTCGTCCAACTACGATCCGTTGACGGACAAAGGGAAACGCGCTGTGCGAGGAGGCATGGCCGACGTCTATGTGAGTCTCTCCTGTTTGTAATTACAACTATATAATTAATTATATATCCCGCTGACATGGCTTCCCTCCGCAGGAAGGCTGGGGCGACGTGCCCGGCTCCTCTCCCCGCTCCCCCACCCGCCCGCCCAGCGTCCGCCGCCGCCGCAGCTTGCAGCACCTCCACGACCTCGAGTCCCGCGTCGACCAGCTCGTCTCCGAGAACCGCCTGCTCTCCTCCGCCAAAGCCACCGCCGAGCAGCAGCTCGAGTCCCAATCCCTCGCCCATCGCCAGACCGAACGCGCCCTACAGACACGTGACCAGGACATTGCCAACAAGGACCTGGAGATCCAGCAGCTCAAGAACTCGCTCGACTGGTTCCAGAAAGAGATTGCGCGTCTGACCGAGGCCAACGAGAGCCTTACTGCGACCAGTGCGGCACTGCAGGCCTCGCACGAGTTAGAAGCGAGCCAGCATGCAGCGGCCAAACAAAGCTTGAGGGAGCTCCAGGACCAACACTCGCAGCTGTCTGCCGGGCTGGAAGGGATTGTACAAAACGAAATCAACAATGTGTTGGCGGAGAAGAATGCGGAACTGCAGCATTTGCGCGCCGAATTAGCCGACGCGCGGGAGAAAGTCAAGGCGCTTCAGATACAGATCATGGAGTCAATGGGAGACAATGTTCTTGTTTTCCGCGATGAAGACTACTTTGACGGACAGTGCCAGAAACTCTGCCAGCATGTGCAGCAGTGGGTTCTACGCTTCTCCAAGTTCTCCGACATGCGCCTTTGTCGCCTCACCAGTGCTATCCGCGACGAAAAGGTGGCGCTTCGGTTCGAAAACGCCATCCTCGACGGGTCCGATGTCGATACCTACCTCTCTGATCGAGTGAGGCGGAGAGATGTGTTCATGTCTGTTGTGATGACTATGGTGTGGGAATACATCTTCACGCGCTACCTGTTCGGCATGGACCGGGAGCAGAGGCAAAAGCTCAAGACGCTCGAAAAACAGCTGAGCGATGTCGGACCACCAAGTGCTGTCCAGCAATGGCGAGCGACGACCCTCTCGCTCCTTGCCAAACGACCCGCGTTCGAAGAGCAGCGGGCCAACGACACAGAGGCCGTTGTCCAGGAAATCTACCATACGCTCTCCAAGCTGCTTCCGCCGCCCCGCGAGCTGGAACATACGATTCTGGAGTCTCTACGAAACGTGATGCGGGCTGCAGTTGGTCTATCTATCGAAATGCGCACGCAGCGGGCGGAATACATCATGCTGCCACCTCTCCAGCCCGAGTACACGGCCGACGGCGAGCTGGCCCGCAAGGTGCACTTCAAAGCGGCGCTGATGAACGAGCGCAGTGGCGAGACTACATCCAACGAGCAGCTGGAAGAACAACAGGCGGTGGTGAGAGTGGTGCTGTTCCCGCTGGTGGTCAAGAAGTGCAGTGACGAAGGCGACGGCGACGAGGAGATTGTGGTGTGTCCTGCTCAAGTACTTGTGGCGCGGCCGGGCAAGGACAAGAAGGTCGTACGAGTGCTGAGCGGCGACCGGATGTCCATTGACCAGGCCACCCAGTCGATGCAGAGCTTCCCGTCGATCAACATGGAAGGCAGCAACGTAATATGAGGCGTCACCCTCTGTGGGCTGTGCTATCTCTGTGTAATGGTCGCTGGGTGTGCGAACGGCTGCTGCTGGCGTTTGGCTTCTGGATACCCAAAACGAAGCGGGATTTGTTTTTTCTATGCTTTTTCATTTGTTATTTTATTTAGTGTCATTTGTTATATCTTTCGGTTGGATTTATTCTGTTTGTTGCACTTTGATGTATAGAACGCATCGACGACTTATGACGCTGGGACGGGATTGATTTATGATATGGATGGATGGATTATGTATTTTAGCGATGGGAGTAGTGTTTATTGACTATTAATGATAACTGTTTATAGTTTGTTTTATTGTGTCTTCGTATTTTCTAACCTGTAGATATTTACTCCCGAGTGTGAATGTAGAAATAATTCAACGACCTCACCTGCCTGAGATTCGAGACAAGAACAACCTCGAGAAGAGAAGACATCCCACGCCAACAGAACGAACACACACACATTGGATATATCTCTGGCATCCTATCTCTCCCCGCCAACCCACCGTCTAATTACTTTACTTCCTGGTTCCGCCGTCTTAGAGTTTCCCTCTCACCGCCTCCACCATGGTCCACCGCCGAGCTTGTTTGGCGTCATAAATACGCCCAGCAGAACAGCTCGATCTCTCCGCTTACCTCGCCTCCGTCTGCTATGTGTGCGCTATCTGCAGCGTCTGCCCTGCTCTCCTCGGCCTATCCCCATTAGATTCCCCATGGAGCCCTCCCATGCAGCCGGGCGTGGTGGTGCTGGCCTTCCACCCGCGCCGGACACCGCCAGACCCCCCGCTGCCAGCTCATCCACGCCCACGCCCACTCCCGCCCAGCCACAGCCACAGCAGCAAGCTCAGAAGAAGCGCAAGAATCGTGGCGGCCGGAGACGCCGCCATCGTCGCGAGTCCTTCGCCCCGCCGCTGGACAGCCCGCATCCCAGCTCCACCGAACGACGCTCCGCCGCCTCCCCGCACCGAGATGCCCTGGACACCATCGCGACCTCGCCGGTCCAGCAGCGGCCTTCCTTCTACCGGCTGGGCCAGGTCGGCGGGCTGAATCTGAGTGAGACGAGTTTGGACAGTGATGCGCTGTTGGACCATAGGTAGGACACGTCTGGCTGCTTGCTGGCTTGGGGCCCTGTATGACGTCTGTATAGGGCCATGCACACCGCAATTGATGCGGACATATTTACAGCAATATGATATGCTAACTGCTATCTCGTCGGATTCGATCTACAGACACCAACCAATGATGCGTGCCCGTCGAGACAGCCGTCTTGCCCAGAGCTATCGTCCCGAGTCCTATCGCCCAGACATCCAACTCCAACCCAGCAGACCGCCCAGAGCCCCCAGGCCCTCCTCCCAGTCCCAGGGCATGGACGGAGAGGAATCGGAGGAGGTGGATGATAGAACCCCCTTGATAAGACCGGCCTCGGTGCGCAATTCCAGCTTCGTCCGGTACGGGACTGAGGCAAGACGGTCGCCGTCTCACTCCCCCAGGCGCAAACCGCCGTCCTTGACCTCTTCCCGTCGCTCGACGGGTGGCCCGTACTCCCCCGAAACGAATAAAAGTGCGAGGCGCGATTACGATGTGAACAATCCGCCGTCTGTGCCCGGAAGTCCGCAGGCTGGGGGTCCTGATATGGGCTACGATGATTCCTTGATTACTGGGTTGGATTTTACGCAAGCGGGGTCCCCGGCAGTTACGAGTACGGCCAGTCTGCCGTGTCATGCCATTATCGATGTTGATGGAGAAGGGGATACAGGTGCTAGGCGTGATCCTTCGCCTTCGCCTGCAGCGCCTGGGTTTTCGCCTCTGGAGCTCCAGAGGCGTCGGACGGTTGCCCTGCCTGTCGAAGAGGATGTTTGTTTCCCAACGGGCGGGCTGTCCGATCTGGCTGAGGAAGACTTTGTCCCGCAACGTCCCGCGGAAGGATATTCTGGGGAACGTAGGCGGAGAAGACGGCGCGTCTGGCCTGATCTTTCGGTGTTGGAGGAGTGGAGTCGGGAGGAAAAAGAAGAACGGAGTGGAGGGATACGGGCGAAGAAAATCAGCGAGCCGGTGTTAGTTGGGGGACGATTGCGGCCGCGGAACTCGGGATGGAGGCGAGAGGAGGAGGATGCTCCATATCGATTCACTTATTTCAATGAAGAATTCCACAGCACGATACACAGCCAGACAATCTCGGAGCTTGTGCAGCCTGGCCAGACCTTCCGCGATCTTTTCATCCCTGATCCTCCCGAATTGGAGGATGAGTCTTCGGACGACTCGGACTCGCCGGATTACTCTCAGAATCGAGAGAGCAGTCTCGAGACGACCGCCACCAATGGACACGCTTTTGTGAACAATCGCAGCGAACGTAACTTGAGCGATGCTGCGACGCACACGGACAGGCAGGGCTCGTCTCAAACGGAGCCACCCAAATCTACAAAGGAAAAACGATACGGGCCTCGTCCGACGTTTTGGTTGGATATCCTGAGCCCTACGGACGCTGAAATGCGCATTCTTTCCAAGGCGTTCGGGATCCATGCTCTAACGGCAGAAGATATCATGGTGCAAGAAGCTCGTGAGAAGGTGGAGCTTTTCAGACACTATTACTTCCTCAACTACCGTACTTTCGAACAAGACCCGCACAGCGATAACTTCCTTGAGCCAGTCAACATGTACGTGATCGTTTTCCGCGAAGGCGTCCTCAGCTTCCACTTTTCCATGACGCCGCATCCCGCCAACGTCCGCCGGAGAATCCGGCAGTTGAAAGACTACCTGATCCTCAGCGCCGACTGGATCTCCTACGCCATCATCGACGACATCACCGACGTCTTTGGTCCCCTGATCCAGGCCGTTGAAAACGAGGTAGACGATATCGACGACACCATTCTCCGGCTACATTCAGATGATGCTACCAAGTACTTGCCACCGAGCAAGACGTCGAGAGATTATCTCGGCTACGGCGCGGACGGCGCTTCCACACCAGAACCCTTACCTTCTGGCTCTGACATGCTCCGTCGCGTCGGCGAGTGTCGAAAGAAAGTCATGGGCCTGTACCGATTACTAGGCAACAAAGCGGATGTAATCAAGGGGTTTGCAAAAAGATGCAATGAGCAGTGGGAAGTAGCGCCCAAGTCTGAAATCGGGCTTTATCTGGGCGATATCCAAGACCATATCGTGACTATGACAAGTAACTTGAGCCACTATGAAACGTGAGTATACCACACCACCCACCCACACAAACCCCCTCCTAGCTTGATCTAACAAACAAAAACAGCCTCCTCTCCCGCGCCCACTCCAACTACCTCGCCCAAATCAACATCCGCATGAACGAGCGCCAAGAACAAACCGCCGACGTCCTAGGAAAACTCACAGTGCTGGGCACCATCGTGCTGCCCATGAACATCATTTGCGGAATGTGGGGGATGAACGTCAAAGTCCCAGGCCAGGATGTGGATAATTTGTATTGGTTTTGGTCAAGTGAGTGGTTTTTTTTTTTTTCTTTTTTGATTGAGTTCGACCCTGCTCGCTTGATTTTTTTTTTTTTTTTTTTTTTTTAGCTAACCACTTTTTATTTTTTTTAAATAGTCACTGCCGGCCTGATCGTGTTCGCCGTTGCGTGCTTTTATATCGCGAAGAGGGTTTATGGGATTGTATGAATGGATGGATGAATGGATGAGGTTTTTTTTTTTTTTTTTTGATATAGTATCCTTCAACTCAGGCACATTGGTTCTTTCTTTCCTTGGCTTTTTTTGGCATGGGCGTTATTTGGACTGGTTTGGTTTGGTTTGGTTTGGTTTGGTTGGTAGGTAGATAGGTAGACAGGTGGGTGGGTTTCTGTTTCTATAATTTATATAGTCTTTACTTCCATCCGGGGACTTACTTTACTCTTTGGGGGTACAAAGAAAGAGTTAAAACTTAGTTATGTTATCTTACTTTATTTTGGCATTTTAGGGGGGGGTTTTTTTTTGAGGGGGGGGGCATTCAAGGGTTACCCATCCGTCTAATCCGTAATCCATGTTGGGAAGAAAGAGGGGGGAGGGGCAGGGAGAGTGTTGGATAAATTAACATGGTGTTATAATAATATAGGATAATGTATAGGAATGGAATATGAGGAAGGGGCTCTGTTAATCATTCTATCGGTAATAGATAGGTGGGTAAACATTTAGGGAAATAAGATGAGAAGTAGGAGGGTTAATTAATATATACAGGTTTCATCAAGATAAATTTATTTATTTATTTATTCATTCATTCATCAGTCATGTAAAATTATATAAGAGATCTGTTTGTTCATGAAATTCATAAAATGAACACAAAAGAAAGTGAAAAATACAAAAAAAGACAGAGGGAAAGGGAAAAGGGGGAGGGAAATATAAAAAATGGAAAATGGAAACAAAAATTAAGAATATTTCCATCAAATAGTAGGTTAGTTAGTAACCTAACCAAGAAAAAAAACCAGACAGACATATGTAACGAGTTAACTTAGATCAGACATCCACCCAATTTAGCAAAAATAGCAAATAGTGACCAAAACAGAAACGTAGAGGTGATGACAGGACAAGAGAGACAAAAAACAGAGAGAAACAAAAAAACACCCTTGACCAACTCTGTTCTCCCACCGTTCATATGCCCTCATTCTCACCTGCCCAAGCCCATCCGCATACCCACCTCTGCCCAGTAACCTCCTCATCAAACCCAACCCCCCCTTTCCCCCGGCAAGCTCCACATCACAATCTTAATACCCCCCCGACGGCAAAAACTGAGGCAGAGGATCCGCAAACAGTGAATCCTGACTAGCTGACCAATCCCCCCCGCTGTAGTTGTTGTTGTTGTCGTTGTTATGTGAGATTGAGATGCCATTTCCCGCGTAGCCGTGGACGAGTTGGCGGTGGCCGTGGGAGTCGAAGTGGTCCGGGAGGTCGATGGTGGTGTCTGAGGCTGCTTCGGGGTGTTGGGGTTGGTGATACTGGGGTTGGTATTGTGGTTCGTGGGGGATGGGGGGTGGTGGGAGATGGTCATGGTGATGATGATTATGATGATGTGAATAGTGCTGGTGGCGGTGGTGGGAGCGATTTATGTTATCGATTGTGGAATCGCTATCATCGGTTTCATAACCCTGTTCACCATGGTGGCCTTGGTGTTGTGAAGATGCGCTGTCGTCGTCGTCATACGGCGCTGGGAGGTCAAAGTGGACAGTCTTTGGGGGTGGTTGGCTGGATGATCTGGGGCGGGAAGGTTCGGGGAGCAGCATTCTTGGAGCGGAGGTATTAGGAGATGCGGTCGACTGGTCGGGTGTTGGTGTAGGCCAGGTATTTGGGTGCGGTGGTGGCGATGGTGCCGTTATACCTGGACGAGACTGGCGTCAGCAGAACGTTCAACTAGATCCAGGAGGAGACCTGAACCCACCCTCTGACGACAAGTGGCGCTGTCCAGATGAGAGGGTAGGGTTCGGTACAGAACTCACATTCTCGTCGCCTCTCATCGGCCGAGGAGCGTAAGGATCAGTTCCCGGAGGCGATGGGTAGGTGTAGTTTGGCTGTGCCTGGGGGGGTGCACCGGGAGGAGGGGGGTAATCGGCGGGGTTATATGGGCTACCTGGCGGGATATTGGGGGCAACTGGGGGCGGCCCAGGGGGAGGTGGAAATCTATTTCCCTGGGGGTAATAATTTGCACCATTTGGGGGGGGCGAGGGGGCATAAGGGGCGGGATCATAGCCCTCCTCATACGAATCATGGTACCCGCCATCAGGTCCATATTCTGCAGAGTGCTGTCAGCCTCGTGAACAATCTTTTGCCTTGCAGGACGTCCCCCATAATCAAAGGAAACAGTGGATATTACTGGTATGTCACGGTGAAGTATACGTACTTCTTCTTTCTTCCTCCTTTCGGTGCTGCCTCTGTGTATATTCACGAGCAGCAAGCCCCGCTCCAGCAGCAGCAAGGCCGGCAGTCGCAAATTCTCTGGTTCGGCTTCTGCTTCGATCCTTCTTGTGGCCGTGGCTTTTGCGATGGCCGTCCCTGTCATCAGAACTGCTTCCCGATCCATAATGGCGGCTGCGGCTTCGGCTTCGGCTCCCGCCGCGATGGCGACTGCTTCTCCGGGGCGGTGCTTCAATTGCGTCCGGATAGTAGCCATGTCCGCTAGGCGGCCGGCCGTAATAGTCACTGTTTGCCGGGATGCTTCCATAAACAGGATCATCGCCATACTCGATGAGTTGCGGAGCCGAATGCGATGGATCCGAGTAGGATGAGGAACGACGTCTGCTTTTGGACCTAGATCTCCGCCTTCTGTCTCGTTTTCCTTCGGCTTCGGTTTCTTTTTTCGCCTTGTTCTTTTCATACATTGCAGCAATTGCAGCGCTTCCAAGTCCAGCAGCGGCTATGGGAATACCTTGTCTCACCCTACTCTTCGACCGTTCTCCTTTCCGGGACCGGGATTTGCTCCTGGCTCGCTCTATCAAACCCGCCACTGCAGCGCCTGCAAGTCCGGCTTCCGCCATCCGCTTGTTGCGGTGGGCAGGGTTTCGAGCATCATCCGACCCAGAACTGTGTGATCCCCGACGATGACGGGAGCGACTCCGTCTATCGTGCGACTTGTGCGAATTACCGTCTTTCTTGCCGTCCTTCTCTGACTTCTTTCGAGCCAGAGCAACTGCTCCAGCAATTGCGGCTGCGCCCAAGCCAAGCCCTGCCAAAGTTTTGATGCGCGAATCAGATGAAGAGCGACTCCGGTGACGACGGTGGTGATGTCGACGGTCTCCACGGTCGCGGCCTCGATCAAGAGATTCGGCGCGGCTCCTGCTTTTGCTCCGGCGGTGGCTTCTAGCACGTTGAAACACTTCGGCCGCAACTGCGCCCAATGCACCCGCGCCAACATCTTTGCCGATGCGGCTCATTGTTGTGTCTTTCTCCCCGTCCTTGTTGGACCGGCGTCGCACCAATTCAGCGGCACCTACGCCAACCAAGGCACCGCCGGCAAGGTTTCGGGCATGGTGATGGGGGCTCTCATCGCGGTAATCTCTGCTCCGATGGACATGAACCATGTCATCATCGCTGCTATAGTCACGGCCGCGATGGCTTTTGGTTCGGCGCGATCCTGAACTGCGGGGACTGTCGGGGCGGTAGTAGCGCTCTTCGTACTCATCGCGATAGTGTCGGCCATTGTCATAGTCTCTGGTGCTTCTGCTGTAGTAATAGTCATCGTCTCGGGGATCACGACTACTACGCGCTGTCCAGCGATCGTCGGCCTCGGAGCGGCTTATGAGCTGATAGTCCGAGTCTTCGCCGCGGGAGGGCGCATAGGATGAGGGGCGATAAACTTCTTTAATGATCATTGGCTTGGGCTCTTGCTGAATGAAGATATTGTGTGCATAGAACTGGTCTTGTCGAGCGGGCAACTCGGCAGACCGGGCACGGCTGGATATTCCGATGGGGCTGTTGGACTCACGATCGTAATCTCTCTCATAGCGACGCACTTCGAAATCTCGATCATCCCGGTCGAGAGGGCGCCGGATAGTAAGCTCGCGTTCGTTCATGGCGGGCTCGTCTCGTCGGTACGAATCCCGCTCTGAGGGAATGACGTAACGCCTGATCGAGTAGCTGGATCTGGGTTCAGACTGGCGGGAGACTTCGTCCCAGTCGCGGTCTCTGTAAGCATGAGTCATGAGGGCGGTGGCCAGGCAAGAAAGTGCTGGGAATTGAGCCGAGAAATATGACAATCAAAGCAAACTGTGCCGGAGAGGTTTTTGGTATGGATGCAGCGGGGGGCGGGGTAGTGTGGGAACGTCAGACAAAATGATAGCAGGATTTCTCAGACGAACAGCCAGATAAAGGCTCAACCAAGGTACGGGGATAGACGGAACTATCCGGTAGGCTAAGACCACAAGAAGGAGAGATACAGAGAAGCAATTTAGGGAGAAGAGAAGAGAAACAAAAAGAGGATGGCGATGTCATGGGTCAAATGATGGATGAGGCTGATAGGCGCTATTTAACTAGCGGGTGGCCAGATGCACGAAGCGGGCGTAACATAGATTGTGCAAATTGTGCAGCGCATGTCTGGGGGAGAGGACAGGCTGTGCAGAAACCACTCCTGTATCTTGCTCTTGCTCTGGAGTCTGTAGGCAAAGGACAGGAGAGAAAAGTGCACGGAGAGGAGATAGATATACACCGTTTATCCCACACGATTATTCAGCCCCCCCGCCAGAGCCCGATGGCCAGGAGTGCGAGATGTGCATAATGCGGGCGCAAAGGGCAATGGGCAAAGTGAAATAATTGGGAACGAGACCGACTTTGAGTAGGAAAGAAAGCAAATCAGACGCAACTCACCAGTCAGCGGAAGAGTAAACTGTATCGATGCCCAACTGGATATAAGGTATGCAGGAGGGTATCGAGGGGGCGGGGAGAGTTGCGATTCGGCAAAATCTAGATAGTATCGATGGCGCGCAAAACAACGAAAATGGAGAAGAGATGAAAGAAGACAGAAAATAGAAAACCCAAAGACGGAGAACAGACGGCGATATATAATCAGGACAGGGGAGGAGGCTGAAAAGACAGCCGTTAGTTATTAGTTAAGGGACAGGCTTATGCCGATGACGTCGTTCGCCAGTATGCCATATCGCCGCCCGTCAGGGATGTGCGTGCCTCCTCTGATATCTTGTTGGGCATGTTCGAGTATTTCCCAGCCATCAGATAGTCCCTTACGCAGATTCGGCCATTCCTTAGTACAAAACGGGTACTTCCATACATGTCGCTTTGGATGCCATCGGCAGTGACAGATTCCAGGGTCTTGCTGATTCGTCCCGGAGGCCAGGAAGGGATGGCAAAGCGAACGAACTAACGCCCTACTGAAGGAGAGGGTTGGTTCGGTAGTAGCCAGTCAAAGAGACGGGAACCGGCGGGGGCCTCTGGACTTCTTGAGGCCATTCTGCTCTCCAACACCATCAAGCGGTGACGGGGACGGATGACTCTGCCCCAATGTCCATGCATTAGTACTAGTAGTATAAACCTCCGATGGCATTGTAGAACGCTTCGCCACTCGTTTGCTATGAGCCGAAGACAATCACCTCAGAACATGGGATTCTCGACATGAAACTTCCCCGGGTTTGCTTTCTTTTTGTTCCCCCATTCTGCGATTTGCCCAGAATATGAAAGTGAGGCATGAGGTATCCCCCGCATTCAGTACTGCATCAACCATTCTTTGTTCAGGCTCGAGGCTCTTAATGTGCCATGGCTGTCTCTACTTCAAGGCACCAATCAAACATGACAGCCATTAACGACAAGGCAGTTTCATAGGTAACCCAGTAGTTGGTAGAAAGTGTTCGGACACAACCTAATAAGACCATGGCGCACCCCCTTACGGTTTCTGGGATTTTTCCAGAATCCCACTAGCCTCTGGTTTGGGGACTGCTTCATCAAGATCTCAACCAGTGAGACATCGAGCTCACGAAAATCGCCAGCCTTGCGCCCGGCTCAGCCCCAATCCCAAAAAATGATCTTCTTCATGGTCAGTCCGACTCAGTATGAATCATCCTTGTCATTCCTGCCATCGCCATCGAGGTAAGGCGCCCCGGATTGCCTGATAGTTCTCGAGGCGCGGAGCGGCTGGTCCAGTTCTGCATTTATGCTGCTTGATGCAGTTTGGGCGATGCGGTGTCGTCTGGGGTAAGTTCTACCCCCAGCAGGAGTTACCATGGGACTGCTGCAAAATCCAATGACTAAGGACTGATTTCTATCCGATCCAAGAAAGCGTTGTCTTCGGCATAGGATAGGATGTGCCCAGTCATGTTAGCCTCTCCGCGTACTCTTATGGGTGGTGATAGGTCTTACATTGGCTGCATATCTGTCAAAGCGGGCCACTATTGCGCTTAAAGACGCTGGTAACAAGCAAGTTGGTGGTCCTTCGGGTCCCAGCATGCAGCAAAACGTGCATCTGTCTACTGCTGAGCCAGTAGAAGTTGACATACCAGCAATGGGATATAAGCCAGTTGGGCAAGGGAGTAGTAGTCCCTTTGGTGAATATGTTGTTCTGTTGTTGGATCTTGGCTGTTGCCAGACGACGCCCTCAACCCCTTTTTTCTCAGACTTCAACCCCTGAACTTTCCAACGGCGCGTTGAGTCTCAATGCCACCACCCAAGAGTTAGACAATGAACACACAGCATAGCATGAGCTATCAGAGATGAGCCTATCAATTGGGTCAAAGATGCCCTCTGGACTTCATGGCATCCGCCTTGAGAAGTGCTGTTGTGCGCGTCATATTTGCCCCTGAGAGGAAATGTGGATGTTAAGAAACTCCTGGACCTTTATGTCCTTCAGCAATTGGTTATTAAAGCCAGCCAATTCAGTGTCATATGTTTCAAGTCAGCCTCCTCCCCCTCCCAACCAGTGAGAGGAACTGTTCATTACCGCAGTGATAAGAAGCCTTTAAAAGATGGGGGTTAGTGATGATAACACTGCCCAGTAAACATCAGCTTTCTGAGATACCTACTGTTTACTATTTATTGTCTAGCAGTTAAGTGTTACTAGCAATATGTGATACCTACAATCACAGACTTACTTCTCTGCCTATTATCTCATTTCAATGGGAATGTTCTTTACTACTTCTGTAAGGGTATAGCTTCTCATTAGCCCCCAACTCTCAAAGCTACACAGCACAGATATTATGAAATAGGAGAAAGGCTATTCTGGATATCTGCTCTTACAAGAATCTATACATCAAACTATCTGCCATAATTAAAACCTGCACTGGGACCTCTCAGCTCTAGTTTCCAAAGATGCTGAGAAAGGGTAGACAAATCTCCTCTCTATGGGATGATATAATAGATGTCCCATGATATCTGTTAACACAAAGTCATAATCATCTAATATTATGTTTAAATCTACAACCTCATTTCCCCAAAGGCACTGAATTAATAAAGTGTACATTGTCGCCTCATATCCTATCCAACAAGGCATTACCCCCTCTATTCTTTTAGACTAATCAACTCTAGACCATGAAGCTTGCTATGCCCTCGATCATTCTTTTTACCATAACGAACTCCTAACTTAACAATGGGACAATGCCTCTAGGTGCCCCAGAAGCGGCAGATAGCAACCACCATCAGCAAGGAGGATTTTCCCAAGTCAAATCGGTAGGTCTAGTCCAAGGTTAACATATGGTCTATCCAGTATTCCGATCTTCGGCTTTCCCTATGAGTGCTGTAGGTCTCCAGCCACTTTTCGACCTCTGGGGCACATACATACCCAGCGTATCCTGATACTTCGCCTCCTTACAAGCCTGTTGGTTGGGACTGAGTAATCTACAACTGCTGATATCAATCGCATGAAATACAAAGCCTTTCCCAACCCCCTTCCCACACCGTTCGTATTCCAGGCTCCTATGGCATGCTCGCCGTATACAAGAGTTACGAACATTTCCAGCCGGACCAGATAGGAATGAGTTCAACGAGCACACCCACCTTTAAAGCCTCGCCAGGGCTTGCGATGGGTGATACGAATACCACGTTCTAGGACGGTTGCAGAGATGCTGCGGCTTTTTGTGTGACTATACATGTTGCGGTCATATCCGCCTCGTCTTTTGCATGAACTATATGGATCTGAATAGTAGTAATTATTCTCACCGCTTTTCCTGTGCTATTCTTTATTTTTCTAAAAAGGAAATCGTCCACCATTCTCCGTAAGGCAGTTTGCCAATTTCAGAGGGGTTAGGATTATGCTGATAATGCGTGGCTAATATAATAACTTGTGAGATTCCACCTTGAATTTCAGCCCAGTTTATATTTTGCATGCCATGGAGTAAATAAACCATTCCATTCAGCCTGACTGCTCATCATCCATTTGGTTAATCCTCCTGCGGCTTTTTTCATTTATATATCCTGTGATGGTGTGCATAAAGAACAGGGCTGTGTCCACCCAAATGCCTCCTACAGTTACAAAATGAGGCTGTGATCGATCACTTGAAGGGAAAAATATAGCGCTTAGAGCTCGGGGTTGTACCATAAATGGTACACAGGAAGAGCTGATATCAACGCAGAGCCTCATTTCTTGAGGAATATGAAGGTTTATGTTGTTGGTAGTAGTTAACATGCTCTTTCTATCACCTACAGGAATCTTCCGAGGTAGGTGGAAGGCGTTCCTCCATATCATTTTAGCATATTTACATGACGTGCTGCCATGACTATGCTCTTTAATAATAAAGCAGCAGAACATAGCCATGCAGTCTACCAGCCTGACAAATATTTAGCCATCCAAATAGTTATCCAAAACCGCACGTTAGTCATCCAGCAGCGTTCACGGGATTTTGATACAGCCCATTGCATTTAGACCAAATCACGCATGATTAATAAGTGCTTCGCAGGGTCGTTTAGGACCGCTCGGCTTGTGTAGTCACCATGCAGATGTTACTCTCACAGGCGCGGAATCACGTAGATATCCAGCATCTCAAGGTTAGGGTGGTTCTGCTCCCGGAAATCGGAATTGGCATGAGCTTGTCTGGCTAGCTTCACCTCTGACCGCATATCTGCGTATATAGCTTGTTCGAGCCGGTCTATCTTCGATGGGCATAGATCATGGTCGGTCTTCGAACTCAAGCAAGAAAATTCGTAACTACATTTTAGTCAGTAGAAATCGAACAGTTACTCTGTCGTAAATCAACTTGAATTCGGATACGGAGTTAAAGGATGGAGAATGTCAGTTTCGAAGTCCACATCTGACGTGATAATGGGATCCTTGGCTGGCAAGAAAGACAATGAGAGAACCCCGTGGAACCCGCTGGGGTGAGGTCATCATAGATGGTCAAACAGGATCCAGTTCTCTGTCTTTCTGGCTTGAGGCACCACGGGAGGTTGTGGGCTCAATACCCCTCAATTGGAGGATCAAGGTTCGCCTGCTTCGAATAATGAAAACGGACAACTGAGGCCCCATTCCAAGCTGTCGAAACCAGTCCCTCGAAACACCCCGCATCCGTTTCTGTTCATGCGATTTCCCCAGCTTTCCGGGGGGGGTAAACAAGCGCTCATAAAGAAGCTGGCGTCCAGTCTGCTCCCGGTCCCATGCGGCAGTGGCACTGGCGGGGTGGAACAATCTGGACACTTGAAAGTGGGCTGGAACAGCAATTGAAGGTTGGAAAGTTGGCAGCATCCCGGACCGATCCAAGGCCGAGGATGTTGGCGGGAGGTGGAGGTATTGGCAAAATGATGGCATGGATTCCACCATGCTCGCTCTGGAATGTCCTCTTTCTCTTGTTTTCCCGGTCTCTTCCTGGCTCTGATATTCGATGTTGGTGATGTAACAATGTAACGGTAATTAATACACAGCTGGTTATGTCAGCACGGTAACACGCAGCGGTAATCGCTGAAAGTGGCATACCGGTCAGCCAGGCGTTACATACGTGGCAGGCGGTGTGTCGGCAATCAGGCCCACGGTGGACTCAGATGGGGCGGTACCTGCATCTGCCGCAGTTTGGTGCTCTGATTGGAGGTACTTCGCACCAAATGGGGCCTGCCAGCAAGGCCTGGACCGTGGGCGGGCACGCGTCACGTATTGTCACGTATTGTCACGTACCTCCTGCGAATTTCCTGATTTGGCGATGACGGACTTCAACCTCAACCTCAACCTCAACTTCAACTTCAACCCGTCTGTCTCTCTTCCTCCCTTGTCTCCCTGCTCTCGTCAATTCGTCTCTTCTCATCTTCCCCTCACTGCCGCTCTCCTCTCTCCTCTCCGTTGCTGAAGCCGCATCGCTTGGCTCTGGCCGTCGCCCTGCACACATCCTGGGCCTCAACGGTCCAGTCCAACGGCCAGCCTCTCTAGCGGGCATCTTCCTGGGCTCGATCCCTGTCCTCCCGTCTCCCCTCTTTTACGATCGACTGAGCCCTCCGGATTGCCGGCCTTGTGCAGCGCCATACGCCTGAGCCCAGCGCCGCGCTCGAGCTGTGGCTGCTTGTTCCGCTCCCTGCTCGTCGCTCTCGAATGCGACCCCATTTTTCGTGTTCTCCCGGCTTCATTTGACCTTCGACGTGGGCCGTCCCCATTGGTCTTGACCCGCCAAAACGCCCCCGCCGTGCTACAGCTGGCAAGCTACTGTCCTCTCCGCCTGCGACTATCGTCTCATAGGGCTCAAGAGTGGCCACGACTCCAAGAAAAGGAGACATAGCGGCCCACGGGGGAGCCTAGGGAAGCCGGAAAAAGAAAACAAAAGCAAAAACAGCCAACAAAAACCGACTAAAAATTCTCCCGGAACACCAGGAACGCGGTACTTCTGCATCTGAAAAAAATACAAACTTGCAGCAAATTGATTTTCGATTTCATCAATTTTCCGTCCTTGCCCCCCAAACAACAACTGGATCTGCAAAAGAACAAACGGGAATCAAGGAAAAACAAAAACTTTATCAAAACCCCAGTCACTATCCTGCAGTCCTTGGGTCCCTGTCCTCTGCGGCTGCGGCCCAACTACATCTTCCTAACGGCTGATTTCGTTCAATCATGACCCTGTGTTGCGCTGTCTTGCAGCAATAACAGCCAACACTCGCACGCTCCAACCCTTCCAACCCACTCCTCCGCTGCTCCAAGGACATTATCTTCCTCCAACCATCGAGACAGCGTTTATCCTGACACAGTATGAAGTCACTTTCTACCTGTTAGCCTGTTTTCCTGCGAGCTGTGTAGCGTCCGCTCAGTTTTTTTGGTGCGAGTGAGCGGGCAGGTCCCTACCTAGTTCACCCAAATCCATCGTATCGGAATCGATCAAAACCTGATTCCGTCGTTTCGTCGATGGCTTCTACGACGAACAACACTTCGCCCTCTAATAACATATCCGCCGATGACAGCGGTACCCTGAACACTGGTGGGGACGTGTCTAGTCGAACGGGCCCTGCCTCTGGGGCGCATGGTTCGTCACAATCGGACTCTCTCGTCCCGCCAGGTGTGCCTCAGATCCCATTCGTTGGCATGTCATATCATACCAGGCAGACCTCTGCCAGACGATCTGCGCCAGTGTCATCAACAAACTCTGTCACCTCATCCCGCGAAACCTCTCCCATCCGCCCTCCCCCTCGACCATTCAACTCCGCCGCAGCTTCGAGAACCGCATCTCGATCGCGGAAAAATAGCCAAGAGCTGAGCCCAACTCGCGGGCCGGGCAGCTCGTTGAATCCAAATACCTCTACCCCGTCGGCGGCCGCACTGCGACGAAATCTCTCCAATGTGAACAAACCACAGCTCCCGCCCCCCTCAACCGATCCATTGCCGGACTTACCTCGACCAAGTAAGTCTAATACTATGCCTCCACCGAGGCATGGCGACTCTTCACTTCAATGGCCTGTATCGCCAAGGCTCAAATCACCTCCTCCACCGGTCCTCTCATCGCGTAATAACCTCCCACACCCATCGAGGCGATCGGACCAAGATATTACGATGGCGAACATGTCTAGCAAAAGGAACGCGGGCTCTGCTGTTGATCCTGGACAATCTAAAAATGTGGCAGAAGAAGAGCTTGACGGTAGCCACGCGCGGCGGGACTCACGGGCATCGTTGAACAGAGGCGTTAGTTCCACGGGATCGACCTTGGAAACTGTCCAGGAAGGTAGCCTACCGACGACGTCAACGTCTGATCATCCTCGGGTAGAAAATGTGGAGGACTCCGCACCCACTGTTATAAAATCTGCGATGGAGAGCGAAAGTGATAGCGGCGGGAATAAGAGCAAACCCAGGATAGCTTCGGCGAACACGAAACCAGGCGATATTATTGCCAAGCGATCGTTTACATCACTAAGTGCTGCTCGAGGCAAACTCGGTGAGGTACCCCCTAGGAATATGATAATTGAAGCCGAAACAGTCAGTTCTATACCTCAAGTATCACTTGGAGGTGGCACGGCCGAACGAGGCGTGTCCGGACGGACAGATTCGGGTGGGAGCATTCGGCTGAAAGCAAGCGATGAAACAATTCGGCCAAAGAAGGAGAAAAAGAAACCGGTTCGCAAGCCGACAACGCTTCCTGCCGGCACAGGTCCGTCTTGCACCTTACCAATATTCCCCCGCAAAACTTGAACTAACATGATATGTACAGTGTCGTCCAAGGCAGATATATTTGAAGCCAAAGTCGCAAGTGCCGTTGATGAGGCCGATTCGTCGGACTCTGAGGAAACTTTTGTATACGATTCAAATCCTCCAGACTCCCATCCCGCTCGACAGCACCGATATCACTCGAGAACGCCTAGCACTACATCAATGGCCAGCCAGGCAGACCAATATGGAGGCCGGCCACGAATCGGCCTGCGAGATGCAGGCCATAATGTTACTGGCAAGAGAAGCATGAAATTTACAAACAACACATATGGCACTTTGGATGGGGATGTTGACCACTCGAGCGGGAGAGGCAGCGGAAGAGCCAATGGACACGTCCATTCCACTCGCCATTCTCATATCGGTCGACACGGAAGAAATGGTGGACATCCGTCAGTGCTTGATCCGTCCCCGTTTATTCAATCACAGAGCCCAAAGTCCTCGAGACACAATCTCAACAACGGCGGTAGACAAACCTACCGTTCTTCTCACGCCTATCGTATGACCGGAAGCCCGAAAAAGAACGGAGACACATATGGCTATGACTTCGATGGTGAAGGAGCGGATGATGAGCGAACACCACTGGTTGGATCTGTTCGTGTAAATCGCAGCCGCCATGGCAGGCGTCCCAATAGCGCGAGCCTTCGTCAAATGGAGTATATGGAACAACGACAACGGGGTTGTTTCTCGCGATATGGCTTCTGTGTTATCATCTTAGCTTTCTTCTTCCTGCTCGTTGGAGGCGCGACGACAGCTTTCATTGGGCTGATGAAGCCGCTAACAGATGTATATGTGAAGGAGATCCAAAATGTTCTAGCCTCGGAGCAGGAGATTATGTTTGGTCTCGACGTCCGAGCTGCCAACCCCAATCTTATGGCGATTACTATCAACGATATGGACGTCAATATATTTGCAAAGAGCAGGTTTGTCGGAAGCGAGTCATTCTGGCGAGATCTTGGATCTCATTCGAACCCATTGCCGCGAACCAGGGACAGCAACTTGCGAGCCCGCTTGGCTAGCGCGGTCAAGCAACTTACAACAGGTGTAAATGATATTCGCGTTCCGTCTACTCCAGATGTCCCTGCGCATATTGCCGATGGCATCGATGAAGGCACAGATCCCATCCCAGAGGATCCATCCGGTGACCCGCAGACGATGCTACTCGGCAGAATTTTCCACTTCGATTCACCTCTCACCTTTGAATCTTCACCGTGGAAGCACGAGCTATCCAGGTCAATCGGTGAAGTTAGGCTTGCGAAACCCGGTAACAAGACCGAAGAAGGGGGGACAGCGAGATGGGAACGAGTCTTACAACATCCCTTCGAGTTGATCGTGAGAGGCGTCGTGAAATACCAGCTACCTCTAACCTCGAGCATGAGATCTGCTTCGATCAGCTCCAAAATACGTGTGGTTCCAAATGACGACTCCGGCGGCGATGATGACAGTGGTGATAAGGATGGCGGTTCTACGCCTCCGGAAACTCCTAATAATCCTGACACCCCCGTAAATGCCACCGCGTCCTAACGATTGTTCTTTTTCCACGATGCCATACCATTATGCCGAAAGCCTTATTTACATTACAGCCTTTTCCCGCAACCATTTTCCCATCATTAATTTTTCTCAAGGCTTTTTTTTTCTCAATTTAATCTTTTTGTATACCCACATCGCGTTGCATAGCCAGGGTTTTGATTTTGTTTCTCTTTTTTCTTTTCATTTCGCGGGTATTTGATAAGGGGGCACACGCATCGGCATTAGGGATGCCATCCGGGCAAAGCAACGGAAAATGGCACGCTATGGGGGCGTTTTCAACGGAATTTTATCAGGTCACAAACCCCAACGATTGACCGAGACATAACCGCCGGGTAATGAAGTCATGATAGAGGGAGACACTTGAAATATCCGGCTCTTTTTTTTTTTTTTTTTGGCGGTGGGCTTGCAGAAGCTGCCGCCTATACTATTTTCTATTTTCACTTTCCCAACCCACACACACACTCCTTTTATACACTTGATGTGTTTTTCCTATGTCAACCCCCTTTTTTTTTCCTTTGTTGCGAAATGTCTAATGACCTGAAACGAACCCGGGATGAAATCATAACTGATATAAAAGATTGTGCTCTACTATATATAATGAATGGGATTGAAGGCAAGTAGGTGGGAGATGTACAAAAACCTAGTTTGTTAGAATTTATTTATATATTATATATTATATAGTTTATTTACTCTGTCAGTCAGTCAGCTTTTACTTTTGATATTTACCCGTGTTGAATTTTTTCATGCTTTACTTTGTCTGCCTAAGGCGTCTGTCTGCTAGCATTTTTACATATTTTGTGCGCTTGGTTGGTTGTTCAGGTCAAAGGATGGATCGTATATATTGATGATATATTCAATTCATTCGTGATGCTTGTTTATATACGTTTTCTATTGTATTTATATCAATCTATTAACTAGGAAAATTAGGAATGGCGCAAAGAAAACAAGCAAGGGCAAAACAGGTAAAAAAAAAATATATTATCATGGAAGAGTTTAGTCGAATAAATTCCTTTCTGATAGCTATAGACATCGATATATTATCTATCTATCTACCTATATACATATTTAAGAAGGCATAACTCAACCCATACATCCATTAAAAGGTACCCTTCCAAAATTTCCCCATTTACTCCTTCTAGATTTATATAGCCATCTAATCTATCTCTCTGAGGGAAATGGAATGTTTTTTTTTAACTTTCATTCATGCTTTTCCCATGTTTGAATGTTTCTCAACTAGGAAGGGACAGCTATATATACTAGTATTCAGGTTGGGTGGGGTGGGGATGGGTTCAGTTGTGATTTTTCCTTCTTTAAGGGGTTTAAGGGGGGGAGGTGTAAGGCGTGACAGGGTGAATGAATAGATAAGGCGGGTTATGTGTAGCTGGCCCATTGCTCCTTTTTGTTTTTGAAATTGAAGTATAAAAAAAATGCAGGAAGGGATGGATAGCTTATGTATGTGCATGTGAACTATGGCTGGGCCGGTACATTCATTTCCTATTTCTAATGTTTGGGACGCCTGCGTCGTGTCGTGGAGAGGTTCCTGGGCGCGTGTTAGGACTTGGTGTTTTGTGTTTTGTTTCGGGGATGGGATAGCTGGGTGTGGTGGTAAGGTTTCTATCGTGCTCAACTGAACTGATGATGTAGATAGAGGTTTGAGTGAGTGTTGGTGAATGAAATTATGTCTGGTGAGAGTATATTGGTGGGATTGTCCGGAGCGAGGAGAGGTAGGTTTCCCGGAGCTAGCTAGGTAGGTATGGTATCGATCTGGGCGTCGGGTTTGGGCGTCTTGTTGTCTGGAATGGGCTTTGGGGGTTCGTATGGGAAGGTGGCGTAGATGGTTCGTCGAGAAAGGGGTGGCGGGATGAGAACGAGTAGAGGCCGATAGAAGATGGGCCGTATCTCTGTAGTCGAAAAGCGGGGAATCGTGTAAAACCCTGTCAAACTGGACGGTGAGTAGACTTTGCACATTGGGGATCAAGGGGAGATTTCTACGGTAGATAAATAGAGGTATCCAGGACACAGTCTACGAATAATGCATCCAGCTCATGCCTCATGAATGAATGACAGAAAAAGAAACACCAAAAAAATCAAGGACTGCTCATGACTTTCATTCCTAGAAGCAATAATCTGCCCTAGTTACAGAGTGTGCCCATAATGCGAGGAGGAATAAAATAGGACAACATGACAGAAAGAAAACGCTTAGAAAACGAGCGCAGCACCCTTGGTCTTCTTGTCACCACTATAAAGAAAGAAAGAGAGAACGCAGTTAGTACACACGGCCAGCAGGTATTTATAAAAAAGGGCGGACACCGGTATCAATGACGTACCCCAATTCGAAATGCTTGCAACGCTTCAGCGCGAGCTGAGCCTTGGTCTTGCAGACTGTGCACTCCAACCGCAGAACAACCTTCTTCGTGGTCTTGGCCTTCTTGTGGAAGACGGGTTTGGTCTGACCACCGTAACCGCTCTGCTTGCGGTCGTAACGGCGCTTTCCCTGAGCGAACGTCGAGGCCTGATTATTGCCGAAAAGAATACCCGCAGTCAGCCACCTCGATTCTCTATTCCCCCGAAACGGGGCTGTTGTAGAAAAGAAGCTCTCACCTTTCCAGCCTTGTACTGGGTGACCTTATGTTGCGTGTGTTTTCTGCATTCCTTGGACTTGCAGTAGGTCCGGCGGGTTTTGGGGACGTTGACCTGCGGAGCGCGGAAATTGTTAGCACATCGGTCTCTCCTCCCGAATAATTATGCCAGTTCATCCGCGAGTGCTGTTTCCCGCGTGTTTCTCCAAAAGGCAATGATCTCCCTTCCGGTTGTAGGTATTCAGGCAACGGTCTCGCTGGAGGGTCGGCGCAGAATCTGATGCGTTTTCTTTGAGACAGGGACGGTGTATTCGAGGGGCGTTCAAGCGATCGGTGTGTTGTGAAGCACGAAAAAAGTAGGTAGCTTCCGTTCGACGCAGAAATGGCGGAATGCGAAGAAACATGCCGGACACAAACTGATCGAGCATCACGCTGACGGTGCAATATTTCCCTCTCCCGTCGTTTCCAAGCTCCGCGATATTTCGTCGTGTGTTTGTGCGGTCGTCGGTCCATCGCACTCAACATATCCACGCATTCCGCATCGTCGGCGCAACAATTCCATCCTCCTCTTCGCGGGAAACAGCAGCAGACGGGCAGGAGAGGTAGAGTCTTACCATTTTGACTGATTTGGCCGGATGACGCTGGGTGGTGTCGCTGGTTGTCTTCGGCTTCGTCTTCGTCGTGGATCTTGAGGCTTCTGTGTTGGTTGTGGGATTTCGTTCGCTTAGGGCCGAATGCCCGCGCTAGCCGCTTCGGGACATGCCAGCCATCGCCCGCCGCAAAACCCAACGTCAACATCAACATCAACAATATTCAGCGATAGACAGAAATTAACCGTCGGCTGGCGGGAAGCTGTTCAAATTACAGAATAGTCTGTCACGGCGCTTCTACAGGCCGGTCCTATTGCTACCTGCTCGCCTCCGCCATACCAAAGACGCCCCTTTCTGTACTCCAACCCACCCCCCTCCCCAACTACCCAATCCCCTCCCTCTGGAACTGTTCCGTCGTCTCGTGGCCAGAGAGTCGTCTCAAGCCATCTATTTATATGCTCTACTTCCTCTATGAATTTCTGCACCCGTTTTGGATCTAACAGGCTCCCGGTTTCCTGCCCGTCCGCCTCTCGCAGGAACCCATCTTGAGTGATGAATCTGGCAATAGTGATATGTGCAGACGGTGCAATATATCTAGACCCGGCTTCAACCCCCAGCTTATTCATGAGAGCCCACATGTCCCTCCGGAGATGATGATAGGTGTACTGGTCGCTGCAGTTGATGGTCTCTCCCGCCGCAGGAATGAAAGTGAGCGCCAGACCAGCCGTGTCATAGCTTATCATCGGCTTGATCAAATGCGAGCCGTGTTCCTGCGTATAGCCCAGGACCTCTGATATGCCGTCACCTATAGAGGCCACTGTCGCTTCCATCTCCGGTTCCGTTACCGAGTGCATCACTTCCAAGACCGTCATGTGCAGTCTTTCAAGAGGCATAAACCAAACACCTGGAACGCAACACTCATATTAGAGCACTTAACAGCCGGAAACTACATGCAGCACTTACTGGGAGCAACGCTTTGAAGTCTGGATTGTATGGATGCTATAAGCTGTCGTATAGGCGGTGGGGGACGAGCCCAGAGGACGATGTTGTGACGAGGGTCTATGAAATTCGGGTCTCTTTGGGGACCTTCTAGTTTGGCAAGGATTAAATCAACGCTCCATCCTGGGAAACTCGGATCGAGAATCTTTGCTTTCTGCTGTGAGTTCCGCGCGGACCGGTGTGCGGCATAGCTTGCTTGGATTTGGATCTGGGAGGTACATGTCAGTCTGATCTATCTAAGTAAAATGGAACAGTAGATGAGAACCAGTACAGCACATGTAACTAGAGGACATACCGGGTCATTGGTGCAGGCGGTGATGAGGGCGTCGAATGGGTTTTCCATGGGGACTGGCGGGATCTCCTGCTGGTTTCCAGGAGGCTCCATCGAGGATAGGGGGTGTATATGTTTTGTTTATCAGAGGGTGACTTTGAATATCCCAGCAAAATAGTGTTTGGACAAGCTTATTAACCACGACGACGAAAGGGTTTCGAAGTATGTAAATAGGCTTGCGGGGACTATATATAGAGGTTATATGCGACCGTGAGTGAGAACAAGATAAACTCTAACCAACATTTCTCTTGTTAAATAACTAACTGAGTAGAAGACCCCAACACCAGAGCCACTCGAGCAGTGATTGCCGTCTCGTCCTCTTGGTGTGTTGCTGCCTCTCTATTTATATAAATACGAGCTGACCAACCCCCGCCAACAAACCCCACCACCACCACCAACATCCCATCTCGCAGCCGGTTCTTCGCCGCCGACCTCACAAACCGCCATCCACCGCATATCTACAGCGTCTGGAAAACAATCACCTCCGCCTGCCTCCTCCTCTGCTCTCATCGTCCTCCAACCCGCAACGAAACCCCCCCGCCCCTCCTCACAATCCTATCACCATGCTTATCAAGTGAGCTCTCCCTCCCGCAAAGACAAGACAAGCCATACCCAATCTCCCAACCCGCTAACCACACCCCTCTTCTCGAGCAAACCAGAGTCCGGACCCTGACAGGCAAGGAGATCGAGCTGGACATCGAGCCCGACTACAAAGTGCGCCTTTTCTTTCCCATTCCCCATCCCCATACTGCCCGCAAACGAACGAAATCGAGTCCCGCGCTGACCAAGGCCCGTCTTTGTTCCTGCACAGGTATCCCGCATAAAGGAGCGCGTGGAGGAAAAAGAAGGCATCCCGCCCGTCCAGCAACGGTTGATTTTCGGAGGAAAGCAAATGTATGTTATGTTGTTCGTTCGCGATCCTGGTGGTTGTAGACGAAACGAGACGGGAGGGGGGACCGGCAGGCTACATGCAGCGCATTATACCTACCCCCCACCCCCACCCCCTCCCCCCCTTCGTGTCTATCTATATCATCCCCTCTACCTCCCATCTGCTACATCTTGTCCCGTCACAAAAGCACACGATAACTAACTTAACTCCCAACCAAACAGGGCCGACGACCGAACCGCATCAGAATATAACCTCGAAGGCGGCGCGACATTACATCTGGTCCTTGCCCTCCGTGGTGGTGGTGGGCTATTGTAATTAAAATACCCTTCGACGAACGAACGGCGCGATCTATCCTATCCTATCCTATCCTATTCTTCCTTTTTTACACCCGATTCATTTATTCACGGATACCTACCTACCTACCTACCTAGCCTCCCCTTTCTCCGCCCCGAAGACGAGGACAAGGACAAGGACAAACCACCCGCAACCCCGTCAAATTGCGGCCTGCCATTTTATGATTACGAACTTGTGTCTTGTTATTTGCGCTGTTGCAACTACGGAGAGAGAAATACCATTTCACATCACTCACACAAACGAGTTCGGGTTGGGCGCCCCAAACAGGCAAGGCAAGGCAGGCAAGGCAGCATAGATATAAATACCTAGCTAGCATGGCGGATTGACATATTCAGCTTCGTACACATAACGTTGTTTTTTTTTCCCAGGTTATTTTATGGTTTAACGAATTCAAAGAAAAAAAATATTTTATTGTAACTATTCATCAGTCCAAGCCCGGTTTTTTTTTTTTTTTTTTTTGACTATTTCGTCAAGTAGATCTAAAGAATATTAATCATCTTCATACATAAGTTAGTTACAGAAGCTATCTATCTATATACCTATCTATCTATCGACATCATGATAACCATCCCGCATACTCCAGCTGAATAAGCAAGCAAAACGAAGAAAGAAACAAACAAAAAAAAGAGCATGAGGAAGTCTCAGGTATAGTTAAATGACAGATGAAAATATCAACAAAGCAAAGCAAAAGGAAAAGGAAAAAAAGAAGGCCCCCGTTTTCTATTTCCTAGAAACCATAAATAAGATTGCTTGCGGTATGGTGATTCCTCTTTACGCCTCTTCTTAATCCATTCCCATACCCAGAACTTGATAAACCCATTTTAAAATTCGGAATATTCTTCCCAAGCCTTTCAGAAAAATAAATAAAACGCCTAATCCTAATGGTACCAAAGACGCCTGCCATGTTGTTGTATCTATCTCTTATTACTCCACGCCAGTGCAATTTTTCCTGCATGTATGCAACTCTATTTGGATCCGTACGCCGGAGACATATTTCCCACATTGCATCCGAGCCTGGTCTGCTTTATCGAGAGGGGAGGATTCTGGGGAAGGTGGGATGTGTGGTGGGGTATATGGGTGTTGTAGCCTCTTATGTTTCCCGTGAGTTCGTAGTGTAGTGTAGGTGGGAGATGGTAAAAAAGGAATTCGTTGACGTGAAAGGGCAAAAAACCAATAGATTCTGACCCCGATGATGTGAAATGTGAAATAGTGAGGATACACTACACCGCTCGCCGCTTTTTGGGCATGATAAGGGCCGATTCGGGGGCGGGCCGTTTTCTCACGGGTGGACGAGGCGGGTTGGCCGGCTTTTGGTCGTCTAGATTGAACTTGGGAATGTTGGGGAGTGGTTTTGCGTTTGATGAATGGCTTTCTTCGGGTGGGCTGGCGTATGGGCCGATAGGAGGTGGCGAAGCGGCGGAAGTTTTGTATCTTCCTGCAACCGGTGGGCTGGATTTCGCGATGATTGAGTGGTGAGGCGAGGGAGCGGGTGACGGGAGGGAATGTTGGTTTGATGACTTTGAATCTACGGTTCCGGTGCGAGTACTGGTACGCGTTGGTGTTGTTCCAGCTTGCGTAGCCCTTCCATCTTGTTTCGAAATCTTCGGCTCTGGGGGCCGTTTGTAATCCTCGACTAACGAACGAGGTGCCCTCACAACCTGGGACGCGTTGTTATTGAGGCGATGGGTTGGGATACACAATTTGGTATTCCTCTTGACGAACGGAAGCCCTGACTTTTTCGGGGCTTGCCGAGGTAGCTTTGGTGTTTCAAATTTCCATCGAGGTGCCTGATTGTACGGGGTGAGTCCACGACCTCCGGATGGCTTGGCTGCTGGAACGAAAACAGGAGCGATACCGCCCATTTTTCGATCAAGGAACGCATATTTTTGAATCGCAGTTGGCTTTTCTTTGGGAAGTTGCATTTTCCGAGTGTCTACGACTTTGGAGCCGTGCTTTGCCTTTTTGGAATCGAGACCGAGCAGGGCCAGCCTCATGCGCTCTGCGTCTTCGTCCACTTCTCTTGCGGTTTTCTCGAGGAGCTCATGGTAGACGTCATACCAACTGTCAGGGTTTTTGGGGAGGACCAGTTCGTTGAAGCGGGGGACGTCGCGCTTGATAAATTCTATCCACAGTTCGGCATCGTATTCGAGAAGGTGCGGCGATTTGAGTTCTAGTTCATGCTGTTGGAGAAATACCTGTTAGTGAGACATGCACACATCCAAAAGGTGTATAGGGTGGCGGGTTTGAAGGTGGCATACCAACTGCTCTGGATTCTCGATTTTGAGAAGGATAGGGCGGATGAGATCATAGCGGGCCAACCCGATGTCCTCGATCCCTACAAAGATGGTTAGAAATGAGACTTCTAGCAGAGTAAATGAGGAGAGGACGTACGTTTTATGATCTTGATGCACGCCTTGCGGGCGAGCTGCAGTAGTGACGGAGCAGGCATTTGGACGACGCAAGGAAAAAGCGAGATAGGAGGAGGTTACATGGAGACGGCGGTAATGTGAGAGGAGTGCGGGAGTGGAGGACGGGCTGGGATATGGCGGGTGTGTTGCAACAGTTCTCTGGACATTGGTGAATGGTGTCGCTATCTTCGAGCAGGTTGAGTCGAGGTTCGAGTTGGCGCCGGGCGAACTGAGACGCGGGTGATTACGTCATCGCCATTAACTACATCGATTCATTCAGGAGTAAATATTCTGATATTCTAGTCTTATGTCGCTTGTTATTTCTACACTGCGAAGTTTGGCCGCGTCGTGGATGGACGGAATGGATGAATACCTCTATTTTCGCCAGAAAGTTGAAACCCGAGGACACCCTCCCAGATAGCTAGTTAAAAAGCAAACGATGCTGGCTGGCGTTCACTAACCTCCAAGTTCCAGGGGGGCTTTAACTGGAAATTAGGCGATATGCCGCTAAACGCTAGCGGGTCCACCGCGCTTCCCGGGGCTGCAGCACCCAACCATTGCGGCGGGCAGGTTCGAGTCCAACCACCATCTAGACAACCTGTCGGCTAATACTTCACCATGCTCCATATGACATGGACACCCTCGATGATGATTCAATTCGCGGCCTAATGCTGGACGACCAATGGTCTCAACTGCAATCACAACTTGGCAACTATCTTCGCCGACCAGTCACTAACCTGGCTATCCAGCTAATTGCTGGCCGGCAGCTTAGCACAGGGACCAGCTGATGCTACCCTAGCAGCTATCCTGATCCCACGTACGACGGTCCCCTCACCTCCCCCTCACAATCGGCTATTGGGAGACTGGAGTACGAGCTTATCACATCCATCGCGCCGCGACCTTTAGGTGGCCCGCGGCTGTCAAGATACGGGTGGATTCACGCAGTAGCAAATCCACCATGCCGGATTCAGAGATTGTCGGTCGTCGTGAGTAGCTTCTCACTGGCCTAATAAAAAGACTCGTCGGCTACGGGATCTCTTATTATGATGCCCTTCCACTCTGACAGCCAGAGATTTTGTCTTCTCAGATGAAGTAGTCGACAGTCGAACTCCTCTCCTGTCCGGCCCTTCACTTCATCGTCAACGTTCTCCTGACCAGACCCTCTCGGGCAACAGCTCTTCAAACATGGGTTCCTTCGACCACGATGCTGAAGACTACAAGCCTGATGCGAAAGCCGGCGAGATCAGGTCTGAAGCCCTTGCCGCCACCGCTAAAGAGCACAGCTTGGACGTGCGCACCGCTTTAAAGCTTTACCCAAAAGCTGCGGCATGGTCCTTTTTCTTCTCCCTCGGCGTTATCATGACCGGCTTTGACCCTCAGATTATTGCGAATCTCTATGGCGTGCCAAAATTCCAGCGGGATTTCGGTTATCCTTTCGAGGATGGGTGGTTGATATCAGCGGCATGGCAGTCAGGCCTCAGGTGAGCTAGGCATTTGTTGGCTCCATATTTTATAGACGGGATACTGATTTGATTGCCTTATCGAACAGCATGGGAAGCCCAATTGGCCAAGTTGTGGGAGCATTAGCAGCCACCTATCCGATGGAATGGTTTGGGAGGAAGAAAACGTTTGCGGTATGTCTTGTTTGAATTACACAGCGGAAACCAAAACGAATGCTGAACTGTATTTCTGGACTTCTTAGGCTTGTGTGGTTCTTACAGCTGGTTGTGTCTTCATCCAATTCTTCGCGCGTTCCCTGCCTGTTTTGATTACTGGGGAGCTCCTCGGAGGCTTGGTTCTGGGATCATACGCTGTGATTGCTCCCTCATACGCGTCGGAGGTGTGTCCCGTTGCTCTGCGCGGTATTTTAACGGCATATGTGAATCTTTGCTTTGTTATCGGCCAGTTCATTGCAAACGGTATCTCAGCCGGCACACATGGGCTTGAGACCCATTGGGCATATAGTATCCCTTTTGCGACCCAGTGGTTCTGGGCAGCTGTGATTTTGGCTGGAGTCTTCTTTGCTCCCGAAAGTCCCTGGTGGCTTGTAAGAAAGGGACGACTAGAAGATGCTGAAAAGTCCCTACGAAGGCTTGCATCCTCGAGTGTCGATGTCAAACCTACCTTGGTAAGTCTGCAAGCCCCATATATCCATGGAATTGGATTGTGTACTGAACCCAGACTTGTCACGGTTAGGCAATGATTATCGAGACCGATCGCCTTGAACAAGAAATGGAAGCTGGAACTACTTTCCGTGATTGCTTTAACAAATCCAATCGCCGTCGCACTGAGATTGCTGTTGGTGTTTACACCATCCAAGTCCTGAGCGGAATCTACTTAATTGGATATTCGAATTACTTCTTTACATGTAAGTAAACAATCCCCCTTCTTAAACGAGATCAAGCTAATCCTTTCCAGTGGCTGGCCTTCCTACCGACGACGCTTTTAACATGGGTGTAAGTGAATTAAATCTATCCATCAGCCGCGGGGAAACTACATCTAACCCTCATACTCTTCTAGGTCGGATTCCTCGGCGTCGGATTCCTAGGCTGCATCATATCCTGGGTTTTGATCGCATACTTTGGCCGTCGTATCATTTACAGCTCTGGCCTAGCCGGCCTGGCCGTCATCCTCCTCACCATCGCCATTCTCGACTGCGTGCCTAACTACGAACAACGGCCCAGCGTTATCTGGGCACAGTCATCCATAATGCTTCTGTGGAACTTCGTCTACGATCTTTCCGTCGGACCAGTCTGTTTCGTCATCCTGTGCGAATGCTCCGCGACCAAAGTCCGTGGTAAAACTATTGCCATTGCCACCGCCATTCAGGCTCTCTTTGGTATCGTCATGACTGTTGCAATTCCTTATATGATCAATCCGGATGCCGGGAATATGCGGGGGAAGCTTGGTTTCTTTTTCGGGGTAAGTCTCAATTTCCTTGTTAAACCCCTCCCCTTCCCCCTCAGGAGGGGTTTGTTTGTATTCTAAACCCTAACAACAAATCCCAGGGCCTTGCCGCCATTTGCTGGGTGTGGACATTCTTCCGAGTCCCAGAGACCAAGGGGCGCACCTACGAGGAGCTTGATATTATGTTCGAACAGAAAGTTCCCACGAGAGAGTTCAAAACGTACAAAGCTATCCCGCTGGACCATATATAAGTTGGGTTGGCGGGGGAGAAGAAAGGCATGTTGTGTGGGTTTGAAATTTTATCATATGAGCCTCCCTGTTTGAAGCGTAGCGTAGCGTTGTGTTATGTTATGTTCCTTTTCTGTTCCTTTTTGAACTTGTTAATTAATATAAGATATGAGCAATGGCAGCGAATTGAACTTGCGCGAGGTGAGGTTCAATCAATAAATTAATGTACCTATCTATCACTATCCGCGGTGACGATACCATGGTCCATCCAGTCCATCCCCTACGCTGCAGGTAGTTAAAGTGGCAGTGGTTTATTGTTGTTGTGATCGATGGTGTTTTCATTAGTTAGTACACTCATTCTCATCCCTGCTTAACTATGCCTTCTGCACAAGAGTTTACGATGCAGCTTGTTGTTTAGGGATAGGGGGTGGAAGGGGGCTTGAGCTGTGAGGTAAAAGGAGTGAGCGGGTCAAGGCTGTGTGGCGTGATTATGCCAAAACTGAGCGAAGCGTCGGGATGCTTCAGATAAAGCTCACGCGATGTATCTCATTATCAAAAGATCTCGCAGTGTTTCCTTGGATTGCTGGAAAGTTATCTTGTGCTAGTTACGTGGGATTGCGGGATGGATATTGAGATCTGTTTTGCGTTTGCTGATAGGATGGAGAGGAACAGGGAATAATAAAATATGGATAACTAGTTACCATTGAGTCGGCAATATCCCTGCTTCTACTGTGAGAGCTTGGAGAGATACCGCCCTAGAATATTTGTGTTAGTTAGAAAATCCCAGCTGAAAAGATGGTGAACGGATGGTTTGGTTTCGAATCATATCAGATCTCAGGTCCTCCGTACGGAGGAATGCAGCATAAAAGACTGGCTTTGGGAAATGACACCAGGATCCTAGAGAACCAGAATTGTTTGAATTGAATAATATCTATTTTGATTGAACATCTGGAGTATCAACCGCAACCCCCACCGTACTTACAGCCTCTTCCAAAGGAAAGGTACGAGGAATGAGATTGTCCAGGGTCAAGGCACTGCTACTGAGCGCAGAGATGCCTGATGATAGCCAGCCATATGTCTCCCTAACTGTTGATATATTTTGTATCGATCTATCCAATTCCAAGGTTAGCTAGCATTTGTAATGTGCTTCCGGCTCCAGTACATTCGAAAGCAGCGTCTGGAGCAAAATATTCACCAGGAATAGTTTTCATATCTGTTGCGCCTTTTCTTCTTTAAGCTATATAGGCGGCTTGATACGTCTACCATGATGGCACAGGCTCTCTTGCAGACTCAAGACATTTTGGTTCTAGGTCTGTAATCAGAATGCCCGAAGCGTGAGAGGCTACCAGCGCAATAAAGTAGTCCGATGAGACCCGTTTCACAGATCACAGCTCTTAGGCTATGCATTACCACAGAGAGAGGTTTGAGAACAGCCCCTTGGGAGTAGGTCAGATTGTTTAGGGGTCTTCAGTGGGCCAGTTAGTAGTTACGCGTTCAACAGACTGAATATGCTGTGACCCGTACTTGTGAAGCAAACGTGCGGGAGCACCTTGAACAGTTGAATCTGATTCCTCGTAATGATATACACCCATAAAATGGACGTCCTTGCAGATATTACAATAGCCGTCACTGCAAAGGAAAGAATTCCCATGGGTGACAGGTAGTTCAAGGGCCAATTGATTGTCTATGATGTGAGGTTAGATACACACAGTTCGCAATATCTAGTTATATGGTGAAGAACCTACCAAGCTGGAGATTGTCCACACATCTTCTTGGGTGAGGAGACAGTCACGGGTAAAAAGCTGATGCGCCCTGCTCTGCCAGATTTCCAGAAGTGGATATAACCTTCCCGAACCTTCAACATGACGGCATCACGAAACAGCGCAGCCTTGGTTGGTGTAATTGCCCACCCACATACGCCCGGAGCTTCGATGTCGATCAAGACTTGGCCATCTCCAGGCGTTTGGATTGGTGCATCCACGATTCGAAGCTGACGGCGGTGTGTGACCTGCAGCGCCGGGTTGCGGAGGTGGGGATGGGTTGCAAAGGGATGATACCAAGCCGGGGCATCAACAATGGCAACTTATCCGAGTCTTCCTGGCAGCTTCTGTTGCCCGGCGCTGCTGAGTACTAGTATGGCCGCCTTTTGGCATCCTGGATAGTATTCAAGTAGATATGGACATGCCCTCATGCCCACAGCCAAAGTCTGCCAACGGTCCCGGCTCCCAGCTCATGCCCATCGGCCGAGTTCGGGAGAGCTGATCGGGAGCTTGCATGGTGTTGCTGCTGCCGAGGGGATGTGGTGTCGGAGATTCGCCAAGAGAGGCGGTGGGCGGGGTTCGCCCAGTAGTTAGGGCTCCCTTGGGCGGTGGCGACCCCTAGAAGCCTTGGAAGTTAGGCGGTCTCCCCGCTAAACAGTTAGCGTCTGTTTAGGGGGGGCTGCTACCCAAATCTTCTTCCCCAGATCCACCTCCGTCATTTCCCCAGACCCGAATGACGCTGATGTCTTCTGCCAGGAACACTGCGTCAAACATTCTGACAACTTCCGATCATCCCACTTCTCCACATAGACATGTCTATCAATTGTTGGCTCTGCTGTGACGGCCCCTCGTCCGCGTCAATGGCCGGGATGCTGCAGGGAATCTTCTCTCGGGAGTCGGGACTTGGGAAGGACAGCCGGCTATTTAACTTGGCCATGCCCTCCCTGGCCATGATGTTATTTTTGCTCGGGATCTTGAGTGAGAATATTCTGTTTGGAGCGAGCGTCTGGTTGAATCGCCCACCATGAAGTTCGATATGTTTGGAAGAGGGTTTACCCTCCAATTGGCGATCACTGTCGCCTGCGAAATGGCCTTTATACTGTTCGGTAAGAAGGGGATTTCGGTTTCTAAAAGGAACCCGTCAGCTCACAGTTTACAACTAGGTTACGATCAGGGCGTGTTCAGCGGAATTGTTGGTAACAAAGATTTCCTGGATGTTATGCACCACCCAGGCGATGGCTTGATGGGTATTATCGTCAGCGTATACAACCTGGGTTGTTTCAGCGGGTGTATCTTAAATTTCTTCTTTGGAGAATATTTCGGAAGACGGCGCGCAATGTGGATTGCCATGGTGTGGATTCTGGTATGTCATTCAAAAACACGGTATCTTGATCCATTCTGATGCTGACTCTCGTTAGATTGGAGCGACGCTGCAGACTACCTGCTTTTCCGTATCCCATCTTATGATCGGTCGATTCATAACGGGAATTGGAACCGGGATAGAGACGTCGACTGTTCCGATGTATCAAGCTGAGCTCTGTGAAGCCCGTAAGAGAGGTAGACTGGTTTGTTCAGAAGCTCTATTCGTTGGACTCGGGATCGTTATAGGTAAGTTGGTTTCCCACATAATTGGGATGTTTAATGGCTAACCATTTGAAGCCTACTTCTTTGACTATGGAATGAGCTTTACAAAAGGAGCGATCGCGTGGCGGTTACCGATTGCCTGCCAGGTGATATTCTGTTTCGTGAGTTATATATCTTTTGCCGGTCAAGATTTGCCATATTAGGGGTCGGCTAACAACCTGGCAAGGTGGTAATTTTCCTGGTTTTTGGACTACCCGAATCCCCTCGATATTTATACAACCGAGGTAGAAAGGAGGAGGCCCTTGAAGTGCTATGCGACGTATATAATAAGGAACCCGACCATCCAGATATCGTCAAAGAGCAAGGCGACATTCTTCAAGCCATAGAGCTAGAGACTCGAGAAGGTGGCTTTTCTTGGTCCAAAATTTTCCAGAAAGATGAAGTTTGCACTGGGCAAAGAGTGCTCCTAGCGTACGGCATGCAGTTCATGAACCAGGTTGGAGGAATCAACCTAGTTGTGTAAGAAGCCCGTCCAGTTTCTTCGACCTTAAGATGCTAATGCTACCTACATAGGTACTTCATTCCAACTGTGCTGGAGAACAATGTGGGATTAGACAGAAATCTTTCCTTGCTTCTTGGTGGCGTGTATGTTACTTCCATCCAGTGAAACAACTGCATATATCACCACGTTTATACGCTAACACATGTCCCAGGATTCAAATCATGTTCCTCCTTGGATCATTTGTCCCATCATTCCTCGTCGATAGAATTGGCCGAAGGAGCCCGATGATGTGGGGTTCACTTGGCCTTGGTGTTTCGATGATGATGATTTCCATACTACTAAGCTTCAAGGGAAGCAGCGTAGAGAAGCCTACGGCATCAGCCAGTGTCGCGTTCTTCTTCACAGTACGTCACACATATATTACTCCGATGTCGTTTGATAATCGCTAACAGTCACTGTAGTATATGCTTATATTCGGAGGGTCCGTCAATTGTATACCCTGGGTGTACGTCCCGGAAATTTTGCCCTTACATGCCAGGGCAAAGGGTACTGCTATTGGCATCTCTTCCAACTGGCTTTGGGTACGTGCTATCATTTCCCCTGCCATATATTGTATATTGTTAACGTGAGATGCAATAGAACTTTGTCATTGTCATGATCACACCAGTTATCATCAACCGATTGCAGTGGAAAGCATATTTGATCTTCATGTGCACTAATCTGGCATTCATTCCACTCGTCTACTTCTGCTATCCAGAAACCGCCAACTTGACCCTCGAGGAAATCGACTATCTCTTCACGGAACCCGGAGTGTCCCCGAGGCACGTCGCTCGGCGTATCCAGCAGGAGCACAAACAAAAAAGGACCGCGAGAAACAGTGACCCTGAATCGTCAGTGGGGTCTGGATCAGAAACTCCAGCGCACGGGAACGAGTTGAAAGGCGTTTAATACCCCTGTAACTCCGAAGTTCGCCTGTGCTACATCCTATTCTCATTATGTATATAGATGATGATGGCAAGAATGCCCTATCATGTGCTTTCCGGGCCGGTATGTTTCAGAACATAATCTCCCTGGTCAATTACAAATATAGATAAATATAGATAGCTAAATAAACGGAATTAACTCTCCAAATTACTTACAAAATTCAAAACATATGATACCCCCGAATAAACCCATATCAACCCCAATACACATACCCCCCAAACACAAACACAAACACAAAAAAAAACACAAACACAAACACAAAAAAAAAAAAAAAACCCCAAATCAAAACGGCATCCCCCTCATCTCCTCCACCGACCAAAACCTCCTCATATTCTCCGCCCCAAGCTCCCTAACCTCCTCATCCAAATGCTCCCACAACACCTTCCCAAACCCATCCAAAATCCCCTTCAACTCGCTCAACCTCAACTCCGTCTCCCCGCTCCTACACTCCTCCAAATACCCCTCCAACACCTCCAACCCCTTATGGATCTGCCTATGCTGACCCACAAGCTCCAGCTCGTTCTTGAACGCGGGCATGCGTTTCGCGAGATGCGGGAAGATAAATCGCTCCTCGATCGAGTGGTGGGTTTCTAGCGAGCTGCAGAAGTTGAGGCCCAGGCGGAGGAATTGGGAGAGGGTGAGGTTTCGGGGCCGTTTGTTGGTGAGGCAGGCGTCGTAGAGGGTTTTCCAGGTGCGGCGGAAGTTGTCGTGCTGTATATAAGGGAAGTCCGGGGGGGGGAGTGTTAGTTTATATAGTACTTTACTTGGGGTGGGGTGGGAGAGGGGGGGGTGTATGTATATATGTATGTCTGGAATTGTTTTAGAAAAGTGAGGCGGGGGTTCAAGATTTGGTATATTTTGCCCTTTTCTTATATATATATATATATATTTAACTGACAAATTGGTCCATTACTTCAGCACAGTGGTTGTAGGTTTTGAAATCTTGCGCGGATAGCTTTGGTAGCGGGGCGGGATTTTGCGCGTCGTCGGCCATGGTGGAGGAATATTGAACCCGCCCAGCGGCGAGTACTCGATGCGATCTGGTGGTGGAACTTAGAATGGAGCGAGAATTGATGGGGAGTATTCGGAAGATTGACATTCCATGTGTTTGGAACCTATCAAGTTAACTGTCGTCGCTTCAATGATGGGAGTTCTACGTCCGGCGGGGTTCTTTTATGGTTATCTTATCATTTTTTCCCACACGGAGTTCCGGAATCGAACTAAAGTCTAAACCCGTCCAGAAATTACCCCCAACTATATAAAATCCCTGTCGTCCACGGCTTACATCGCAAATACCTCTGCTTAGAAATGATTTTCAAAGCAACAAACGTCAACTGCCTGCAAATTCCACGGCCCTAGACCAATCCATTTACTTTTTTTTTCGCGGTTTCCGAGCTATACACGGCCCAGATACGGAATAACTAGATAATGGTATTTCGGAGAAGGCGACAAAGAATTATCACGCAACGTTCGCTATGTCTACTAATTAAACAGACCTGTTTATTGATACATATGTACATTGATCCCAATTTCGCCCAGGCAAACCAGTAAACCCTCGACTATATGCAAAGGGTATCGCCACATAGGAAAATAAAGGAAACAGTACAAGGAGATTGAAGTAAAGAGGGAGAAATCAACAAAAGGAATAGGAATGGCGGGGACAAGGGTAAAAAAGCCAAGTTGGAGACATTAAACACGCAATGAAATAAACTCTAGAAAATGGAAATCATCGCAGTGAATAGGGAAACAGAAAGAACGGAAGAAGGTGGGGGGAACGAGGGGACAGCTATATGTCCTGTAGAGAGTTCAAGATTACCTGAAGAGCGGCATTATGATGGGAGGGAGCATTAGTCACACCAGATACTTGGTGTCATGAGAAACAAATCTAGACCTCAGTTGGGTTTGGTTTGGCTTTGGTTTTGTGGAAGCTGGGCCATCCAGGTAGGAGGCGAGATCCCCGTTTGATCGTGAATAGTTGAAAAAAGTGGCGGAAGGCTTTGCATGAGATTCCGGATTGGGGCTGTGGTATCCTGAGAGGAATCTCCAGAGCCTGGTAAAATTATTAACAAATTAGGGACAAAGGATAAGTAGCTCACCGATAGAGACCTCGGGAGGGGGTGATGATATCAGGGGCACTAACCCGTATTCCACACAGTGATCTTGGGTTCCAATCCCTTGATCGCTTCACCATTTGCCCTAGCCAGTGACTCATAGGTACCATTCTGGATCATAAGGTATTGAAGGAAGCCTTGTGGTCCGCCGAATACATCAGCCATGGCGGAGTACGCCTTTGCCATCTCAGCCACACCCTCGGCTTCCTTTTTCTTCGCGACGAAGGCCGCTTCTGCTTCCTTGGTTTTGGTTATGAACGCGGCATCTGCCTCTTTGGCCCTGCGATAGTCTGTAGAGGTTCCTTGGTTAGCTCTAAGTTTCCTCTTCCGAGTAGAGCCTAGAAAAACCCCAGGGGTTATATCATTCAGCATTGGAATATGTGGATAGAGCACTTACAGAGAGCATCAGCCTCCATCTTCTGTTTATACATAACACCATCCGAAGACTTCATTTGGGTGTAGAGGGCTGCATCGGCGGTCTGCTCGGCCGACTCCCTTGCGATCTTGCTCTTAGTAACATCCAACGCTCGAAGGCGTTCCAACTCTGTTTCGGCCCGTTTGCTCTCAACCTGTTTCTGCAGCTCGGCATCTCTCATTTCTGCTTGGCGTTGAGCAGAGATCTTTCCCAGCCGGATGCCCATGTCGAGCTCCGTTTGGCGATTTGTAAGCTGAGCATCGGCCTGTGCCTTTTCGCTTCGACGCTTGGTTTCCAAAACTGCGGTTTCAGCATCGATTTTGGATATTTCTTGCTTGGTTTTGCCTCGCTTTTCGGCTTCGCCAATTTCACCTCTCATTCTAGCTTCGGCAACATCGATTTTGGCCTGGTTTAGCGCGCCTTCATGCGCTTTCCGGCTGAGCTAATTGCCAAGGTGTAAGCAGGTGGTTAGTTTTTTGAGAGAGAGGGGGAACTTACAAAGGCGAAGTACTCGCTGCCAGGGGTATCTTGAAGTTCCTTGACGTTGGCGTTGTAACTAGTTGGATTAGTATCACGGATAGATATTATGTAACATGTCATTGCTTACATTCTGAGGCCAAATTGGTCCAACTCGTTTTGGACATTTTCAATGACATGCTGCTTGAAAACATGCCTTTCCTTGAAAATCTCCTCCATCGTCATCCCTGAGACAATCACACGGGTCTCACCCTCAATGATACCCTTAACAATATCTTGAACATGATTTCCCGTGGTACGAGTTGTGCTTTTGCCCACGCCATCAGCATCGCCAGAAAGCAGCAGAGCATACTTCTTGAGAGCATCAATGTTATTGTCTGGCCCAATCGTAAAGACTGCGGGAAGAGCAAATTGGAGTTTCTCAACGGTCATTGCCTGAAGATTCATTGAGAAATCAAAAGGGGAAATCGAGATCCGAGTGCACTATTGATACTTTTAGTTAGCATCGACATGGCATGCTACACCACGTAGGGCAATATCCTCCTGTAGGGAAGACCTATTTCTTGACGAAACTTACCTTTTGCCATGGCATGACAAACGCCGTTTTCTTGATGAGGACATTGTCAATGCCTCCCCCAGTAAGAACGAGGTATTCGTTCGGTTCCGAAACTTTGTACCTGAGGGACAGAACATATTAGCCATGGCCTCAACACATAGCACAGGAAAGGATAGCTATACCACATCGCGAACGTTGAGTCTATTAAGTGATTCCAAGATAGATTCAGCTGTTCGAGAAATAGATAAGGTAAAGCAAGAGTTAGATCAGGTTCAATATGCGAGGTTTAAATTATCCTTGGATAATACAGCACTGAAGTGAAGCAGAGTTTAAATGGATAAAAAACGGCTGGCACGGAGGGAATCAGTGGGCTTATATAGACTTGGTGTTATCACCAATGACGTCGGGAACAATAATGTCCAAATGCAGTGCCTCAATTGTGAAGATTAAGCTAAAGCATAATTCCGCTCTGGAAGGCATATCTGAGGCTAAACCGTGGTTAGATCCCGTAGCTTTTGAGAGAAGTTCTAAGCTAGTTTTGGGTAGGAGCAATGCATGTTCCTCCAATCAGGTTCCGGTTGGCGGAGATTCAATGCTGGCTCCAGACAACTTCGCACTATTCCAGATGTGAGAATGCAGCTAGTAGCCAAGCGGAAGGCTTGGATGTCTCAAAATTCGATCGTATATTGCCATAGAAAGATCCAAAGGGTTTGACCCTTTGAGCCCCAGACGCCCTGCACGTGGAGCAGACTAGCACCTGAGATTGGCGCATGGGGTAGCTTTGATGGGCAGGGCAAGGGGTTTGCGAGTACGAAGTACGAGTCAAGGCTGATTAACCTCTCTGGAGGCGCTGTCAATTTGCTCTGGAAACAATACTGTTCTGATCATTCAAAGGGCATGATAGAGGCCACTTGATGGCCGCACAACAGGCCGTATAAATTCGGCCTCGTTGTTCATAGCTCTGGCGGGAGTTGTTTTGCGGGAATCTACTCCGTAGTGTGCCCAATAACAGTATCCCCGCATCCTGCTGTCAATGATCTCTGCCGTGTTTTCCGGACAGACATGAAGAACTTATTATGACTGGCCAATAATAGGGATGATTCGGCGGTCTGTGGACGAGGAACAACCTGACAAGCCCAAGCTGGTTGCGAGGGATGTTGTCGCCAAGACGAGGCTGAAGGAAGAGTCCCGTGACCGTCTCACACGTGACTAGTACGGGCCTTAGCGGCGGAGTCTAAACTAGAAACAGACTAGCTCGCATGAGGCTGAATGACTCCGCCTTGCATCGTTCAACGTCAACTTCCGTCAACCCAGACTTGGATACGGAAACCTCCTCTTCGTCGTCAATGCAAAGCCATCATAGGCTAACTCCGAACCAGCCAAGATCCCTAAGCGATGTCCATTGTGAAAGAACAGTCCACATGACCAATTCATACTACTTACTGCTTGTAGTTAGTCTTGGCTGGACACCTTGGGGCCAAGGCTCAGACCTTCTAGAAGCCTACTACATTACCCCACCAGAGCACTTTATGGTGTGGCAATGCTGACTTCCCGTGTCTTCCGCGATTCATCATTCGGGCAAAGTTCCATCCCCAGCCGTTGAGCTTTATTTCCCTGGTTGACTGCGCATCTCCGCTGTTTCAACCTCGGCATTCGCATCTTGCGCCATTGATTAATTCTCGTCCTTGAAGCCAGGCTCTGTGTCATGACGTATCTTCTATAAGATTTACCCAAAATCTCTTTTTTAAGTTGTTATTTGCTTTTAGGGATTGGAGGGAAACCATTGTCGAATCAACCTTGCCATAGCCGCCGGATAGGTTATCCCTCATTACAACCACTAGTCACTTTGCCTACCTTATCCCGCGGCGTTCCTCGCCTTGAGGATCCCTAACGCATCGTTTGAAATTGTTATCAAATCCTCAACCACACAAGATGGCCTCAAGTCCTTTTAGCAGCCGTTCAGAGGACCCGGTGCCATCGTACGAGGAATCCCTTTCATCAACAGCTTATGGCGGGGGTATATCTAAACACGTCCCCGCACCGTCACCTTCTCTACCACTCCCATCACATCTTGCAGACACCCGAACTCAACGCATCAACTCTATCTTATCAAACTACGTCGACCCTCTTCTACTCTCCCAAGGCGCCGCAGGCCTTTACAAGACAAATTTCGTCCTCGTTCCTTCATCCGTCTCCAGCCTCCAAGATGCCGTTACCAACGCATATACCACACCAGAGGAACCCCAAGTCGTCGGCTTCCCATCGAACGAAGTTGTCAAACTCATTCGACTAAAAGGCGAAGAGCACGCGATGGAATTCTGGCGCCAACCGGCCGTTGTCGCCGAGTTGGATTCTTCTCTTAAAGCCAGACTTGTAGCCAGCGGGCATCGGATCTATCAACCCGGCGAACCACCCGCTATTATCTCTGATACAGATGCATCATCTGCACCGTCGCCTGCCATAGCTGCAACTGCGACATCGAAGAAGTCCTTTTGGGGCCGGGCCAAGAATCTTTATGCCTCCAAAGGACAAGATCTAAACGACGTTGTTATTGTCGATAGCAAACTAGGGTGGCGGGCGTCCGAACCACAAAGCGAAGGTGCGCCTGGGAAAATACCTACTGGCCTCGTTGGTGTATCTGTGGTTTGGAAAGAGGTCTGTCTGCGTATTTCTAATGAAATGGGTCTGTATGAAAGCAAGAAGGGGCCCGCACTTTGTATGACGGTGGAAGTTGGCTCTTAGGCCTTGCGGTAGCTCGTGCAGAAACGGGCAACTGCTGCCTCAGGTTGTGATTCGTATATCTTCATGTTTATACACTATATTATTCGATCTATATATTTTATGATGCTACGGTCCGCATGTCCCTTTCTATCTTTTCATTGCTCCATGTGAATGAAGTAGCAAAGCCACTGTGAGTCGCAAGTTGCGTCATATCCGGCTAAATATACCCTAGCCCTTTCCACTTCACGCCCATTCTAAATGCCACTCGCGAAATATCGCAAAGTAGTATAGACTTCAAATTCACAGTTGGCTCCTGATGCCGTTCGTAATAGCTGGTTAATGCGGGTTATCGTGAAAATTCATAATCCATCCAATTGTACATATAGTCATGAAACGCCAGAAAAAAAGTAGTCCGAAACTGCTTGTCTTCTCACTTTACCCGAAAAATCCCGTCTTAAACATCATCTTCGAAGGCTTTGAAGATACCAACCTTCACAATTTACTTAGGAACGAGCTCCTGGCAACCTAAAACGCCAAAACAGATATTGACAATTAGCAAAATCGATTCGTTGATTTTTAATAAGATCGGTTTGTTCAAACCTGGACCAAATTTTATAAAAAGAAGAGGTGGGGGGGGGATGACCTACCATACTCCTAAGTCTCTTCCCAAAGATATAAATCGGCACAGTCAATGCGCTCAACACAAGGTTAATAATAGCGAGCGAAACAAAGACTTCCCTCGGACCCCTAGCCAAATACCATCCGTTGGCATACCTGCTCGCAATAAATGTGAACACCGCCTTTGCAAAATTGATCGTAACAAATGCCTGATTTGCATTTTTCGGATGGCAATCAATCACATAGGTGAAGCTTGCGGTAGACGCAAAGGGAATCGATAGCGAGAGCAGGGCCATAAATGCTATCGGGGCTGCGAGCGGAGCCCCGTTGTCTATGCTAATACCGAAGCCTAGGAATGCGACGGTCGAAAAGATGGTGGCGGGAACCATCAGGAGCAGACGGAATTCAGGCTCGTAGATGCCATGGTTTCCCCGGGCCATGGAGCGCGCGAGCCAGTCGGCTATGGCTCCAGCCAGTGGGGCTCCAATCAAAGATACTGCCAAAAGGGGTAGATTGGTTAAGCCGACTTGTGAAGGTGTAAGGCCGTATGGCGAGCCGGTGAAGATATTTGTGGATAAAACAAATAATACCACAAGCCACGTGAAAAATGTCCCGTAGATGAAGGTACTGAAGACAACGGCGGGAAACAGAATCAGCGGTATCGGCTTGACTGCCAACTTCCAGAAGCTCTCATCGGATATTCGACCATTGAATATTCGCAGTTCCTTGCTGTAGGGTTTCTTCACATCATTCTTCTCGTCTTCCAACGCGCTAAGGCGATTGTCCCTGTGATTGCCATGCTTACCTCTCGTATCAGCAGTTTCGGGGACAAGAAAGTATATACTAGGTAGCAGAAGGCAAAATATCAATGCCGCGATGCCAAAGGTAGCCAGCAAGCCGAGATGTTGAATAATATAACCAGAGATAACTTGGCTAAATTTCGTGTTAGCGGTTAACCGCCAATGTTAGAAATGCGTCCTTACCCTAGTAAGGCACCAGTGATGGCTGCTATTCCCCATATAGCGAGCTTTCGCCCCCGTTGGTGAACGAAGAAAATATCCATTACAGTCGATGTTACCAAGGTTTCTAACGGGGCGGATGCGATGCCTTGTACAATTCGCATTATCGACAGTGATTTGAAGGACTTAGGATCCAATGAGCTGAAATTCCACCTAGTTTAGAAGGGATAGAGAACCTACCGTCGCAAAGTAGCCCCATATAGCTGTAATCAATAAGAACAAAGTTGATATAACAAAGACGGGACGTTTCCCCCAGACATTGGCGGCAGCTGCAGTGAAAAATGTACTTGACCCAGTAAACAGGACGAGTATGCCAATAAGATACATCGAAACATCATCCAATGATACGCTGTACGTCTTAGCAGCGACGGAAATTCCGGGAGAGAGCATAGTGCCAAGGCTATATACAGATCAGCGTGTAGCCTTAGTTGGGATATCGCGGGCGAGACTCACGAAACGGTGACCCCAGATGCAAAAGATAATGTCCAGATAACAACATTCTTCTTGAGATCCGACCTGTCAAGCGGTGAGTTCGATACACGTGATAGAAATACGTAAATATGTACCAGTTGTAAGGATCATTCACGTTGTCGCTAGGCTGGGGGACGAGTATAATTCCGTTCTTGGTCTTGAGGTTTAGACCCAGCACATCAACACCTGTTGACTTTATCGTTAACCACACTAACACATGAGATGCATAGACATATACCACTTACTATCGTTATTCCCATTGTCTAGAAGAGATGTCCCCGGAACCTCTGCTAGCCTGTTGTCATCCAACACGCCCCACGCCATCTTGATCACTTTTCTGTTATTTAAATTTCAGGATCCGTAGAAGGAATACAAAACGTATAATAAAAGGTGCACTATCCCGGTGAAGAGGAATAAGAAAAGAGAAAAAAACAAGGGTTAAAGATAAGCGGTTCCAACAACGACCAGCGATGTTGCTCTGAAAAAAGATAAAATGGCGATCACGCGAAGAAGAAATGGCCAGCCGTTGGAGGTGAGCTTATTCACCATGGGCAAACGTATAGATATAGTTCCCTAGAATTGGAGAGAGGAGCGACGAGTCTGAACCAACAAAAAGAGCGACGAATGGTCGAGATATAACAGTTCGGTCCACCCATTCCCGGACCAGAATCCATTAATGCTTCTGATAGGTCTGGGGTATAGCTTGACAATAGATCTTATTTGCTATCTGGAATATTTCATGGTAGAAGCCACTGAAAAATTAGATGTCTCTGACTTGGGTTGCCCCCGTGTCACCCCTTGGGGAGGGGGCGTTAAGCTTGTCTGGTTGAGAAGCCTTAGTGGATTCCATAGACTAGGCCACAGACAGCGCCCGCCTTATAGCTTGGTCCTGCATAATCGGTAATTGATACTTCCGACTGTTCGCTCTGGGCTATCGACATATTGATTGAGTGCTGTGTGTTGGTGCCGGGCTAAATGGGAATCTGATACATGTTGGGCTGCTATTTGCGTTATTCATCGCAGATCCATAACTGGACACAGAACCACAAAACATTATGATATTGCCAACTTCTCGAACCGTAATCCTGAAGGGTATATAGTAAAGAATCATCCACGTCCAATGTTCCGCTCCGCAGGAGTAAGAACGACCTAAATTGTGGCGTGCAGGAGGGATGTTGTGACACGGAAAAGGAGGAGATAGTACTACATGATATCAAAATGTTGAAATCCGTGTTCCCGTCCGCCGTGGACAGTAAAGTGACACGCGTAGATTCAGGAAAGCGTCGAACATCCATCCCGCTGTCTCCGGGGCCATTTTAGCAGCTCCTTTGTCTTCCAAGGTTGTGGGCAACCTTTCCCCGGTTTTCGACAAGGTGGAACAGTTGGGTTCAAAGCACAGATGGACGTCGCACAAGAAGGAAGACTCTTTGTCACCGACTTGCGGGACAACGCTTGTTTTCCCCGGCATTGTCTGGTCTTGATCATGCAGGGTTGGAAATAGTATGGGTTGATGTCTTCCAGGCGGTGAGAATACTGCCATGGGTCACGTGAGACTCCACCAGCCATGGATGACTTCATATCAAAAAGTTCCAAAACGCTTGGAACCCTCTTTACGAACCCCGAAACACGATCTACTGCTCTTCAACAGAATAAGGAGTCTCCTGGTTTGAAATATACAAAGCGAAGGTAGAGAGCAAAAGGCCGTCCGGGTATGTTTTATTTCGTTGTTTCGTTGTTTTGTTCTTCGACCATGGAGGGGTCAACCCCGCCTCAATCGGCCCCTGAGGCGATGAATATTATCATTTTGATATTTCTTCATAGTTGAGAGCACTCGGACCCACAAGTCCATTGCAACGAATATGTATGTATTACAGTTGGTCCGTGATCAGGCATTTTCCATCGACCTTGGTGAGCTCGTTTTGCTTGTTTGTTGTTATTGATTTGTTTTGTCTTTTAATTTGCCTTCCCCGAACCACCCCATGATCGCAAGCAATGAGCTTCTGTGGCTGGATCTGGAGCAGTAAAGTGTAATAGATTCAGGATTCCACCCCCTTTTGTTGATCACTATTTTGCTTATGCTGCTGATCTATACTGCTTCTCTTCCAATGCCGTTGACTTGAACATCCCATACTGAGATACCCTGAACAGCCAAAGCTAACATAACATTTACAGTTAATAATTTAGACTAGGGAAGGACAGCGATAGCATATTCAGCATACCGGGTAAAAATCAAACGATGGCTCCTCCAACGCCTCTCTCAATTGCCACTTCATCCGTCCAGCGCCTGGTGAAGGAAGAAGCATCATACCACCGCGAACTGCAGCAGCAAGAGGAGAGAATCAAACGTATTGAAGCTGAGAATCCTTCTGCGGAGGAAGACGATGGCAATAGAGAGTACATACTTAAACAAGAGGTATCATTGTTCATTCTCTCTACCTCCCATACACTTTTAGAGTACTCCGTTAACCGTTCGACCACGAAAACAGCGTCAAGCTCTAGAAGAGACAAAGAGGGTTCTGCCAAGCATGAAGCAGAAGATATCAGAAGCTGTTGCCAAACTTGACCGTTTGCTGGTAAGTTTCTATCCACCGGCTGTTCGCGTCGTATGAGATTCAAGATTTGTTGTTAAGGAAGATCTTCCCGCGTATCTATCAACAACCTTGGAATCCACTCGTTGTAAAATAACATATGATTTAACAGTACTAATCTGGAACTTTTCGAATAGCTCGAAGAAGGACACAAGGGCATGTCGAGCAATGTCGACGAAATAAATGCGGCTAAGGAAGCTATTTCGCAGGCTAAAACCGCTGTGAGGGAGATTTCATGATTTCATGATTCCGTGGTTTATGGCTTCTGGCTTATATTCGCTATCTGACCACGTTTGCGTTTGGCAAGAAACAGCCCAGTTGATTGTCGTGACATTCCACATCATCTATGCGATTTCAGTGAAGGCGATGTTATGTTATTGCTTCTTGCACAAATATTATCTTCATGAGCGGGAAAAAGCATGAATCAGAAGCATTGATAGTGGTTTCTGCATCATATTGCTGACTTATTGTGCACCATATTCTCCCGAAGGAAGGCCAATTATTTTACACGGTCCGCCGTCACCAGGAAAAGGCATTCTAATTTGATAAAGAGCGTGCAGTTACGATTTGGAAACATCTTTAACTTGAATGGATTGTTACCAACATGATTTGGGCTTGCAAATATCCCATGCGCATGTACACGGCGAGGCATTATAGCCACCCAGTTTCCAATGATTAAACAATAATGCAAAATAATCATGCCTCGCAGCCGCGATCGGGTTGATTGTTTCTCTTGGTCAGTCCTAGTAGCGGCTCGTGCACCAGATATCCACATCCTAGCTCCTTTGGAGATTATTGGCTGAGGCGAGGTGACTTCGCGGGTCGCCCAGAACCTGTTTCTTTCCATAATATCTTTTTGATGTCTGCCTGGTGGGCTGTGAACAACAAACAGCGCTGCCGACGTGTCCATGTCAAAAGGAATTCGTTCTCTAGACATCATAAACTATGGCGATGGCCTTTCTTCTAGCCCCTGCTGACTGATTTCAGATATCCCAATTTCCTCAGTTTCAAGCAGTTACATACGTTAACAGGGTTACCTAAATACATCAGACAGAAATCCAGCTACAAAGATGAGCACCTTCAAGGGACGCGCTTCGCACGTATCGCACGAAACCCAATATCTTCCCCCTTATGCAGAAACCGATGAGAACCTTCCTCCGTATGCTGAAAGAGGAGATGACCGAGATCAGGTCAAATCCTTTCTTAGAGGATTGCTATGGTCCTCCGATCATCAAGAAATTGATACCAACATCGTTCAAGAACTTATCCCCGGTGAATACCAGAGGATATCAGAGCACGCATCAAAAACCCGCAGCTTCTATGCCTTTGAAAGGTTCGAATTATCGTACATCGCGATGTGCATAATCCGAACTCTTTTCTCCTCCATTGCGGCAGGCGATAGCGAACTCATGTCATGGTTGTTGCAGAACCGTCTTATCACTGCAGATACGATAAATACCGATGGTATGTCTCCGTTGCTGGCTGCTGTCAAAGCAGGGAGGATGCGGATTGTGCAGGAACTGGTCGATTTCGGGGCAGAGCCTGATGCCTACGGTACTGTGGTAAGACTTCACCTAGCCAGCTGATTTTCTTGCTTCCTGACCCCTCTTCGAGAAGTATTCATTTTCAACCTCATCACACTAACAGTGGCTCAGGGATGGCAACGGATGCTTCGTAGCGAGATTCCCATCAAACGAACTCCCCTACAGTTCGCCGCCGAGCTTGGAAACTTGCCGCTTGTCAAGTTATTCATTGAGACATATCATTGTGACGACTCTAAGATCGCACCAAATGGGGAGCTTGCACTTCGCTTAGCAGCGGAGAATGGCCACCGTCATGTTGTCGATTACCTTCCTGTCCGGCGGGGTGGAGGCTGGAAGCGATGGCAAACCAAGCACCAAAAGGCCATGAAAAATGCAGAACGAGCGGTTCGGTCCATATTTTACTTCGCCAAGATCGTTGTTTGGGACGTGCCGAAATTTTTACTGTGGACAATCCCGAACGAGATCATTTTCCGGCCCCTGAAGATACGCTGCGTATGGTGCTGGGAGAATAGAAAAAACCTCCTGAAATTGGTTCAGTACCAAGTACTACAAACACCCATCCGCCTGCAAAAGGCTGCACGTTGGATATGGAAGTCGGTTCAGAAGATCCCTCGAGCGATATCAGATGGATCGAAGGCTATATGGCATTTCGTTACCGATCTCCTTCCAAGATGGATCTGGAGAATTCTTACGAAAGAAATCCCGAGAGTCGTTGCCAGCATGTCCAAGTGGATATGGGAAGTGCTGTCATCAACTCTGAGGTTAACCGTACGCCTCGCCCAAAGGATAATTTCACTTATTCATACGGTATTCATTGCGATGATCTCTTTTTTCCAGAATCTTACCCTGACCGATATTTGGAACGGGTTCTGCGACATTTCAACCATAATATTTGTCTCTGTTCCCCGGACAATTTGGAGCTGGATTGTTAGTCTTGGGGAGGTTATGTACAAATTCATGGAAAGGAGTTTTGGAATCGCTGGTATAGTAACTTGGTATATTGGGTATGGAATAGTTTACGCTTCTGTGTACATTCCGAAACAGTTATGGTATATTGTTGGGAGCTTTGGGAAGTCGATGGCCGCGGCCTTTCGAGAGGTCGTGATTTGGTTCAATCCGAAAGCGTGAATGGAAAATCCCAACTTCAGGCATTCAAATGACGGAACAATTTTCATTATGCGCACAATTTGGAAACCGGTTTTATGTCTCTATCTTTAATTATAGAAAAATGGTTTTTCGTCCATCCCGGAATCTGGCGGCGTTCTTCAACGCCAGATTTACGGTTGATCCGCCGTCTATGTAGATACACCATCAACTCACAGACCTGGCAGAGCCTCCTTCCATCTCACTTCTTCCACTACTCGTAGTAGTAGTAGTAGTAGTAGTAGTAGTAGTAGCAGTAGTAGTAGTAGTAGTAGCAGTAGCAGTAGTACTAGTAGCAGTAGTACTAGTAGTAGCAGCAGCAGCAGTAGTAGGTAGACATTACGCGGAATGGGAAATGGGTATATTCATTATCAACTAATGCCAGGAATCACTACGTAATATCCATCCTATCTTTATCCTCGTCTCGGGGATCTTCCATGACTCTCGAAACAGAACGTGTCCTGTTGGCTGTTGATGTTTCCACTGCACCTTCGTCCCCAGTAACCTCGCCCTCGTCTATCATATTCTCATCCTCGGATTCCTGGGGCCGTTGCTTTTCGGGTGAGGATGCGGTCATTGCCTGCCGCAGCGGTGTGGCACTACCAGTACCACCCGCACGAAGTTTCTCCACTTCATGGCTAGGGTTCGACGGGGTACCACTCTCTTGGTCTGGTTTTGGAGTTCCAACGGCGCTTCCCCTGCCCTTAGAACCAACATCTCCTTCGTCCCCATCCTCACCCTCCTCCATGCCTTCTCTTCGCTCTACCTCTTCCTTCTCGTCTCTGATTAACCGCCGGAGATTCATTCCCTCATCCACAATTCTGCCAAATTGTTCCCTGCGCTCCGCCCACGTCTGCGCGTACTCCTTACTTTCAAGTTCCAGCTTGGCGATTTCCGCATGTAGTTTTTCAAGATTTGCCTGTTGATCCTCTCGAGGTCGTAGCAAGCGGTTCGACGTAATTTTCTCCGCCAGGTCGTCATACGTCTTACGGAGCGCAAGAGTTTTCTGTGCTCCCTCCAGTTGTACCCGCAACTCGGCCGCATTTTCCTTCACTGCTTGCGCCGTCGACTCGATTCTCTGCTTTTCGGCCGTATAACGTTTCCGCTCCTTCTCGTTGCTTGCGAGTAAGAACTGGATTCGGGCGATACTGCTTTCAAAAGCGGCGAAATCAAGGGTTACGTCTTCGCGAAACTGGCGCCAGTCGTCTAGCTTCTTCTGCTTTTCGGCTTCGAGCTGGGCGGCATCTGGTTCCGCGCCATCGGGTGGTGGGGTAGGAAAGAGGGAGGTGGGCGCGGAAACAAGTGAGTTTGGAGTGAGCAGGCGTTTTGTAATTCGTTTAAATGGTTTCTCTTCGACGTTAAGGAGCCGTGATTTGTGAAGCGCATCTGGGAAGCGGTTAGGTTGGACCAAGGGCAGAGTCTTTTGTAAAGCACTGACCTTCATCAGCTTGATCTAGCAGCGTATATGACGACATGACGGCTATGCGATGGGGCTCAAGAGGATATGAAGCCCAATGTTCAGTAATATGTGGCGGTTGATCTGTTGTTCAAGGTGAGGTATTGCAGTGAAGTTAAAAGAATGAATGAATGCCAAAATGCCAAGCCAAGCAGTCCGTTCTTGGGTTGGTGCTATCCGTGACCAGCGACTAACCAGATCGGGCTAGCTCAGTCTCGGATAGCCACATCACCGCTTCGGCCCTCAATGACTTCAAATCGACGGGCAATACTCAGCTCTCTATCTCGCAACCCAAGTCTCGGTTGGGAAGTGCCAGGGTCTTTTGACTAGAAAGTCCTTGAGCCGGCTATATATATCTACTCTTCCGCGGATGCATTTATTTCGCGGAACAGCTTATGGCGCGTCCATCACAAATACGCCTCGATTTCCGCTCCCAATATAACACCCCTCCTCGGACATTCAGGTGTGTATTTACATCTACCGAAATAGTATGGTTTCAGTTGATTAACACATACTCCAAAGGTATCCCATCCAACGCTTTTGAACTACATGTTGTTTGCGGCCCGATTCCGGTCCGGATAAAGTGTTCTTGTTTGGCCTCAAGATGGAGGGAATGTACACTGGCATCCAGAAGAAACAATTATTTGACTCCCTGGAGTCGTTTAAATCGTTCGTGCGTTCCGCGTCTATAAGACAACGCTGGGAACTCAGCGTCATTCGGAGCAATAAGAAAAGTGTCACTTTGGGCTGCCGTTCGTCCTCTGACTGCGCATTCCGTGCCGTTTGTCGCACCAACAAAAATTACACCTATGTGACCTCGGCGAACGACGTTCATACTTGTCGCAATTCTTCAGAAAATGCGATTTCGCGGTCTGAACATTCCCGTGTTCAATTTCTCATGAAGGAGATCCCCAAATTCTTTGACCTGAATAGCAAAATCTCCGCGCAACAGGTTGTGGAAGCGATTAAACGATATTACGGCTCTGACATCGCCCCTCGACAGGCTCACCGAGCGTTGTTGCAGTTAGAGATGCTCAAGCGCAAGCGCCAGCGGAACACTAACTCAAGCCCACTCCACCCAGCGACTGAAATGTCTAGCGAGGAAATTGGCGATTCCCACCATCCTGATGAGTGGCTACACAACCAAAACATCTTACCCCTACCCATTGGCTCGGATGATGATTTACAGGCAACGGGAGGTAGTCACGGACACCAAATTACCATACAACAGCCAGGCCCACCAGTCCCTGCTCCCGCTTCGCCTCCTTACAATCATGTTCCCATATCGCATGTAGTCCAAGGCTCGGACAATCGCACCCGCCTTGCTCTGCCTCCCCATGATCGACATCACGACCAAGATAATAGCGGTCCCAGGGTGGTCACGAACCTCAAAGTCGAATTTGCCTGCGGGTCATGCGGAGCCATTAATCAAGGTTTTTTCCCCAGTCATGGGCAAGTTATGCAGGCAGCTCCAGCGAACTGTTCTTCTACTGCGACCAACAACCCCTAATACGGTTCAGGGATACACCAGCAACAGATCTAAACGTTCTGTGGAAGGGTGTGCATTTTTTTTTTTCGAAATACCCATTTCTTCATTCAAACATCGTCTTTGGGAGACGTTACCTGAGAAGAGCTACATTTTGTTCTGCGGATTTCTATATATGTATACACATTATTGCGACTACTTTGAAAGACGACGGTCAAATTGAGCATAAGGCACTACATGATTCGACAATCGCATTTCCTCTCAAGTATCGATTACCCCCGTGTCGACTCTTTTCCGGAGCTCATTTCAAGGGGAAACAATTCCTGCAGTTGGGGGCTATTACATTTCATTTAATCGCTCCTCCCTTATCCCACCCCCATCCATAAACAAGGGTACAATTTCATCCCCATGTTTCAAAGCCTAGTATTGTTGGTTGTGCTAAGTTGTGTTGCATTATGAATGAGTTTATGTGGCTGCTTTCTCGGCGGCGTTTTCGGCGACATCTCTTGCAAATTCCTCCGTTGTGATTCGCGGAAACATCTACTCTTATCTCTGAACCAAAATTTGACTCTTCAAATTTTGGTGAAGATGACACGCTTATTGTAAGTTGATAAAGCGCACATATTATAATATACGACAATCTCTTCTGCTCATTTTAATTTCGATATCTCGGGCTAAGTCTGCTTTATAGGTCCGATTGTTCGCGACTTCAATTGGGGTGGGGAGCAGCGTTCGTTGAATTAAGCTTTGTGGGTCCCTCACATGACGCACCTTATTTTGACAGGCTCCGCACTCCCGGAATCGCTTCGAGACGAATATGTCCTGGCCTAGACACGATATGAGCTTGATAGAGCTATCTTTGTCGCTTCTTGAAAGACCATGAATGATCTACTCCTCTTGGCTCCGACGATTCGGGGATTTCTAGCTCTCGGACCCCCTTTCAAAATCTTTTAATCAAACTCAATTGTCAAGCATTCGCCGATAGGTCGCATGCATCTGTTCTTTCTGGCCTAGACTCTAGATTTTATTGAAAGTCTGTTACGTGAGGTTAAATACCCAGGTACTTATCACAGGTATCATGCAATATGGTGTAACCAGTACTCCCGGAATGGGCAATGCTTGACTCCACGTTGATGTACTGCGGTACAATTTGCCACCCGGCGGACTGTGACGTTACGTCGATGTCTTTTGGCAGCGGGTGCTACCCTTTCTCCCGGAGACTCTGGCTGCTATCTCCCAACCCACGGTTCCTTCCAACTTCCTTGACTCTATCCCTTCCCTTCTCGGTGGTACTTTCCTCGGGCAACATGTCGCTTGGCATGAGTTAAGGTTGCCCGCTATTCTGGAGTGCTTTCCGACCCCGCACATCCGGCCGTTTTTCCGTTTTATACCCTACGGATCCCCAGTCAACCCGCGACACCTCGTTCCCTCTCCGCCACGCGCCGCCAAATTCAACGACAGCATTTTGCACAATTGAATAGCACGATGGCGGAGAAAGTGGGGCAACTTGCAGAGTCAGTGACCAAGCCAGCCACCAGCTATATTCAGCAGAATTCTTTAGAGGGCCATACATGCTGACGTTGTCATAGACTGCATGCGAACCAGGTTGAACCTCAAGTCCATGATCACCGAGATCTCGCTGGAGGCGATGAACCCGAGGTGGCTTCAATCAAATCTGATGCAGCTCGAATTCACGTCGAGGAAGCTGACTCCCACGCTTCCGACGAGCCGACCGAAGAGGAACTTGCAAGTCTGAGGAAGATCCCTGAAAAACTGCCATGGTCTAGCTTCTTGGTCGCTGCTGTAGAGCTATGTGAAAGGTACTATCACTACTTCTCGGCCTTAAAATATCCCTTGCTAATCAAACAATCACATTTAAGATTTGCGTATTACGGCCTGAGTGGCCCATTCCAGGCACGGATCCTAAAACTCAGAAGAAAATATTGATGTAGAATTCTAATATTGCCAGAACAGAATTATATCCAGCACCCCTATAAAGGCCCTAGTGGCATCCCAGGGGCACTTGGTAGGCCTCCTATACGCTTTAGATTTGTAATATTATTCTGCTAACGGCTCTCTTTAAAGGACTTGGCCAGGCAGCTGCCACTGGATTGAATAGTTTCTTCCAGGTACATCATTGTTCCAATAGCCGTAAAAGACTCTTGTTCAAATGTCCAGAAGCGGCTAACACTTCGTTAGTTTTGGTGTTATGTGACCCCCATCATTGGCGCAATCGTTGCGGATCAGTATCTCGGAAGATACAATACGATCATCATTTTCGCATCGATATACATTTGTGGACTTGTTGTTCTAGTCTGCACTTCTTTCCCTTTCGCAATCGAAAATGGTTCTTCACTTGGAGGCTTGATAGCCGCAATGATCATCATTGGCCTGGGGACAGGTGGAATTAAATCCAACATATCTCCGTTGATCGCCGAGCAAGTCAAGACCCGCAAACGTTCAGTTAGAACGTTGAAGTCTGGCGAGAGAGTGATCGTCGACCCTTCAAAGACGATTGAGCGTATTTGTAAGTTCGACATCTACATATAAAATTGATTGAGGATCTAATTTTTCGATCTAGACCTCATATTTTACATGTGCATTAACATCGGTTCCCTATCGCCCATTGCTACCACTTCGCTCGAATTGCACGTCAACTTCTGGGCAGCTTATCTTTTGCCGGCATGCATGTTCGTGGTTGGTTTTGTTGTTTTGATTGTGGGCAAGCGGTACTACATCGTTCGACCGCCGAGAGGATCAGTTATTATCCATGCATTCAAAGCAATGTGGATTGGCTTGATAAACAAATGCAACATGGAGGCGGCCAAGGTTTCTTATCAAGCTCAGCATGGCGGCACACATACGATTCCGTGGAGTGACCACTTTGTCGACGAAATGAAGAGAGCATTGGTTGCGTGCAAAGTTTTTGTGTGAGTTGTAACAATATTCTTCAGGCCTTTTGTGGTTAAACTCATACTCACATTTGACATAGTTACTTCCCGATATACTGGGTCTGCTATCAACAGATGCTCACCAACTTCCTTTCCCAAGCGGCTACAATGGAACTTCATGGCATCCCCAATGATATTATGCAAAATATCGACCCATTGACCATCATTATTTTCATTCCTATCTGCGACAGGATCGTTTATCCTCTACTTCGCAAAATGGGTATGTTCGCCAGAAAAAAAAAAAACTGCTGGACTCGGAACTAATTATCGTGTGCCACAGGTATCCCATTCAGACCTATCACGCGTATTACAATGGGCTTTTTATTCGCATCCATTTCTATGGGATACGCTGCAATAGTCCAGCGTCTCATCTACAATTCCCCACCGTGTTATAGCTTTCCAATGGAATGCCCGGCAAGTAACGACGGCGAATTGCCAAACAAGATCCATGTTGCAGTACAAACTCCTGCATATCTCTTTATCGGTCTTTCCGAAATTTTCACTAGTATCACCGGTCTCGAATACGCCTACACCAAGGCTCCTGAATCTATGAAATCGTTCGTGATGGCTATGTTTTTGCTCACTAGCGCCTTTGGGTCTGCCCTCGCTATTGCCTTGTCGCCAACCGCGAAGAATCCCAAATTGCTTGTAAGTTCCTCTCTGCAGAAGTTCGTATAAGCTGGAGCACTAACATTCGTCTAATCACAGTGGATGTATACGGGTCTGGCAATTGCCAGCGCTATTGCCGGAGGAATATTCTGGTTCCTATTCAAACGCTACAATGACACAGAGGAAGAGATGAATGCACTCTCAGGACAGGAGGCATACGAAGAAAAGCCCGTCGCGGCAAATGCTATTACTCTAACCGGAAAGGCTAACCCCGAAGCTCCACGGACGGGATGAACCTGAGGTGCTATTTTTTTTCTCTGGGTTGCATAAATCTCTCATATAGTGATACCTTCTGACTTTGTGGGAGCTCATTTATCATTCAAGAGGAGAAATACGGCCGCAATCATGTTTTCCTGGTGCTCGTGGTAATGGCAGCAGATGTAGTTTGTTGATTGGGGGACAGTTTTTTATCTCCTTCTGTGTGTGGGGGCCCGTTTCTGTCTCTGATCTCGTATTTGTATGATTTACGGTTACTAATTATGTTTTCAATTCAATGAGCGAAAGGGTTTGAAACAAAAAAGGGGGTTGGTTCGGAGTTTTATGGTATAAGCTTCAGGGACTAATAATTCTTCTTTATAGGAACGTTACAGCTAGCATAATGATAATTAACTCGTTAGTATTTCCCCAGTATAACCGTTAAAATTCAAACAAGAGCGAATGATCGTAAAACCCATCGTAATTAATTCTATTGAAAAAAAACTCAACATTTCATAAATTTCCTTTTCTTAGCACGCTATGATTCATTCAATTCAATTCAATCAAAACAAAAGCCCCCAAACCTTCTGATGCCAGGAGAGTTCCCTCTTCAGCTCATCCAATTCTATAGATGCGAGCGGTCGCCTCCCCCGCTCCAAGTCAACTTTCTTGAGATCAACTCCTATTGAAAAATCCCACGAGTAGATCTTCCAAAACACGAAGAAGAAACACGCAATGAATGCGGCTAGATATCCGGCGAAGAAGCCCTTTGCGGAGGGCTCGCTGTTGATGGGCTATTTACGTCTATAGTTAGCATGTTGCGTACATGGGGCGAGGGTAAAGGAGGTTATAATGGCAGGTTCCACTATGTTGGCGAAGGAAAGGGGGGGGGAAGCGTGTTGGGTTAGGGGTCAAGTTAGAACTCACAAAGAGAGCGACATAAAACGACGCCACCAGCGAAACACAAACGATAAAAAGCCCCACCCAGCTCCCGCAAACGCCCAACGGCGACCTCCACGGAATCTCACTCAACTCCTTCCCTTGCATCCGCCACGCGCGCCGAAACTGTATGTGACTGAGACAGATGCTCCCGTACATAAACAACACCGCCAACCCGCCCGTCGCCAGCATCCAGGTAAAGAACGCATCGCCAGACGACGCCTCGCTGACAAACGCCAGGAATCCAAATGCAATCTGCAACGCGACGCAGGTTAATGGCCTCCCCTTGGAATCGACGTAGGCGAAGATCTTCGGCGCCTGCCCGGCGATGGCGAGCGCTTGCAGCGTGCGTGTCGAGCCGTAGGTGGCCGTGTTGCCCACGCTGAGGACCGAGATGGTGATTACGGCGTTGATTATGTGAGGTAGGACCTTGATGCCGGCCAGCTGGACGGCGAGGACGAAGGGGCTTGCTTTGCTGTTGGGGCCGACGGCGCCCAGGAGGACCTCGCTATCGCTGGGCACGTTGAGGCCGAGGAGGAGGATGTTGATGATGTAGAAGATGAGGATGCGCCAGAAAACCTGCTTGCTGGCTTTGGGGATTGATTTTGCTGGGTTCACTGTTTCTGCGGCGGCGAGGCCGACCATTTCGGTGCCAGCGTAGGCGAAAGCGGCGGTGACGAAGACGGATGAGAATCCTTTGAATCCGTTGCGGAAGGCCCCTGGGTCCCGCCAGTATCTGCCGCCGATGTAGCCGCGGTCGTCTGTGGGGACACCGCCGGCGTTTGTGATGATGCCGAGGAATATTAAGCCTATGCAGGCGATGATTTTTATGAGAGATAGGGCGAATTCGGCTATTGTGATGGTTGGGAAATGTCAGTTGTTGGTGGGATTAGATTGAAGGTTTTGTAAGGGGGGGGTCGGGGTCTTACTCTCGCCGTACCCCCTGACGCCGAAAAACTGTATACTGCTCAAAAGGACAAGGAAGACTGCAATCCAAACACCAATTCTAATATCGTCGCGCCAGAATTGGATAGTTATGCCAGCCGCAACAAGCTCGGATGGAAGAAGCGTCAACCAGCCAATGGTATATTGCCAGCCCATGGTAAATCCCCTTTTTCAGACGCAAACAAGTGAGCATTTCCACCCCGCTGAAATGTATATAATACATTGATTCTTTTTCAAAGGACGTATTTTGGACACTCACCACGCGGGATCAACAAATCGAGTGGCATAATTATAAAACGCCCCGTTAACCGGGTATAGGACGGACAATTCTCCAAGAGATTGCATGGCACAAAATACCATAACGCCGATTATGAGGAACCCTAGCAACTATAATCAGAATAGTTAGTAACGAAATAACTACAGGGCCATTATCACAGCTGTAATACCACACTGGCCGGTCCACCATCACTCAGCGCCTTTCCGGATCCAATAAACAGGCCAGCACCGATAGAGCCCCCTAGAGATAGAAGAAAAGGGTTTAGCTTGGTGCTGTAGAAGCCATGAGACTCAAAAGGTTAGGGATAGTCATACCGATAGCAATCATTTGTAAATGCCGTCCCCGCAGCGCCCGAGTCAAGGGCGTAGCATCGCGCTCCATGACTCTATCATGATGACGCTCCGTTTGACTAACGGCATTCTCGAGAGAATTAGAACTAGAGGTATCCGGCAGCTTGGTTTCTGTTCCTCGTTCACCCATGATTGCCAACAAGTGAGAACTAATTCCCTTTCGCGCAATGAACAAAAAAACAACGAAAAACAAACTCGACCAAGAGGGAAGGAAAACTGCACTGGCCAAGAGACGAGGCATATATATAGTATGCAAAAAATAAAGGCCATTTTCCAGCCGTATATTTGCTCATTCCCCATTCGTCCTCGAATTGCAGACGGTGCCAATGGTTCATCCAACATCACATATGCGCGCGGGTCCATAGGCATGACACGAATGGGGGGGAAGCCTGCGGGTTACACAGTCATTGCAGCATTTCATTCTTTGTTACACTCCTGCAATTGCCCGGGTCGGTGGACAGTGGCACAGGTTGTATCAGCAGGGCTTGCCCAATTCTGATAAATAGGGCAAGACAGAGTCCTTAAAAGCTGCGTATATAGCCCACTGGCGCCCATTTGTTGCATGGTTGTGCGATACCAAGAGAGCAGAGGGGCATGCTGGTAGGCGCACCAAAGGGGTTCTAGAAAATGTCCTGATCTTCTAGAAGGAGGTCAAGGTGAGACTATGCAGGGCCTGGTAATGATGGGTACATAGCATTAGAATTCGAAAAGACCCCACAGCCTTGGGCAATTGGTCCAGTGCATCAAAGAAGCTGAAAAGGCAGAGTGACGTTGTGTCCATTGATATGACGGTCAGTATAGGGCTGACTGACTGACTGGCCACTGGGGAAGGGAAACCCATCAATGTTGATCTGTGAAGTTGGTTAATATTGTCCTTGCCCCCATTCATCCCATCCATCCTCTGTCTAGACCGCCATTGTCCATATTCTTCTGAATGCATTCAGAAAATGCGAACTGCGAACAGGCCGCTTAAAGCGAGTCAAAAAAAAAAAAAAGCTTTGATCCATGCAGCCCAAAAACCAACACCCAACAAACACCGGCAACGGAAGCAGGTAGTTGTTTATATGGATCGGTGGTCAACGTAACCCCCCCTTTCCCCCCATCCCATCCCACCCCCAATCGCGTCGACGCGTCTTTGAAGCAAAAAGCAAAAAACACCAGCCCGCAGACTAAAAGAAGGGGTCCTCGTTAGACAAAATCCCCCTGCACGCCAAGGCGGGAGATAAGATTAGATCGAGGATCTCCAGAACCTTAAAAGCCCCCATGGATACGACCAAGGACCCCGATTTCTGTCCTCACCGGGGGCAGAACTAAGAAAATAGCCAGACCGCGCTACGGAGGACAACACCCGGTGGGGAATCCATCCGATCCCATCCCATATTTCCTTTTTTCACATGCTTGCCTAGTGTGGCTAATAGCCGTTCATGTATTCTGCTTGTTGTCTTGTTGAAGTGTGAGGGGTGCCGGGCCAGGGATAACTTGGTGAGGAAGATCGGGGAAATGAGGAAGGCATGTATATTTCTGACTATGGCAGATTTTCGTGGGTAACTATGTAACAGCTAACTAGTCAACCGTATTCCTTGTCGGCTGTTAGTTGTTGACTGTTGGAGATTGTGTATAACCGCAATGCCGAAAACCGGCTTTCGGCAAAGGACAGAACCGGCAGTTGTGTCCGATCATGAGTCAAGTCACAAGGAAGACGAGAGAGTCAGTAGGCAGGAATAATACCAATTTGCATATGATCATGACTCAAACCCGACTCGACTCAACCCGACCCTAGATCTATTTTGCCATCAATCAATCACATTCATCTCTGGACCCCCGGTTGACACATGCCGGTTTCAACCCCAAAGAATATCACAAGAATCATGAACTCCGAGTCTACATAACCACATATCCCCGCCAAGCCCTACATAACATCCCTCCATCCATTAATTTAATATAAAAACATCTCGTTTTCGTAATAACCCCCGGATATACCTAACTAGCGGGGGATTGCGGAGCCGGCCTCATTCCTACCCCTCCCTTCTCGTCACTTCCCGTCCCTATACCGGTCGAAAATAAAAGCAAGCTCAGAGGAGTCAAGGAGACAATAAACCGGGTCGAAATAGCATCGTTGAACGAAAAAAGTGAAACGGATCTAGTCTGGAGTAACTACTCCGTGGATCCATAGGCAGATGGATGGACATACATGTACATACATGCATACATACTTGCCAGAGTCCCTTAACTAGAACAAGTAATAAAAGTATCATTCATTACCTTGTCTACCCTACATAGTGGTGTAGGTTATGCATCTTACCCCAGAACGCACAGTTTTTTCTTATTATACAGCCAGAACCCTGCCTGTAGTTAGTTAATACGATCCAAGCGCGGCTGGACTAGATTACGTAGAATGGGTTTATATATACTTTGTTAAATGGTTATTCCTTAAGAAGCAGATGGCTATTGCTTTGTGTTCCGTGTTAATTAATAAGTATATTATGTCCCCTCTTCGCGCAAAAGAAGCCGGATAGGGATAATGGATAAACAGATATATTATTGAAGTTTTAAAAAACCCGATATTTTCCATTTTGAAAAGCCTAGCCTATTCCCCATCCCCGACCACTGAATGCCAAAACCTTCATCAAAGGGTATTATTATAAACAAGTCACGCTTGCCTGTTTCGGTATCGTGTATACACAGCATGAGTGCGCCAGAACATCAATTCAAAATGCCGAAGGGGATATGTAGTTGGAGGGTGAAACAAAAACGAAAAGGAAAAAAAAGTCCAATGCATGGGTGATCAGCACGTGAAAAGATGGCTAAAAGAAATGGAAAGGTCAAAACAAGGTCGGAAAAGAAATAGCGAATCTAGAAACGCGGGGCGGGGATTCCTCACAGCTTAGCTCCCTTGTCGGTCTGATCTTCGCTTGACGGGGACACGTCGCCATTGGTCAAGCGGCCTATCGACGACAGCAGAATTCCCACTTCGCGTTCCAATGACGCAACCTCGGAATGAGGCGTGTACATCTTTGACTTGATCCAGATATCTAGATCCGTGTCGCAGAGCCCGCGAATTCCCGTCTCGCGATCAACCTTAGCTTCCTGAGCTGCCCGAATAACACCCCGAGCCACGACAACGCTCACTTCTCTGATTCTAGTAAGGTCGGGATAGAGAAGGCCGTGCTCCTGCTCTTCCGGGGTTAGGGTCTTGGAAAGAGCCTCGGCAGATGCGTAAATCATGCTGTCGGTGACTTCAACTGCCTTGGAGAGAATGGTTCCCAACCCGATACCGGGGAAAACATACATGTTGTTGCCCTGGCCGGGATAGTATGTCTTCGTCAGTCCAGCAAAGTTTTTATATGAGAATGGCTGGAATGGCGAACCCGACGCAAACAACGCCTGGCCATCGGTATGGACAATCGCAGTTTCGAAGTCGCACTCTGAGTTTGCGGATGGATTCGACAATGGGAAGATAATGGGTCGCGCGTTAAACGATGTCATCTTTTTGATGATCTCTGGGGTAAAGACTCCTCCAAGGGTCGACAATCCCATGAGCATCGTAGGCTTAACGTAGTCAACAACCTCGCTCAAAGTCTTGAACTGCTGGCCGTTATTGTCAGTTCTCGAGAAGTAGACCTTGTGAGGAGCAAGCTTGTCGCCACGATCAGAGGTAACGAGGCCCTTCGTGTCAACCAGGTAGAAACAAGCGCGGGCCTCGTCCTCAGTCATCCCTTCGCGCACGAAGAAGTCGACAATCTGTTTAGCGACACCAACGCCCGCACTACCGGCGCCCAAGAAGACAGCTTTGTGTTCCTTGGTTGGGAGACCAGACTGCTTGACAGCGTTGATGACACCAGCGAGAATGACAGCTCCAGTTCCCTGGATGTCGTCGTTGAAGCAGGTATACTTATGACGATATCGTTCAAGAGCTGGGAAGGGGTTCTTAAAGTCCTCAAATTGGACAACAATGCTGTGTTGCGTTAGTAAAAGTCGACCGCATGAATCATGGAGGGGTGGTATTCCTTACCCAGGCCACTTTTCCGTCAGAGCAGTCATCAATTCATCCAGGAATTCCAACTCCTGTTCTGGAGTTACCTTGCCACGGCGACTGCCCATATAAAGAGGATCTTCCCGCAGGGTTTTATTGTTTGTGCCCAGATCCAGGGTAAGGGGGAGAGTTGCATCAGGACGGATGCCAGCGCATGCAGTGTACAGAGCCAGCTTTCCAATTGGTATACCCATGCCGTTAATACCAAGATCTCCCAGACCGAGAATTCTCGAGCCATCGGTAATGCAAGTTATTTCGACGTTTGGCTGAGGCCAATTCTGGATCACTGCCGCAATGTTGCCCCTATCCTCGTAACTCAGGTACATTCCTGCACCAGAAGGTCAGCTACAAGTGTAAGAGATGCGAGAGTTGGGGATTGTTTCTCACCTTCTGGTTGCTGGTATATTTCCGACCATCTCTGGCAAGCTTCGCCCACAACGGGAGTATAGATCAGGGGTGTGAGTTCCTGTAACGTCGTTAGCTAGGGAAGTGCCGAGAATACGGATATGGCAATTGCGCAGTAATACCTTCAGGTGGTCCACGACCAGACGGTAGAAAAGATGGACGTTGTTCTTGCGGATAGTGCTGAGGTAGAGGAACTTGTCGATGGAGGTGGTTTTGAGCGCCAACTGCCGCAGACCTAGAGTCAGTCAGCAACGGCAGACCCAAGGGGTGCAGCATAGCGGAATCGCATACATCTTGTCTTCTGGGTCTCGTAGCTGTCCACTCTGGGCGGTGTCAGGCCGTAGGTTCGGAGGTATTTGCGGATATAACCAGGGTTGGCAGTATCATAGTGGCCTTCTCTAAGGTTTGCGCAGATTCAGTCAGCACCGCAACACCACAACAGACAACAGCACAGCAAGAACAACAACAACCACAGCAGCAGCAGCAGCAGCAGAGAGCAGGGCACTTACGCGGGAGTCGAGGCATTCGCAGGCGCAGACGAGGAGACGCCGTTGCGCTGGTGGAAGCGGGTGTTGATGTGAGTCATGGTGGGCGAGCGCGAGGCAGCGAGCAGACGGTGCGGGAGGAAGACAGCAGAAGACGAGGCCAGAGAACTGGAGCTGAGCGGCTTATGTAGGGCGAACATCGAACCGGCAGGCTGATCCCCTGGCTGAATTCAAGCAGAGCGCGGTGGGAGCAGCTACGAGCGGCTAGGGAGCTTCACAAGGGGGTCTGCGTCCTAGTTTCCGGCGAGACAGAACAGTCGGGCAATACCGGGTTCCTTCACGCAAATAGGAGACGGGAACAGGTCTGTGTTTAGTCTGCGGCCGGCGGCTGCGACGCCCTTCGCTCTCAATTTCCGGGGATGGCTCTGCTTCCCGAGTCCTGACACGCCCACGCCTGGAGCCCAAGGTTTGGGTGCTGGAGGCAAGATATCTGTGGAGAAGTTCATGCGGAGAAGAAGACATATCTTGCTACACATGCTGCTGCTTCTATCTACGTATTTATATTCTCTGTCTTATCTTCCGTTACTTTCTTGCGGTGTGCTTGAGCTAACAATTATTATTCTTGCTGCAGGTCTCCTTGGTTCCCGGCGTCTAGGGGGGGGGGGTTATTCTTTTTGTCCTTCAGACCTTCTCGAATTTTTTTATGGGACAGCTCGCGCTGATCCAGAGCTCCGCGACGCACTAGAGAAGGCTAGGCTTTAGCTCTCTGCGCCCACCCTTGTTGCGGGATTCGGCTTCTCATTTGTCCAACGAAAACGTTCGGGTATCATGTCCAACTGGCCAGGGGTCAGGGTTGCTGTCGATTTGGCTGGGTGAGCCGTTGCCCTGATTCAGAATTGTTATTTCTTTTAATTGTTCTTGTCGTCTCTCGTCTCGAGGGAAAGGCCGCAAGATGCGGTTGGACAATGGACATCCGAACCCCCATTTTCAGTTTGTCGGTTGAGTTCTTTTTAACCGTGACTGGTGGGGCTAAGCTTAACCGGGTGGAGATAGTTACGTGAGACTGGTCGTGTACTCCATCAAAGCTGCTATGAATCCTATTGCCGAAAGACAGGAAACCCGGTATTGTTTTCTTCTTTCGAGCCGATGAATCAGGACCCCAATGCTCCGTACTGTCGCTTTCTTATAGTGAGTAGATACTATCTCCCTCAACTGGCAACTATGGATATTTTCCTCTTTCACCGCCCAGATTTGACCCATTATCGTAGATGATAAGTTAGTTGGGGTTTGGAATGGGGGAAGATGATAAACTGATTGACCTTTATTGTGCTTGTACCTCATCGCATTCTTCACAAACCGCTCAAAATTACTGATATGAACATATTGCCCAGTCATCTTGCATCCTAAACTCCATCTGATGAAATGAACCACAATTTTTTGGGATTTCAGAGGGATCAAACTTGGGAACTGACATTTCCATGTTGCAATATCTTGGTCAGTGAAAGAAAACACAAATTGAATTTTCTACAAGGAATGTTGCAGTGGCTATTCAATAGTCACCAGCTACATTAATCTCAGGCACTGCTTCACCTTGCTCTGCTTCCCTATTCCCTTGCTCCCTGCTCCCTTGCCCTTCTCTTGCTCTTTTCCCTTTCTCTTGGTGTTCCTGCCACTGCACACTGCAACTATCATGCCCTACTACTTGTTATCTACTTGAATAGCCTCCTGCTGATATACTACTAGTACCTTTACCTCAACAATGGGCAAAGTGCTCCCTGCTTCAAAGTAATCCCTGTGGATGTATCAACATGCAAGCCTCCTATTTTCCAACAAGACTGGCTGAAATCTGTGAAGCGAATAACTTTTGATCTTGTACGTGCAATTTCTGCTCATAGTGATACAATTTTCTGACATGTTGGAGATAGGATCATACTGTGATCCTTCCTCTATCAGGCAACTGATTTCCTTGAGATCACAATGATTGGAAGTGGTGGCAGCCTCAGGTTCTAAAGAAGCTCAAGGACTTATATGATGATGGGCATGTCCATGTTTTGGGATAATACAGCATGAAAATTGGTTTTATTGCTAAGCTAAGTGCGCATTTCCATTTACAGCTACCTCATTGTTGTCTCAAACCAAGAAGGAATAAGTTTGAAGAAGGAGCTTAAAGGTGGATGAAGCAAAGCCAAGAGTTTGAGCATATTCAAACTGTTAGTGACCCCAATCCATTCAACCCAGATAATATAAAGCAGAAGTGGAAGGCCGGGCAGAATCGACTTGACACCAACCAGGCTGCCATACTCATATGAAAAAAGATAACATAAAACCCTAGTCAATCAAATTACCACCAAGGAAGACAGGCTCGCACCGAAAATTGCGTCCGCACCGTTCCAAGAGAAATGACTTTCGTTGTGGCAAGTAAACGCCTATTTGGAAAAGAAGGGGTTTGAAAATACCCATTCGAACCGCGTTAGTGCAGCCCACGAACTTAGGCGTGAAAACAGAAACGCGTGGGTGGAAGCACAGGACTCTGCTGAAAACCCATCAGCCGAGCAGACCTACTGTGAGAATCCAACTAGACCAAAAAGGATCAATCCTTAAGGTAAGGATGGTTCTAAGTATTTTTATACCTACACATTTCAGCTTCCAACCGACCAAGAACTGGTTAATAATAAAAGTGTTTGGATTGCGCCGGCTGGCAACGGGATCAAGTTCAAAGTGTTGGGAAAGATGGGCATTGTCGCCGGATGCCTGTCACCTGTGTCATGAGTCGAGGCAGTACTAATAAAAGGCCGTGTCCCCGTCCTGCTGTGGGTAATAAGATGTAGTTACGGATACAGTGAGGAGAATGCAAACGGTAAACGCTCCCGATCATTCCACTCCAGCCATCGACCATGGAGCAAGAGGCGCGATTAGCCATCTTCATTGGACGGGCCCGCATTCATCGGGCGGAATGGCCGACCATCGCTGGCCCCTGTTGAGGCCCCCTGAACGCCCCTGGACTCGATACCCGAACCCAGGCACTTTTGTTGGGAAATCGGCCCCCAGCAGCCCGGCAGCCCCCTAGCCCTAACGCTAGACCTCTTTCGGACGTCCTTCCAGAACCGTGGAAGCGGCTGAGTCAGCAGCCGTCTTGGCAGCGGGCCCTAGTTAATCCGGAAGCTCCGCCGGCGTCCCCATCGCTGTCCCCGCCTTCCAAGCTCCAACGTCACCTCATGTCACCCCGTCTCCCCAGCTCAAAACACCGGCCGTCAGCAGCCAGCTCTCCGCAATGCCCGTCTGATCGAAGCCACATTCTCTTGCCATTGTCTTCTGGCAGCTCCGTTTTCTAACACAACCCCCCATTTCCCGCTGCAGGCTTCCTGCAAAGGCGTGGCTACCTCCCCGCAGCTATGTGGTCGTCCTGCTTCAGGTCGAGGAAAGCCAACGCTGGTGAAACCCAGCCCCTTCTCTCTCATCATGAAGATGACACAGCCTTGCAGTCTCAGCTGCACGAGAAATTGCGGTCCTATCAGATGATCAAAGCTCTCTCCAGCGGCTACATGCCATCAACCGACCAGATCATTGCCCATCTCCGCGGTCTCCTGGTGTCCGACCTCTTCAACCCTCCACACGACTTTTCGGTTGGGAACACAAGTCGACAGCTCACCAGGGACTGCAAGCTCTGCATTCGACTGCTCATCGAGCTTCTACGCGAGAAGAATGGAGGCGATCAACTGCAGGATGCCATTTGGAAACTCTCTCAGTCAGCTGTTTCGCTTGATACCGCACATCTGGCATCCAGGGCATCCCAATCAAAGGCCCACGCAGATACTGCTGCCGGTATTTAATGCCAATTGTTATGATGTTATGAAGCTCGCTTTGATCGATTCTGCTGATAACTAGTTCTAGCTCGTGAGAGTATCCGCACCTTCACTAGCCTTCTGCTGACCAATGCCGACTTTCGCCGCTTAGTCGACGACTTGGCTACCATTGGGCGAGTGATATTTGCAGATACTGCATCCTCCCTGTCTGAAACAGCCGCCAAAGCCGCCAAGAAAGCGGAACCTTCTGCTGAAGAGATTACTAACCTTGAAACTAACGATTCTCAAAGCAACGAAGCCCCAACCACCGAACATTTACAGGGGGAATTTGAGCATGCTGCTGATATTGCGCGGGAAGGGATTGTTGATACGGGCAAGGCTGCTGTACAAAGTGCCGAGGAGAACGTGTTTGGGAACTACAAGTCCAACCTACTTTACAGAGTAAAGCGAACCGTTCAGGATCTACGGAAGCAAGACGGCTACAGCACCTCCGTATCGACTATTGCGTGCCTAATTAAACGCTATGCCGCTATATATTCCCGTTCTGTGGAGACGACAATCGCCGCTGCTGAGGACGATGTTGAAATAAACGATGAGCTCCATGAGGGAGTGCGAAACCTATGGACCTTCTTAGGATCCTTTGGCGATCGCAACGAATGGACCCTTCTGGAAACTAAATTCCACGACATGGTAAAGCATTCTGAAAAAGATCCAGAGTTTGAGACGCTGTTAATGGAAATTGGCAATTCGATCCAAAGCCTCTTGACCGATCCTGAGTTCTTTGACTCTGCAAGCGAGAGGATGGATGACCTAAAGAATAAATCTGGTGGAATTTCATCGGAGTCTCCTCTCCGCCAGGATATCAATGCATGTTTACAGCAATTAAAGCGTGCTATTAATACTGTGCCGAACGATGAAAACGTGGCCAAGCTTTTGACCGCTACCAAAAAGCTTGGGGGTGACTTGTCAAATGCTTTCCACAAAAAGGCCCCAAGGGTGTCGGAAGATGCACTAAATGTTTTCCTCCCGATTTTGATCCGATCGATCCAGCACATACCGATCCCCAGGCTAGAGATATCTGTTCCACAAATGGATTTACTTCTTGAAAACGTCGTGCTTGAACCCGGCCATACCTTTCATGCTTCGTCGTTTCTCCCTCACCGGGTACTAGTTACGACGCGTAATGATATCGAGGTCTGCAAGGCCCACTCCAAAGCAGCCAACACGAGTGTGAAGAATGTTGTTACTATCACAATCAACGGCCTTAACGTGAGCGCGAACGAATTTGGCTACTGGATACGCACCCACGCTCCATTTCTACCCTACTTCGGCGATGAGGGTATTGCCAGTTTCGCCCTCGACCAGAGGGGCATCGATATATCGCTTGATATTGAGATTGGTCGCGATCGCATTGAACGAATGATTTCACTCCTTGGCGTGCGCGTCCACATCCATAAACTCGACTATACGATCCATAAGGGGACATGGTCGTTCATGTGGTGGGTACTAAAACCGTTCCTCAAACACATGGTCCGCCGTGTCCTCGAGAAGAAAATCGCCGAACAGATCGTTGCCGCCGCTCACGTTCTGAACCGAGAACTTGTCTTTGCCCGTGAACGCCTACGAGCGACGAGGATCGCTGGTCCACAGAACCTAGCTACGTTTGCGAGAGCTGTGCTAACGAGGGTAACCCCAAAGATGCATTCAGATTTTTATGTGCGAGTTGGAATGGATGCCCATCGCCATGGTGTTTTCGAGGATGTGTACGCTCCCGGAAGTCTCATGAAGGTTTGGAAAGAGCAAGGAGAGGGAGCCCAAGAAGCTGTTGAAGCTGGTGATCAGAGCGGGGGTGCTCATATGACATGGCGGAATGATATATTTGACCCTGTTCCATCCCGGGCGTCTACGAGAAGCTGTTAAGAATTTGGATGATTTATGACTATTCTTACGATTTTCTCCATTTAAAGCTCGTGAATTCTGTTTATTTTCATCTGTGGTTTGTTTATTTGGTGCGTTGGGTATAATTTCTGTCACATCGTTCTGGTCCTCCCTTCTTTGTTCTTTGTGGCGGGCATGTTTCATGGTTGTTTGGACATTAAGAAGGGCCTAATATTTTATAGCAGCGGGGCGTTTAAATCTCACTCTCTATTACACAAAATACGGGCTTCCTATCTATCTAAAGTTGCTATCAATTCATTCCCCGCACCCTCAAAACTGCGCAGCCGCAGAAATCCACACTTTACGCGGCCCTATGGACTTTGGGTCCTGCTCACCATGGTACGTTAACGCCTACCATGGCCCTCTTTGCCCGTATATCACCAGATCGTGTCGAATCGTCAATGAAGTAAGAGCTAAAACAGTTATGTATGCTCTGATGCATTAGAACGAGCTTTCTATGATTAGGGTACCCCTCCCTCTACAGGGGCTGAGGGCACGGATCAATGGTTCGGGGCGGGCTCTGAAGACATCAAAGCAAATTCTTCTACAGTAATGTGTATTGGAATTGCAGAGGGTATATTGTACTCTTAATAGTAAAGAAAGGAGTCTTGTTGTTGAACCTTGGAAGTGTTTTGATATTGCCCAAAAGGAGGTTAGGCTCACGTGACTCCGGCTTCTGGCTCGGAACCCGGCGAAACCAATGCGCCGGCTTTATCGCAACTGCCACGCTGGAGCTATCAACGACACAGCCTGAGACTCCCTCCCTTCACCCCGTCTGGGTCTCCTCGCACTTCTTTTTACATACCCCGTTTTCGCCTTGTCTCCCCTTGTCAATCTGTGAATGTCCCTAGCTTTTCCCTTCCAATCCCCCATTGAACGGTAACGATCGACGATATCCCTGAGCAACTTTTTTTTATTTTACCCATTTGGCGCGAACCCGGGTTTCGCGGGAACTGCATTCTTCCATTGGGATAGCTACAATATCCTTCCTGCCACTGGGGAAATCCGGGGCCCCGGCACTCAAAAAGTCATGCTCGCGTTCCCCTTTCTCTTGGGGTTTTCTCTCCTCATCCTGCTCCCCGCCGTGCTATGCGCGGAGGACTACTATAAACTTTTGGGACTGGATAGGTCGGCGTCGGAGCGTGATATAAAGAAAGCGTACCGGACGCTAAGTAAAAAATTCCATCCGGATAAGAATCCGTATGTTACTCTGCTCTGGTTTTGCTGGGTTATTTTTGGGTTTTGCGACCTGCATTTCTCCTACCCGTTGTTTTACAAGACCTATAATATTTTGGAAGGCCCTGAACTAATATTCGCTTTCTGTTATATTTTTCTAGAGGAAATGATTCGGCACACCAAAAATTTGTCGACATAGCGGAGGCCTATGACGTTTTATCCACTGCCTCCACGAGGAAGATCTACGACCAGTATGGACATGAGGGACTAGAGCAACATAAGCAGGGCGGAGGCCAGGGACACGATCCATTCGACCTATTCTCGCGATTTTTTGGAGGAAGTGGACACTTTGGCCATTCACCCGGCCAGCGCCGCGGCCCTGATATGGAAGTTCGCCTCTCGCTTTCGCTCAGAGATTTCTATACCGGACGGGAGGCGGAGTTTGAGATTGAGAAGCAGCAGATCTGCGATGCGTGTGAGGGGACGGGGTCTGAGGATGGCGAGGTGGAAACTTGCGACCAGTGTGGCGGAAGGGGCATGGTGATTAGGAAACACATGCTTGCCCCAGGAATCTTCCAGCAGGTTCAGATGGGCTGTGACCAGTGCGGAGGCCAGGGAAAGACGATACGACACCCATGTCCCGTGTGCCATGGACACCGCGTTGTGAAGAAGCCGGTACCAATGTCTGCCACGATCGAACGGGGAATGCCCAAGGGAGCCAGATTGTCGTTTGAAAACGAAGCGGATGAAAGTCCCGACTGGGTTGCTGGAGATCTGCTTATAACCCTCGCAGAGAAGGAACCTGCAATGTTTGAAGACGAATCGGAACGGACTGACGGCACCTTTTTCCGACGGAGAGATAATGACCTATTCTGGAGCGAGGTTCTCAGTCTTCGAGAGGCTTGGATGGGAGATTGGACGCGCAACATCACGCATTTGGACGGCCACGTCGTCCAGTTAGCTCGGAAACGAGGTGAAGTAGTCCAGCCCTCTACCGTTGAAACGATCAAGGGCGAAGGCATGCCGGTATGGCGCGATGGGCATATGCACGACCATAGCCATGATGATGATGCGGAATTTGGCAATCTCTACGTCGAATATACCGTTGTGCTCCCGGATCAGATGGAGAAGGGGATGGAGAAGGACTTCTTCGCGCTATGGCAGAAGTGGAGGAATAAGAACCGAGTTGATCTGGGGAAGGATAGCGGCAGGCCGATCAACCCTTCCAAAGATGAATTGTAATTTAGACATTTGTGCATATTTAAGACATCTTTTTCATATTCGGTTCCCCTGTTTTCTATTTTATTCAGCTTCTTACCTCCTTGTCCGCTTTCCTCATTCCTGAGCTCATCCTTATCCATTTCTGATCCTGAATTTTTCTCAGTCGGTCCCCAGGACGTGTTGATGGACACTCATAAAGAGCCGTTACATACTAATAGAATAGATATAGACATCTTCCTACCCTGTTACTAATGCAATTGGTTAGATAGTAACCCTCTCACCCACTGTCTTTCGGAATGACATGGCCATTCCAACGCCAACTATTATATTCCTACACGGAGTTTGATATATATTAATTAACAGCAGCGCTAGCAAGTCGCGTCTAATCGCAGATAATGCGCCCCATTCGTTGCCCCCCTTGCCAGTTAGTTAGCCAGGTACCTGGATAGTTGAGGAATGTAAGGAGTATCAGCATGAAGGGGGCGGGAATATTTGAGGAGCAATCATGACATGGATGACACGATCCCTTTCGGACAAAATGTTGAATTCAGGCACCACTGCATGGGACTGGAGGGGTTTCAATTGAGGGTGATATTTTATAGACATACACTGATGCATCTCGAGCAGCATACGTACACATAACTCCCGAATAACTCCAATCACCCCCTTTTTCGGGATGTAAAACGTCAAGTCACCTACAAATTCATCATGCACACACACACTTTTTTAAACTTTCCCATTTTTATTTTAGTTTTTGTTTTAAAACAAAAAGAAAGAAAAAAAGAAAGAATTCGAGCAGGCTCTTAGAAATAAAATTAAGAGGCTTAAGACAACAAGCCAGCGCCCATCATTATCATCATCGTCCGGATTGAACGCCAACCAAATTCACCGTCAGTGGCTTTTCCCGCCGCCAGACACCATGAGAGCCATACCGATCCAGTAAACACCAAAAATTCCACAGACCAGAAAAGGTTGAATATAAAAATACGCTCACAGAAACGAAGTCGCTCCTAGCTCTTCAAGAACCTAAACGACAAAAGAAATTGAGGGCTGGCAGGACACGCCATAAAACTCGGTCTGCCAGATCAACCCCCTAAAATAAAAGGAAAGGAAGAGTCGCCTGCTCAATATCCACACGCTAAGCGTCCAATGGCGCAGCCAAAATAGATTTTGCTTAGGAGCTTTTCTCGGTGTGTGCACGGAACTCCCTCGAAACCAGCAGTAGGACAACAGGTCGATATCGACTGTTACACATTTCAACTCCCCGTCGGATTCATCTTGAACACTGGCAGCGACGCCTTTTTGTCCGCCATCTCCAAATTATTGGAAATGCGGCTCCTCCGTCGCGCCTTCAGCCTGTGTTCCGTGTCCATGAGTTTATTCTGCACCCACATGCGTACTTCATGATCTGACTTTATATTCGCGCAATTGAGCAGTTCCGTCAGCGCAAGCTTGACCTGCTGATCCACCTCGTTGGATTTGTCCCAATTGTCGTCGACGAGAGTAGAGGATATGGAGGGGTCATTGGGTTGTGGCGTGTGTGCTGATGGCGGCGTCGAAGAGTACCTTGTAAGCCCATGGGATGGGTAGGAAAATGCGCGCGATGGGGAGGCGTAGCGGCTTGGTGGTTGGGTGATGGAGTGGGACGCGGAGGCTGGGAGGGATTTGAGGTTTTTGGTGGATAGCATTTTATAGGCTGTTTCTACCTCGACAAATAAGGCTTTTTTTGTTCAAGGCGATTATAGGGGCGGCAATGACAAGCTCATTCGGCGAAGATGGAAGCTTGGCTAGGTATATGTGACGAATTCCGATGAATGTCCTATGACACTGGGTGCGTGCCAACGTATGGTTGACTGAAGATTCAAAGGGGTGCTCAAGGGCACGGCGTGCAAGCTCATCGAATGTGTGGGACGAATAGCCGCTGTATATAACGGCCAGGATAGATCCAATGCAGATGGGGATAGAGCGGAGGGCATTCGGAGGAAAAAGATCAAAGGGCGGGGGGGAGGATTATTTATTAAAAGGAGACGATCCAGAATTATTCTTTATTAATGGATCTGATATTGGGAGTGGGTAACGGTGACGACGGGTTTTCAATTCAAGGTAGGGAGCGGTGATGTAATCGACGCCGATTTGATCGAAACAAGCCTTGGGTATGAGAGCAAAAAAGGCCTGGAACCACTCGGCAAAGATATTGATAAAGTAACGATTGTTGCTTATTTTAGAGTTAGTTCCCAAGGAATGCCATCCAGAGTGGCCAAAAGGAACTTCTTTGGACCGCGAAATGATTATCCTGCTCTGTAATTCCATTCTCCGAGGTTTTTCTGGGCTTTTTATTAACTCTTCCAGTGAGTTTAATAATAAAATGGCAAGGGGAAAGAGCCAACAGCAACCTTGCGAGAGAGAAACTACGACCTCCCCCCGCTGATAACCTTCCCCCCTGGTCGCATAGCTGGCGTCATCACGGTTTCACTAGTGGTTCTGATTGGCGTGTTCTAGCGCGAGCAAGAATGGGGCCATGTGGAGCTGTTTTCGCAAGGTCTTGATGATTCTCGTCTTGACTTGGCGCAAATCCTAATATCAAAGGCCCCAGAAGATTCGTATGCAAATTCCATCCAGGAAAAATACTCCATAGAAAATCATCCACGTTTGTTTGAGCCGGCCTGTCATCGAATTTGCCAAAAGTGTGCAGAAAGTGGTCGAAAGGATCCAGACTTGGTGTTTCTATCCTGGACAAAAGCTAAAAATCGATTTTTGTTGGTTCCGATTGCTCTTTCTCCCCCGGCAAGGTTTTCGGATGACATAAATAGAAAATCTTAAGCAAGTCAATGGTGCCCAGTTTAAAAAAAAGATTGAAAAAGCGTTCTTCCGAGGATCGAGTCGTCGTCGCATACCGGATATTATGGATGTTGAAATGTTTCATGATCGACGATAGCATGTTTGAAATTTGTAGCAGTGGGAATCATCGTCCGGGGTGATCTGCGAGAAAATACCAGGGTGAATTGGAATTGCCCGCGGGTACGGGACGGCGGTTCCCGGATGGGGCAGAACAAAGAGACTGCGCTATGCGATAAGTTGATAAGATATGCAGACTTCAATTTAATTTTTAATTTGGATTCTCTTTTTTCCATTGGTTTCTGTCAGGGAATTCTCGAAAGAGACTCGAGTTGAGGTCTTTGTCGGATCTTTGGATTACGCCTCCGTTGCAATGTAGATCGGATGATTGGCGGGAAACTGCTCCTGTGATGAACTCGGAACCTAGCCTCCGCTATCAAAGGGGATAAAAAGCGTTGCATATCGATGTCCCTGGTGGTGATGGTCACCTAGGTGTTTCAAAACATAACATTCCCTGCGACATGGCGAAACTCTGAGCTCAACTGGAGAATGCGATTTTCTCTGAGAGGCCCTCTTCCTCTGAAGACACCCTATCCAGATTAAGGGGAGTTCACATTGAGGGTTAGAATCTGAGAAACGGGAGGGGCGTATTGTATCAGTAGTAGAGAGAAAGTGTCGGATGGATGATGTCCTTTCTTATCCGCATGAATGGTAGCACAGAGGAGAACACCCTTGAGATAAGCAGGGAGTTTCTGCAATTTGGCCAAGCTACGCGTCCACCCGGTGGGAGGTCCGATATAAAACAGCTTAGGATCCGGGAATATATTCGCGTCTCTTGTCTGAAGAAAGCGGGCTGGCTTGGCGGCGCCTGAAGAAAATAGCCGAAGAAGGCGCGACAGGCGCAGATGCAAATTATGCAAACCCATTAAACGCCAGACATGGCAATTTCTTCACCGCCTTTGATATCGTCAAATTTGTATCGCAGGGCTTGGAGATCGCATTGAATTTTGGATAGCTTCCGAGTCTTTACCAGCCAGTTTTGCCTGTCTTTTCAGAATCATATTTGCTAGGCTCCAATCAATCGTCTCCCGATTACGCCGGCTTATACCTATCCTTTGTTACGCTTTATCCCTCTCTGAACAACCAGCCAAAATGGTCCGCAAATTGAAGCATCACGAACAAAAGTAAGCACCCTGCGCATATGCTACTACCAAGGAAATATACACGTCTTCCAGGTCAGTTGCTAACACCAGCTGCTCCCCTCCAGACTCCTCCGCAAGGTCGACCTATACACCTACAAATCCGATGCCGGTCACCGCGAAGCCTCCGTCCGCCAACGCTACCACCTCCAGCACCCTCTCGACTACCAAAAATACAATGCCCTGTGCGGTTCCCTCCGCCAGCTAGCGCATAAGCTTTCTGCCCTTGACCCAGAAGATCCCGTGCGCAAGGAGATTGAAAGCCAGATGCTGGAGAAACTATGGGCGACGGGGATTCTGAAGCAGAATCGCGAACAAGGGGCCGGACTCAGTCGGGTGGAGAGAGAGGTTACGGTCAGCGCGTTTGCGAGGAGGAGGTTGGGCGTCATTATGGTTCGGATGGGGATGGTTGAGAACGTTCCTGCTGTGAGTTTTGAACCCAGTGATATTTTTGGGGCCAAGGGCGATTGATGGATAGAACTGTGATTTTGAGTATTAATATTGGCCACGATATGATCTATTGCTAACATCGACCGACCTGTCCAGGCTATCAAATTTATCGAACAAGGTCACGTTCGCGTCGGCACGGAGGTGGTCACCGATCCCGCTTTCCTCGTTAACAGAAATCTTGAAGATTTTGTTACGTGGGTCGACTCGAGTAAGATTAAGAGGAATATCCTGCAATATCGTGAGAAGCTGGATGATTTCGATCTTCTGTAAAGGAAAGAATTCACGGGTAAATTAGGAAAACCCGTTGTCTGTTTTTTTGCATCATTGGCGTTCGGGAATTGGGAATGGGAAAAGTTGCGCTGGCTAGGCGATCCTGTTGAAGAAGGGATGCCTGTCTCTTTTGTTCTTTTTTTTGTTCTGGCTAGATGGGAAGTCTGTATATACCCCCATTGGTTTTCTGCATGCTTTATGACCTTTCTAATAGCACATGTATCCCCTACATATCTTTTATCTTGGGTTGCTTGCCTTTCTAGAAGGCGTTACCCATCGGGTCTTTCTTGAGATCTTTGGTATCTATATAAATGATCCATTGGAATCTTAATATTAGTACCATACAAGTGGCGCATCTTTTTCTCCTATTACTAGTGCTTGAGACGGATCTTGTCGGTACTAGTATAAAACGGCCCGAAGAGGCTCCCATGCTGGCCTCCCCCCACCTAGACCACCCGCTAAAAATAACCTTATTTCAACCCCTTATCCATCCACCCCCAGGCACTCACCGCGACAACAGATAGAAAGATTGTCCTGAAAAGACGAGGCCTGAAGCTGATGAAAAAAGAAATACTAAAAAAAAACGTCAAAAAAAAACATACGAAAGCCCGGATTCGCTGGTGGTCACCCACCCAACTACTAACAGGCCGGCGAGTGGCTTGAGTATGGCTGAGCGGACGGGAAGCCCTATTTTCCACTCCCTATGTTCGTATGTGCTTAGTATATATTTGAGACGATCTATAACTAGCAGTTTAGATCTATGTGGATGGAAGGAAAGCACTGCCCTACGGAGTCGAACGCGCAATCTAGATACATCTACTGGTTGAAATGACCCCCCATCGGGTGCATCCTGTGCGCCCTACGGTCAATATGCAGATAATCTAGGGTTTTCAGACGGCGTGCTCTAGTAGGTGACCATGGCTATATCTCATTATCAACATTTTGAATGCTAAAAGAAACGGAAAATGGAAAACTATTTTGGCAGATGTACTTAATAGTTATCAGAGGACTAGTCTACCTGGTTATTTAGTCATGGATCCTGTTATTTAGCCATGGATCCTTGAGCAGTTCCTTTGCTGTTTTTCTATCTTCTGGTCGCCATTGAAGCATCCCCCTCATGAAAGCTAAAAACATTGCTTTATTTCTCCCCTCGAGAAACTCTTCTGACGCTTCCAAACTTGCTTGTCGCGGTATCTCTATGTCACCCTTCCATCGCCCTGTGAAAGATTTTCTATAAGCCTACCGTATTTGCTAGGTACTTTCAGGAAAGACAGATGGTACATACCATCTTCGGTAAAAAATTCAGGGCTTCGTTTTCCACGCTTGAGCATATCCAAGGGGGGTGGCCCCAAAATGCCAATTACCTCAGCAAGATGCGCACGAGTGGAATACCCCTTCCCGTCAGGATCATTGCCATGGAACATGTGCTTGCCCTCAAACAGATCCCAGACCTAATTTCATTAGTATGATGAGAAATAACACGATGAAGTGAGAGAATATAGCAAAAACATACCATGACTCCAACATTCCATATATCAATTGGGTATTTAGCTCCATTCAGTTTTCAACATCACCTCCGGTGATCTGTAAAAATTTGGCTGTGCATCATGATTCCTCTTCTCGTCTCCTCGCACAGCTGAACCGAAATCACTCAGGACTGCCCGCCCGAATCTCTTTGGCCGTCCGAACCGTCGGGAAGCATACACTAGTTTACCATCGATAAATTTTCGCGGTGAAGGGTTCTCCATTTCAGCTTCAGTAAAGTTTTCAAGGATCGCTTCGTCCTCTATTTCTTGAAGAATGTTATCGCCCTTGATGTCTGATTAGGCTACGGATTAGCGTTCGTACCTTGTAAGAGAATTGAGTCCTACCTACCTGTATGGACAAGCTTGCACTTAGTATGTAGGTAGTCAAGTGCAAGAAAAATTTGCGCAAGACCACCCTTGAGTAGATCTTCAGTAAATCGATGGCTGGGGTTACGATCGAGTATATCCCTGAAACTATCCCACATGGGTTTCTGGACAAGACAATGATGGTCACCTCCGGGACGAGGTATGGTGATCACATCCAGCGCCGTTCGCACATGGGCATAACCAGGATGCGATGGATCTCCTTGGATTAGACGCATATGATTCTGAAATTCTTCCCAGGTACTTTCATCGCGCGTATATACTTTCAGAGTCACATATCGATGATCCCTGGTTGCGTTAGCTTGTCCTAGTTGAATATAAAGGGAGCTGACCTACTCAAGATCACGAGCGAGCCATACGGTGGAGGTAACTCCAAATCCCAGCTTGCCAATGATCTGGTACTTAGAATCAAAGACATCACCAATATTAACGGGGTAATATTGCCCATCCTTGAACTTCTCGAATCGTTCCTCCTCAAACTTAGGCTCAGCGACTGTCTCGAAGCCGCTGGCCGGAAAACGCCTGGGAGGGGAGGGAGTTCTTTGAATGCTGGTACCAGCTGATCTCAGGGGAGAGGCCATGATGAGGGCACGGAGGAGTGGTATGTCTGGGCGAAGCCGAGGAAGAATGTGGAGGGTCCAAAGAAGTATTGATCCAAGCCTTCGAGCCCGGGGTTTCGTACTCAGTAGCAACATAATACCAGGAAATTCGAAGTTGAGGTTGGGATGGGTAGGATTAGGAAGGACTGAGTTTGTGGATTAGGTTTAAGAAGCAGCAACGGACCAAGGCGGCAAGGGGATGGAAAGACAGATATGACATCATTACGAAAATATCAGGGGTTGATCTGATAGAATGTATATCCTAGCGGGGGATGCTGTCCGGGTGAATGTATATTTATTTAGGCTTAGCTAGCTATTCATGCCTATAAAATCAATAGAATATCTACCTCACAAAGTATCGATTGATATTAGATAGTAACTACTCGAGATATGGAGCCGCCAAAAAAAGAATGGTATCAGCTAGACTGTGATGCAACGCAATGCAATGCTGGAATATAATGGGTATCTCTGAAAAACCTGCCAAAAACCATGTAAACAAGGCAGAAGAAAAAAACAGAAGAAAACAATGTGTAGAAACATAAGTCTATCGTGAAGTCGTTTTCCGTGTAGTAATGCCCAAATAACGCCATTTATCCCCTGGCCCCTTCCCGCTAGTGCCGCTGCCCTTGAGCTTCCCGATACCCGGACTAGAAGGCGGCGAAACACTAGTCTCCGTCCACTTCCATTTCAATTTAGGTGTTTGTTGGGTCTTTCTATTGGCGTTCGGAGTCGCTGCGCTTTTCTCAACGCCACCATCGTTATCATCATCATCGTCGTCGTCAGGGACATCCATTCTAAACCGCCGAACACTACCCTCATAGGTTCCCTTGCCAGTCTTGCCTTCCTCGAAAAATGGCGTCCTGCTCTCAGACTGGCACCAGCTCGGGGCAAATCTCCGCCACATACCTCGTACACCACGGCTTGAACGGTCTATTTTTTCATACTCGCGGCGCCGTGTCGATGGGGATGTCCAATCTATGACGGTTGTTGGGATGGGTTTGTATTCTTGCGGCTCGTCGGTTTGTAGATCGCCCTGGGATAGGGAATTTCGGAGGACTGGGTCCCAGTTGCCATGCTGATATTGGGTTTCGGGGGAGGGATGTGTGCTGAATTCGGCGGGGGAGGTGGGAGATTGGGGAGATTGTAGTAGTGGGGAGATGGAAGGAGATACTGCTGCGAATGTCTTGCTGTTTTGGAGGAACCCAATTCTGTTGATGGATATGTTGTGTACTGGGGCAGTATAGGATCGGTTAAGTTTTCTTGTCTGAAGGGGTGTTTGCTTCGAATCATTTTGTGCGTTCGCTGACGAAGTGCTTGTCTCGACCTTGCCGTTCTCGAACAACCGGCAACTATCTCGATGAAGGGATACGAGGTCCCGAGTGCGTCGTCGATGGTTCGAGGACCCATCTCCCTTTTGTAGGGTAGGGGAGTGGATCTGACCGTAAGCTCCAGACATAGCGGTATGACGTTTGGACGATCTCCGGCGGCTCGAAGAGGATGATCTTGATGGGATATCTTGAGACGATGAACGATATCTGGTTGTAGAACAAGATGATGTTCTGGAGCGACTGGAAACTGGCTTGGATTCCTTGTAGCTATGTTTCCGTGAATGCGAAGAAGCATGAGATACGGCAGATGAATCGGCCGTACTCCTAACTAGGGATCGTGAATCGTCAGGACCAACTTCATCACTCGTCGTAGAAAATGTTGAGCCCGGTGTTAGTGGCCCAAGGTCTGATATCGTTGGAGAAGCGCTGCGCTGCATGTTGACTTCGGTAACTTCGATAGCCGTATAGTAGGTTTTGGCATCAGAACTAATGCTGAAACAAGGTGACGCTGCTCTTGGGATGCTAGTGAACTGCGCGGACACAGAGGTATCGTCGATAGATTTGAGGTCGTCATTACTTTGAGGAATGGACGGAACGTAGAGAAAGGGAGAGGTGACCTTTGTCTCGCGCATGTGTATGGATGGCAGTTGACGATGTCGAAGGAATATGCCGTCACTTGTCTCCTGACATGTGAAAGTAGCCATCCTGGATCAAAGCAATCAGATCTATATCGGGTATGATATGATTAAATGCCTAACAAATTGGGCAATAGAAAGCTTAGTGGACGAATGACAAACAAGACTCATGGTTCCTTCACATGCCACAGAATACTTGTAGGACGTACCAGAGATGATCAGCTTCCAGGCTCACCAGCAAGTCAAAAACAGAATTGCCACCAAATTCCGAGCGTTGAGGTACTTCCCGCCTGACTTATGTAGATATAGTCTTGGGTTGTTCCTTTCGGGTGCTGCCAGCAGAGGCGACAGGGAAGAGGGGTTTGGAGTAGATTATTGGACAGAGAAAAGCCGGGGTATGCAGAAACTCAGGCTGTGCCTCTGTGGTACATTTGCACGTAGTTTGGATAACAGAGAAGTATTAGGACAAGGTTAGAGTAGAAACAAAAGGTGTAACAGAGAAGGTAAGTCAGTCTTGCAACAAGATGGTCAACATCCGGCGGGTGGTCACAAAAGAAGGGTTGCTTGGATAGACTGTCAGAACCTTTGGAGGGGCCAAACAGGTGGGCTGAGTCGGGTGGGTATAAAAAACGAGTCAAAGAAAAGAAAATACGGGGTGCTCGGATAAGAGGCAGGCGGGCTATATATGCCACTACAGATACATCACAAAGAGAGAGAGGAGAGAGGGTTTTGAAGGGGAAAAAGCCTGTGGACCCGTCATGGAAGAAGATCGTCTCACACAACGGAAGAGTTTTTAGATATTTTTCAGACTGGGTTGGCGTCTCCATGTTCTCCTTCTTGCCTCACCCACAGTGGCCTCCAATCGGTTGATTCGACAGGCTTGGTGCAAGAAAAGTGGCGATTGCCGCCACGCCCAAGATTTCTTATTATGGGACCACGTTATGCGCCCGCAACAAGTACCCAGCCAATATTGATCCACATGATTGCGGCAAGGACCAATCTTAAGGCATCAGAGGGACGGACAACGTCTGACGCGCCCAATCTGGGCGCATCTCATGGGGCTCTCCGGAGATCTGCTTCCCCACCTGGCTCGGCGCGAGGGAATCCAGAATTCTGCGGGATCCGGGTGCCCGCATTGGCTGTTTAGACAAAGAGGATTCATCAGGGTTTCGGTTTGAAGATCGAACAGCGAATAGCACCAAGCTGGTAAGGAACGTTGAAACTCCCTCCTGTGTATCAGGGTGCCTGACCGGAATGTCTAACCCTAATAATAACGATGAGACTGGACAAATGAATGCCGTTCCTGTCCAGTGCAGGGAAGTAAAAATAGTTCTTTTGACATGACAGGGTCTCGACTTGACGCCCGGAGATGTCAGAGAGAGCGTATTACGAAGGGGCGTGAGTCGAGGGACATTTCGCTCTGCCCAAGGGCCAAAAGGTCATTTCCACCGCGGCCATAGCGTCGAGGTAGGATGTCATGCCGACTTGCCGTTGATGCAGGGACGGCATTCCTGTTCGCGGCGGCATTAGGGCGCACGGGTGACGGGTGTGCCAAATCACGTCTGGATAGCGCGGGCGGGTGGACTGCCGCTAGAAGAATAGGGTTAAACCCAGCCACACCGCCAGTTAGAGCCCCTGGGATACGCTGGCGTGCGATGTATTTTCGTGAAGCGGTGACAGACCACCAAGCCCGGTATCGGGGCGCCTTTGAATCTCAACCGAGGGGTGCATGCTGCTATCTCTTGCGTCCCCTGCTTCGGTGCTTCAGAAGGGATGCATTGTTTTGGGAGCGGAGGACTGATCTCAACCTGTACAGAACGTCCTCAGTGGTCGGCATTCTCTCCGCACAGACAGCCACAGCCAATTATTGAGTCCCCCACCTCGAGATGTATTTGGATGGAGATTGTGATAAAAAATGGCGGGGTTGATGTGGCTGATTCGAGCCGGTCTTTGATGCGCAGTAATCGAATAAAACAGCCTTTCCGCAAGTAGTTCTTCATCAAGCCATCCCTAATGGTGTAGTGGCTAACATCGTCGTCTTTCACGTGGTCAATGCGCCCATATGCATCACGACAGCCCTGGGTTCGATTCCCAGTTAGGGAGTTTTCTTTTTTTTCTTGTTTTTATTCTATATTTTTTTTTATTCAGCTACCATTTGACTTTTACGAAGTACCCTTATTCACTGACAGCCCGTCAGGCTCAATCCGTCAATATCTAGCAGAGAGAGGTGATTATCCTTCCCCCTCCGTCCTTCAAAATAAATACAACCACCACACCCAGCAATTGGATAACAACACCCCGCACCACGGTCCTCTCCTGGCCTCCGCATCTCCCAAACATGCATCCCACCAACCCATATTCAAGTTGCGGCTGCATTCACTGTTCCGACTGGTAGAAACTGCAGAAAGAAAGCTCCCTTGGCCAATCATGCACCTCCGCCAATCGTCCCAAAACTCAAGCACACTGGCATTCTCTACCCTACCATATTCGCTCTATTCATCCCTCTTCAGAGGCAATAATAAGTAAATTCCAGTGAGTAGAAAGGGTCCAATATAACCATCAACACCCTGCAAGATACATCATCGATAAGATATTGACATGTGCGAAGTTACACAGTACAAGACAAACCCCACATCCCATGTTGAAATCCACACACCCAGCACTTCCCCGTTACACGGCAGCATGTACATGTACAGTCCATACATCGCACACCCATGGATCTGTCTATTGAGCCGCCCCTCGCACGGGACTCCCGTCCCTGACATGTGTGGGAGACACAAAAGGCGGTGGTCAAGCATTTGCTAGATTTGTTCATCGTTATGGGCTAACAAGGGAGGAAGGCTTGCGATGTCGCACGCACCCCACCCGAGGGGGTCCAGTCCAGCCCCCTTTTTTTGTTTTGGTTTTAGTTAGGCAAACTAACTCTTAGGCCACATAGATGAGAAATCAAATAAATGATGTTAGTTGGCTTTCGTAAATCTAGATTGCCTCCAGTTGATTTTTGAGGCTCCGGCTTTGAGCTTGTCTAGGAGGGGGGTGGGGGTTGTGTTACCTATATCCTAGATGGGTATGGATATATATATTTATTTCATGAATCTCTACCCAAATAACAACACTAGGCAATGCTTTTAAAGAAAGAAAACCTTCCAGAAAGAAACATTAACTTACTGATCTAGTAAACTAAAAAAACCTTCTGTAACTTCTAAGGAAGAAAGAAGTTGCCTTTCAAGCAAGTCTAATGTCTCCCCTACCACCCCCTGCTCCATGCTACCAAAGTCATGAAACCCAACCTAAACCACAACATCCTACAATTAAATATATAGTTACTTAGTACTGTCATCACTATCTCCAACCTTCTCTTATGTAAAATATGTAACCAACCCCCTGAACCCTTTCGGCTTTTTTTTTTTTTGCATTCCTTTAACCGACTCATAATCTGCGCCCTTTGATCATAGGGATGTGGGCCTAGTTAGCCCTTGAGGAAGCGCGGATCCCCTTTATAAAACCATCTTACTCCAACTTCTCCAGCCCGTTCGAACTTCATGACATGAATCTATCATCTTTCCAGGATAGCTGCCAGTTAAAGCTGGAAATATTTTGGCTAGAGAGGATTGATTACAATTATCGACGCTTTGGTAAAGAGCCAAGCACCCCCCCTTTGATGGTTTTTTTTATACAGGCTGGGGGGGGGGGTGCAAAAGCGCCTGAACTTAAAACCAATATACATACATATGTGTGGTGGTGGGTAAGTGAGAAAACCAAAAAAAAGGAGATAGTTATATTAAAACAGGGAGAAGTAAAAGAAGGAAGAAAGCTAATAAATAGTTAAAACTTTAGGATAACCTGACGGACAGGGTGAAGATGGATGGATCATTTCTTCTTTATTCTTGATATGTAAAATGTGAGCTGAGCTGTTTTCTTTTATTATTACTGTGTGAAACTGGTAAAGAAGAGGCTCCATGTATGGCTGTTTCTATTTGACTGATACTAATATCTATTTCAACCACAGGCTTCAATACCTACCAACCAGCCGCTTTAACTGCATGGTTATTTATTCATCCCCGTCTTGTCTCAAACTCAACCCGATAAAAAAGACCACATCATATCCAACTACAAAACATAAACAAGCTCCTTATTCTCAAGGTCCGTCAGATCCATCCACCTGTGGGGTTTTCAAACGTCAGCATACATGTCCTATCCTATCCTATCCAATCCAGACTATATTTTCTTTGAAACAACGAGGAGGGGGATCAATAATGCATACTCTTGATTCGCAAGCTTCTCATAGTCAGGCTCCGCTCTTGCCTTGGCCTTGTTCGCATTTTGTCGCTTGTACCACCACCAGATGAAGTACAGGTCCACAAGACATGCGCCCCAGCATACGATGATGGTGATTTCAGCGGAGACGTAGCGGGGCGCGTCTTCTGGGCGGAAGGTTTGGGGTCCTGGAGGGCGGGGCGTTGGGGTCTGGTTAGTCCACGCACTCGCATATATGGGGAGACGATGGAGGGGGATATCTATGGCCCATATCGAAAGACAAAAACAAAAACGCACCAATGATATTCCCAACACAATATCCGATCAGATATAGCGCGGCAACGGTTGTTTTCTTGGTATATCCGGCGACGTTCGCCGAGATCATGCTCAGAATACAGACGAACGGACATGGGGCCGCCATCGTGAGATAGTAGCCGATCAGTCGGCCGACGTTGTTGGTCAGAGGCAAGGCGACGATTAGAACCATGCCGAGTATGGAGACGAGCAGTCCCAAGCTTGAGATGAAAATGCGTTGCCCAAAGTAGTCACCCAGGAATCCGTTTGCTAAGAGCGCAACCACCTCGACGGCTCCGCCTGGTGTGCCGTAAAGCAAACTTTGCTCGGGCGTATATCCGAAACTGACGATCTATGAAGACAGTGAGCAATATGAACTGCAGAGATCGGGATAGGGGATTGACAGACTTACCAGCTGACTGAAGAAATTCGTAAGTCCGCCTTTGAGAAACAACCAAAAGAAATCAGCTACCCGCCCCCAACCCATGATGGCGGCAAGGGAATATCGATCACTTACCATTCGGGATGTCAGAAGCGAGGGCGTAAAAAACAAACGCCCAAGTCATCGGATCTGCCAGGGCCTCTTTCAACTGATACATCTTGAAATGCTTGTTTCCAATACCCTGCTGGTTAACCCGCACCCGTTCGACAGCCAGGATACGATCTTCCTTCGTGAGCCATTTTGCGTTAAGCTGATTGTCTGGGATCAGCCAGAGGAACCATACGCCCAACAGGATCGTGAGGAGCCCGGTAACCAGGAAAACGATTTTCCACGGCTCAATCGTGCTACCATTAACTCGAGAGCCCACGGCAATCCCGTAGGCGACCAAGCCGCCGAATATCTGACCCCATCCGTTGAACGAGAACCAGATATTGACCCGCGTACTTTGCTCGTTCTTGGTATACCACTAATCGATAGTAAGTAGACGATCTAACGAGGGAGGAGAGGGATGACGGACTTGCGAGGTAAGGAGAGCAAACCCTGGCGTCACAGCTGCTTCGAATATACCCAAGAAGAGCCGGATGGCTACCGAGCCGGCAAAATTGGACACGCCTGCAAAGCAAGTGAGCACAAGGCCCCATACCACGATGCAGAATGCGGAATATTTGGCCAAGGGGAGTCGCTGCAGGAGTAGAGTTGTAGGATACTCCCAGGCCAAATAACCTAGAACGAGGAAGAGGGTCAATTAGTTATTTCCTTTTGATCCTGCCCGTGATCTCCTATCTGGGCGCACTGGTTTTCCCATGACGAATTGACGGAGCCATACCGATATAGAACATGCTTCCCAGCCATTGATAATTATCGCCTACGAGATTGACATCCTCTTTCAACCCCATGATACTGGCATAGGACAGAGTTGTTTCTGGACCAGGTCAGCAAGGGACAGCAGCACAAAGCAGGACCAGGTGCCGAAGCCAGTGAAATTGCCCTCAATCATCATCTACAAAGAAAGCCGAGTCGCATACTATCCAGATAATTCATGCCGTACACAACACACATGAGCGGCATCATATGCCAATCGATGATTTTCAGCAGCCGCTTATTCGTCTCCTCGCTCAAGACGATAGGCTCGCCATCGCCCTGGTTGAAGGCCTGCATTGCCTCGTCGGCATCGTGCGAATGCTTCAGGATCTTCTCGTCGACGTGCTTCTCGCTTGGTTTCTCCTGGACGCCGAGTTCTGTATCCGCCACCACCTCGGGGGAGGGAGGCTTCTTCTCATCATCCGCCATTGATATCTGGCTCTCTGGAGCGTTGCTCCCTGTGTATGGTGTGCTTGATCGGGGAAAGACTGTGCACGGGGGCAGCCGGTGAGGACGACGACGTTGACGTAGGACAAGCAAGCAAGCAGATGAAGGGGACGCTGGCAGTTAAAAGAGCTAGAGCTCCCTTGTCGATCCTTTGGCTGGGAGCAAGAACAGGATCCTGCAGGAAGCAGATAGGCATATAACAAACCACCTTTTTACTATCACCTCCGCATGTGAAGGATGGAGATATCTATACTTCTTAACTGGCGAGATAAGGCACCTATCGCCACTCCAGCAACAAACAGCTCGGGGATCTCCAGCCGGACGGCCCATAACTATCCCTGCCTGCTTCCCCTCTCGATAAGAGGAGTAATTAGTAACTCGAGCGTGTTGCGCTGTGTCTGAATGAGAACAGCCGAGTAGCGCGGGCTGGTCTTGCACCATCGAGCAGCAGTTTAACACCATAGCTCGTATTCCTCGCATTCTATGAGCTACAGTAGTTCGCTCTCCAATTGCTCATTCTCTTGACTATTGACCTCAGCAACATCCATCCCATCCCATCCCGGTATCCAGGGTTCATCATCAGTTTCTCATCAACCCCTCCGCACTCCACCTCTCCCACCCAAGCTAGCACCCGCCCAGCAAATCCTATCACGAAGAGTGGGATCCCGGATTGCCAAGAGCAGCGAAGCAACAAGAGGAAGCAATTTGATTGGAAACGTTGGGTGGTTTGATTGGTTTTGCGTTTCGGGGATTTGCACTTAACTATGGGGCTGGGGTTGCATGCATGGCGTGTGCGAATTCAGAGCTATCGAATGCAAGTAATTACTGCGAAGTTACTTTGGCAAGTGGTTCAATAATCGTAAATACTAACTGCTGTCATGCAATCAACCAGCAACGAGGAATGGGATCGTAACTACATAACGCGGTGCAGCTGGCGAGTTTTATCAGTGCTACCTACAACTAAGCAGGAGATATGGTTATCCATAGAATCCGACGACATCTTCCCCGCGAACTATTACGTCCCAAAGACTGAACACTGTCGACAACCTCGTATTGATCAATGGATAACTGCTAGCCGAATACATAGCCGAGCATAACTAGTTAACCGCGTCGCCTGCCGTGCCCTGCCCTAGCTAGTTACTAGTTATCAGAAGAATATGACAAGCGAGATGATTCGGCGCCCGTCTCGTCTCTCTCAAACTATCCTCTGCTTGACTGTTATCCATATCACTACTACCCAATGGACATAATGCGCTTCACCACCAGACAATGATATCATAACTAACTAATCGGCTGGAAGGGTTCGGCCCGTTTTTAGAGTTTTTGATCTCATTTCATTAACTCTCCCAGCCCAAAAGTTGAATGATGAAATTCAACCCAGGTCTCAGTAACTAACTATTATTAACAGAGAGAAAATGAATAACTAACCTTGGGAATCCATTCACATTTCTGGCTCCTGTCTTGCTCATCTAAATGACTGCTAACATCCAACTAGTATTCAGCAAGACCCTTTTCCCATCTGCGCCATGGCCTCCAAAGCTGCGGATTGGCAAGAAACCGCTAATAATAATAATAATAATAAGAAGCGATGGCCTCCATCTCGTCCAAGTGACGAGCAGCTCCTCGACGAGATCGACTACCGTCTCGACTACAGAATCGGCTGGCCAAAGCCTCTACCCGTGCTTCCTCTCGTTCTCAGCTCGATTCCAGATGAGTCTCTGATCATTTCTGACCTCACTGAAGCCAGGAGAAATATCGCAACTATCCTCCAAGCTCACGATATCCTCTGGGACGGCCATTTCTTCTTCGCCCATCATCACAAGCACGGCACAGCGCCAGGGATGGAAGATGTTTCACTGGTTATCCCATCATCCAGCAGCCAGCCGGGCACTACCGCTTCATCTTCATGGGTGCATGCCGTCAAGGAAATTCGGAAGTACCTAGCATCAAAAGACGTGCAATGTCGTATTGAAATCATCGATTTCGAAATGACCAACCCAACTATCTTCCCCATCGACTCCGAAAACCCAGCCGTGGATCTCTGGCAGTCTGTTTACAGGGAGAAAGTCCTTGACGCAATCCAGGACACCCTCTGGCAGTCAGTGAATGTTTTCCACTGTGGATTTGGGTCGAGTAGGAGTAGGACTGGCTGCCCCCTTACAATCATAATCCACGCGTGGGATGCAGACGATGACATCTGGTGGACCACGATTATTCCCAGATTGACCTCGATGTGCCCTTTCCAAGTACGACTACAGGGTGCTCAGGACATTTACGCCGTGGACGGCGATGGTGATGTTAACGCGTTGGCGAAAGGGTTGTCATTGGAAGCATTTACGGGCCCTGTCGATATCGGCGCTAGCATTGGAATCAAGGGAATGTCCGGATCCGGATCCGGAGGAGGAGGAGGAGGGACACTTGGTGGTATCGTCGAGCTGGAGTGGCCGGACAAGTCCAGGAGCTATCTTGGTCTTACGAGCCACCATGCTGTGCTCGGTGACAACAACTTTTCAAACGGTAAAAATTCCCCCTCTCAATGACCCTTTCTTCAGCTCCCAAGAAGAGCTAGATGAAATTGGCAATGGCCCATCACTATCGCTATCTTTCGCACCGGGATTGCTGGATTCCCTGCGAGGCTCCCCCCCCCCCCTTCCTTCGATTTTTTTCTGTCACTTCCGTCCGGGCCTGTCATGTCATGGGGCGTATACGCCATTTGTTTGGAGAAGGCAAACCATCGTCCTCAGTTATACATCGACTGTCACGCCCTCGAGTTGTGGGTTCCGGTTACAGTTTAGGCATTTTTTTTTTTTTTTTTTTTTTTGCAAGAATATAATAAATAGCAGCGGCTGATGAGCAAATACAGCAACGAAGAACCACGCCCCACTTACCCCTAGCGACCGGCTCGTCGTCAACAAAACCCTGCCTGTTATACAGTCCCCCAGTGATACTGACACGACCACCAAACTTCAGGCAATCGAGGAGGAAATAGACGAGAGGAAGAAGCAGGTCCACGGCGACCCAGAGAAAGGAACGATCGGCTGGGAAAAGGAGGTCGAGCTACTCGGCAAGAAGTCCAAAGCACCAGCCCTGAAAATAGCTATGGAATACATCACCCAAGCAGAAAAAGAAAAGGTACAGATCAGAGAAGCTAATCGTTCACTTGGCCACGTCGTCGCGTCGTCGGGTACGAGGACTGTCATGGATAACAACAGCGACAATTCTATTACATGGGGACTAGACTGGGCTTTGATCCAGTTCCGCGCAGATCGACGACGGATGAGAAATCGCATAACAGGGACAAACTCAATGGACTCAATGGGACCACTCGAAGGCCTGGAGATTGAGGAGTGGTCTGTCGATGATGCATTGAAGAAGAAGCCAGACCTGAAGGTTTCTAAAAAGGGAAGCAGGACGGGATGGACGGATGGAATGGTAAACGCGATCAAAGCTGATATTAATCTTCTGAGTACGTGTATGAGCAAGGGGGATAATAATGGGGTGCCGGGCAACCCGTATGGGAAAAGTATTGCTGCTTGGGTGGCTTGCTCTGCTGCTCCTGGACCGAGTGCTGGGGGGAAGAAATTTTGCTCTGCTGGCGATAATGGATCATTAGTCTTTGACTCTGGCAATGGGGACATAAGTGGTCTCATATTTGGTAGCCAAATCGCTGATGGATTTGGATTTGCGTACTTTGTACCGTTTAGTCTGGTTGTCGAGGACATTGAAAGAGTTACTGGGGGGAGGGTAATCAGTCCATCCAAACGCGAGGCAGGATGATATTTATATTGACTGGCCCCTGCGTCAACTTTTGTCACACAAGATAATTAATTATTGTTTATTGCTTGTTCTATTTTGATCCATGGTAATCTACATACATATCATAGCTGATGAATGATTAAATTATGTACTTCACAAACCTAACTAATAACTAAATAAATACCTTGCTAAAAAAGAATACCATGCCAGTGATGCTTTTAAAGAGTAACTAGCTACTGTGCCAAATGTATGAAGAATTTATAGCTAGACGATGCTAGGACCTTTTTTATCCCCCCTCATGGGCCTACCTCCAATGCTGCCGCCGACGCGATGCAGCAAGCACGGCGCATCCTCAGGGGCTAAACATGCATCCGTCTCTCCCACAGGCCACCAGCCCATACATGTCGTGTAAATATGTATCACGGACACCGTCTAATACCAGAAACGCCCCCCCTAGGAAACGCGAAATTTATATACACCCCCACCCCCCCTTGTTCTTTCTTTCTCCCAACCTACCCCCTCCACCCCTCCACCCTCTCCTCATACGCCCTCCACCCCTCCTCCCGATACCTCCTCACCGCCCCCACCGGATCCTCCGCCTTATAAATCCCCCGTCCAGCAATAATAAAATCCGCGCCCCTGCCCACCGCCGACTTGGGCGTCTGATACTGCTGACCCAACGCATCCCCTTTACTCTCCAAATTCACGCCCGTCGTAAACACGACGAAATCCTCTTCATCGCCACGCGTCGACCCCGTCGTGGCGTCTCCTACCTCCCCCAGCGCCCGCGTGGCTACAAACCCCAGCACGAAGCCGGGATGTCGCCGCGCGACGTCGACGGAGAGAGAGGTATACGCGCCCGTCGCCGTGGATCCCTTCGAGGTCATTTCTGCCAGGATCAACAGGCCGCGCTCCTGCTCCTCATCCTTCGGGAAGTCCGGGAACGTAGTTGTCTGCGCGAGGGCGTCGACGATGCCGGGCCCGGGGAGCATGGCGCAGTTTACGATGTGGGCCCAGGAGGAGATGCGGAGGACGCCGCCGTGGTATTGTTTCTGGACGGTGCTGCCGATGTCGACGAATTTGCGGTCTTCGAAGAGGAGGAAGGAGTGTTTTTGGGATAGGGTGGTGAGGGAGGTGAGGGTGGTGGGGGTTAGGTCCGTGAGGATGTCGATGTGGGTTTTTAGGACGACGATGTAGGGGCCCAAGACTGGGGGGGAGGGGGTTAGTATATATATGGGATGGAGGGGAGGTGTGTTAAGGGTGTAAGTAAGTGATAGGATGGATGTATGTGTTTTGCCATGGAGGGGTAGAGGGGTGGAGGGGGTGGAGGGGTAGTCGAGTCCGCGCCACAAAAAACGTACGATCAGCCAAGTCAAGCAGCTCCTTCGTCGTAGTGACATCGGCAGACACGACGACGTTTGATTTCTTCTCTGTGGCGATCTGGAAAAGGCGTCTGGCGAGAGGGTTGGGATGGCGGCTTGCCCGCACGGAGTAGGGCATGTGCGAGTTGGAAGACATGGCGGGGGTGATTAATTGCGTTTTTCTTTGGAGAAGGAGAGAGAGGAAGACGAAAAGGAAGAGGAGGAATGGGTATGAAGAAGCAATGGCGGGATGGTGATGTGTATGATACGGGGTAAATAGATGAGGGAGGTTGGAGGGGGGGATAATTTTTATGGTTCTGCCGGCCCGCGCGGGCGTTGATTGGTGCGCGGGCTACGATGCGGTCATATTTCACCCGCGACGAGGGTTCTGGAGACGGAATGGCTGGGTTTGTAGGCTGTTCTTTTTGCTCTAGAAATGACGGGGGTATGTAAGGTAATAAATAAATAACTTGGCTGTGAGGTTGTTGTCTGAATCAAATTATCCAGCCCTGGAAATAGGGAACAAACATCAACAGAATGAAATTAATCCATCCACGAAGCTGAAGCTAAATCATACGTTATATACTTTATACATAAACCTCTTAACATATAACCAAATCAGGTATTAACCCCCTACGACCCCCAGAACCCATCCAGCCTCAACATATCCCCCCCAACCCCCCAAACACTCATCCCCCACAGCGCCGCCTGCGCAAACCAGAACAGCCCACCCATATAGCGCCCATTCCCATTGGGCTTGTCAGAATACACGTAGCCGTACAGGAACAACGAGCGCATGACGACCCAGGCGGCGCTGATGGCGGTGGTCGCGTTGGGGTACTTGAGGCCCGCGACGAGCGCGAAGAGCATTGTCTGCGTCTGGTTCTCGAGGAAGTTGGCGTGGGCGCGCTGGGCGCAGTTGAATTTGTAGGCGGCGGGCTGGGGGGGTGCGCGGTTTGTTAGTTTGGGGGTTATTTGCATTGGGAATATGGGATGGGATGGAATGGAATGGTGGAGGGATTGACGCACGCTCTGCTTGCATTCCTCGGGGGTGGCGTGGGTGTGTGGGTATTTGATGCCGCTGGCCGCGCGCCACTTGTTGACTACGGTGCCGTGGGCGAAGCTGAGGAGGGGGATGACGCCGAGGGCGATGGCGAGGACATTGCTGGTGTTGCGGATGGGTTAGTTATTTACTGAGCTGGATAAAGCAGAGACAAGAGGATTGACAAGACAACTTACCCGTAGTTGTCAGGAAGCGTGATGGAGACCATGTTGGCGGTTGGTTGAGGGTAGTAGTTATTGAAGACAGGAGAGAGAGATGGGTTGGAGAGTTGTCGTTATTTAAACAGCAAAAAAGAAAAGCTGTGTGTTCAGTCGCGAAGAAACCAGCTTTTTATACCAACAAAAGCAATATCTACTGACATCTGTCCAGTCCAACCCCCTTTAACCTATTTAATTATTTTAACCTCCCTCGGCTCCAATTAAACTCCTGGTTAACCTCCCCATTGGCGCGGCTGCTCAGTCGTCCCGATCCCGCGCGGATCGCTGGTTCTCCGCATCCTCGGGAGCCGCGTCCTTGATGCCTGGTCGAAGGGGAGGGAATCAGATGGATTTCTTTCTCTTTGCTCTTTGATTTGGTGAGTTGTTATCCAAACCCCAAATCCAAGCAATTCGGCATCATTAGTTTGCCCGACCGGCTGCCCGTATTTAGGTGGAGTTAGCCCGAGCCCATGTGAGGAAGAGAAGAGAATCAAAATAAATATTCCAATACTTCAATTCAATTTCAGCTTGAAGTATATCCAGCAAGAAAAAAAGAAAGGCAGAAAAGAACGGCAAAAAAGAATGAAAGGAAGAGAAAAAGTCCCCCCCAGCCCTATTTATACCATACCTCCTTATAAGTTAACTGTTACGAAATTCTCCGAGCTGATAACACCATCCCTTGGCTTATGGCTTAATCCAACGATATAACTGCTCCGTGAATGTGGTTAATCAGCACAGGGCGGACTGAAATCTCTCCGAGCGATTGAGCCGCTGAGTTAAAATATTATTACATACATACATACCTACCCCCCCTACCGGGACCCAGAAGGCGATAAGCTATGGAGCTACAATTATGGGCGCTAGATGGAATATAGGTATGCTTGGCTGTACATCTGTATGTGCATTGATGGGATATATGTATATCACATCTGGAATGTATGTACTCTATTGCTTGCTTGCTGGTTACTTACAGGCTGAAAACGATAGCCTCCCATCCCAACCATATGTACAGATAGTATCCTCACTCCAAAAAAGAATCAGTACTCTTGCCTTCCCAAATACCAAAAAGAGTGCCAAAAACCCAATAATAGTAAGAATAGTAATAACAATACTAGCCGCCCATTTTACTCACGCTGCCATATTTGGCCTGCCACGCGAAAAAGTACAACAACGCCCCCAGCGGCTGGCCCACTAGGCAGAAACTCACCCAGAACACGCAGTTGCCGATGATCTTGCCCGTGTGGCCGTTCATCTTTTCGAGTGGCAGTGTGGCTGCGATGAGTGGCAGTTGCAGCACCATTCCGGCGAAGGCGACGCCTATACAATTAATCCTTTGTGTTAACGGGAGCTATAGGGTTAAAGCGTTAGGGTGAGGATAGGATGGCCTACCTATGACGTTGTGAGTCGGGATCCCCACGAGTAACTCATGCAGGACCCCGCTGAATGTAAATACCATCACACTGGCGGCGAACGGACTCCAGCCCCTGCCGATCAGAGGAGAGAATATATGCCTTCTCATGAAGTGATATACTGGCTTATTCCACGTCCGCCAGTATGTGCCCACGCTGGGACTGTTCCACCACTCCGTGTAGAATTCGCGGTCGCCAAAGCGCAGTACCTCGGCCAATGCGTTGAGATATGACTGGAACAGGGCGAAGAAGCCCGCAAGCCAGATTATCAGTGAGATTGTGGATAGTTTCATGACCCTTTCGATAATAGAGGTCAAGTCGAGAGTGGCTATTTTCTCCAGCGAATTGCGCAGCACGGGGGTCGCGTATTGGGCTGAAGTAAGCCAGATGAAAACGGACAGCCCGCACATTTCTAGGACACGTTTGGCGACAAACGACCATCGGATACGGTCTGTTCGCGGATATACAGGCTGATATACGAGTGTTGGAGCCATCCAGAAGTAGGTCAGGTTCTTGATGGTGATGTTTTGAGGATAGGGGCACGACTGGTAGATTTCGGGAAGTGGGGATGTGGACGATGGATGGAGCACGGCATGGCGCAGGTCTCGATTAGTAAATGCATATGAGCATATTTTTAGCCAGACAACGATGACATGGACCTCACAAACGGTCCCGATACCAGGGTGATTGACGTAGTAATAAACGGCGTAACTCGTGACCAAGAGACATAGACAGGCGTTCACCGTATGTGCAAATGCTGTGTACCACCATGCTGAGCGGAAGGCTAGCTGCTCCCGTTTATTCTCCTCTTCTGATTCATCGCGCTTGATGCGCCCAATGGCTCCCTTGACCTGTTGTGCCGCCGCAAGTTCGATCACATACGCCACAAAGAGGTGGCATGGAATTAGGGCAGAGAGGATGGTTCCGAGAACAACGTCCTGTCGGCGATAGTCATGGCATCGGATACAAATGAGGACTCCATACTAGAGAATACATTTGTTAGCTACGACACGGAATAAGTAGGACGCGACGGGGTGCCAACCTTCATAAAGTTCTCCACGATCAACCGCAAATTCATGACAACTGAGAGATCGCATCATCAGCCACGACATAATAACGAATATTAACGTTGAGCTCTGTGAATCTTACTCAAGACAATGACCATCAGATTCCGGAACCCAAAAAAGCTAGGCGAGACTTCCGAATCGCGGCTCAAGCAGGATGTCCGCACCCGGGAATGGTATGCGGCAACATGGCGGTATTTGCTTTTGGTCGCTGGGCGGGGGTTCGAAGGCTGTGATGACTTATTTGTACGGTCGAGCTTCTTGTCCTCCTCTACAGGCTGCGCCGGCGCCCTCTTGTCACCACATGCGGCGTCGGGGACATCATCCATAGACGGGATGCGACGACTCGTAGAGATAGCGGCCCCGACCGCGCTGGCCATATTCACGGAACACGACAAGCTTGCCCTAGCCCGCTGGCTGGCTAGCTGATACGGTAGTTAGAGAGGTAATCAATAGCTGCAGAATAAGAGGGAGGAATTATGAATTGTCGATAAGGAGCCCGCGCGCTGGTAGCCGGATCAAGCCGCACGGGAGGGAGGAATCGGGAGAGGAATTGCAGACGAAAAGAGGGGAGATGGCGAGAGAAGAGGCGGATATCGCAGGGACATGGCAGCAGACTCAGACAGCAGCAGAGTGCAGAGTTACTAATAGTCGTCGAGGCTGTCTCTCTCCCTCTCCATGACGAGGGGAAGCATCCAAGCATCCAAGCATCCGAGTATCTTATCGGCTGTGGCTTGGCAGACTGTCCACGCTAGTCCGCTTTGGGCCGGACAGAGCTCTCCGCGAATCTCTCAAGAGCCGCATCCCGTGACGTCGGCCACCTGCTGCTCGATTCAATTCTCTGCTTCCTTCTTCCTTCTGCTGCTGTCTGCTGCACGACTCTTTGCTCTGTATAGACACTATATAGCTGCTGGGAGGACTGGCGACGAGTCTTGTACCCCCCCAGCCCGCCAATTGACACATGCGACTCATTCCCTTTTCTTTCAGCCCTCTACCATGAGAAGCTCCCAACATACGCAGAGCTGATCATTCATCCCACCGCTCCCCCCCATATCTTCCCTGCAGCTCTATACCGTCGTTGGGATGGGCGCTTACGACGACGATGCGGGCGACAGCGGATTCCCTCGTCCGCTGAGATCCTACGAAGGAGGGGTGGGAGGCCCCCGAAGACCGAGTAAGGCACCTTTCCCCCGGCTAAATCACTTCACTGTGCTGACAGCATGACTACAGGACCTGTTACCGACTATGGCTCGTCAATGGTGCAGTGGATGCGAGTGCGCCAGCCCCGATACAAAAGTTCCCACAGGCTGGAAAGAGAGAGACCAAGCGCGAGCTATACCGTGGACGTATGTAGCTTACAGATATCTCCAATCGTCGGTTCTATTGCCATACTGACCTGTGGCTGTCTCTAGATGCTCCCGCCCTTCGCCGGAATCGATTCTCCCGTTGACACAATTCCCGTCCGACATCTTCATCAGTCTATCGGCAAATCAAAAAAACCAATCACGGTCGTAAGATGGACTCCAGAAGGCCGACGGTTGCTGACTGGAGGGCATACTGGCGAGTTTATGTTATGGAACGGGACGGCGTTTAATTTTGAAACAGTTATGGATGTCAGTTGCACCTTTTGGAAGTTGTTTGTTGACAGTAGGGCTAATTAGAGAATAGGCCCACTACGATCAATACCAAGCAGGAGTTACGTCTGCTGCCTGGTCTCATAGCCACGACTGGCTTATCTCCGGAGGCCAGAAAGGGGATATAAAATACTGGAGACCCAATTTCAACAACGTCGAAACGGTAGACGACGCCCATCACGATGCGGTGCGAGACCTGGCCTGGTGTCCGAGTGACACCAAATTTCTCTCTGCCTCCGATGATACTACCCTGAAAATTTTTGACTTCACTGCCCGCATGTGCGAGATCACTCTAACTGGCCATGGTTGGGATGCGAAATCATGCGACTGGCATCCAACAAAGGGCCTCTTGGTCTCTGGATCAAAGGACCACCAGGTCAAGTTCTGGGACCCTCGCACTGGCCGATGTCTCACTACACTTCACAGCCACAAGAATACGGTTACATGCACACGATTCTCCCGTGTTAACAGTAACCTGCTTGCTACATCCTCGCGCGACCAAACCGCACGAGTATTTGATCTTCGGATGATGCGAGATATATGCATCCTACGCGGTCACGAAAAGCCCATCTCGTCCATGACATGGCACCCTATTCATAGTTCGCTTATCTCTACAGGAAGTGAGGACGGATCAATTCATCATTATTTATTGGATGAACAAAATCTACCAGCTGGGCAGGTTCCAACTGCGGCGCCATACGATAGCGCTGATCCTACTAATACACCCGCACAAGTCATCTTCCCTGCGCACCGCATCCCATACGCTCACGGTTCCACGATATGGACTCTGGATTGGCATCCTCTAGGCCATATTCTAGCTTCAGGTTCCAAGGATAACTTCACTCGCTTCTGGTCCCGCGCTCGGCCTGGTGAAACTACGTATCTAAAAGACAGGTTCCATATCGGTGAAGAGGCTGCGGAAGCTCAGGGTACCTGGAATCGCGGCTTTGGCCGTCGGCAGATGCGGGAAGAAGAGGAGCAGGAACTCCAAGACGAGGCCGAGGGACTGGTGGACCAGAAGAAACCCGAAGCTTCAATTCTTCCGGGCATCCAAGCATTTCCGGGTGCCGATGGTGTTGGTATACCAGGACTAATTCCGGGAATTGGCGCAGTTCAACCGCCTCCGCCGCCACCACCAGGTCTATCTGCGTCGATGCCTCCCATCGATCCAAACCGTTTAGCAGCAATGTTTTCCTCCGGTCCGTTTAACAATACACAACCACCGCCACCTATACCGCCACCAGGCTCGCAGCCACCACCCCCATTCTTCCCCATGCCTGGCATGCAGGGCGGTCTTCCTCCCAACATGGACCTTGCAGCGATGCAAAACCAGTTCTTCTCGCAGCAGCAACAACACCAGCAACGCCCACCCCAAAAACCGCAACAACCGCAACAACCGCAACAACAGCAACAGGGCGGATTCCACCAAAATATGCCTCCTCAGGGCGGTGGGTTCATGATCCCTGGCATTCCAGGCCTTCAAGGTCCGCCGGGCGGTTCGAACGAGGACTCGTCCAATGGGATACGGAAGCGAGGGCCTTTGCCTAGCCAGCAGGATAGTTTGATGGAAGAGCAAAGACGAGGGAACTGGCGGAATATCAGATAACTGTTTTATTTAAGATTGGGTGGCCTGGTGTTGGGACATGGGTGACGGGATGGGAATATTCACATACATTTTCATCATGTACATTCCAATTTGAAAGCACAGGGCGTTGGATTTAGAAACATTGGGGCCTTTTACGTTGTCGGCTGCAGCATGTTCCGTATATATAATATATACCTTGCTAGGTTCATATGAATGATATGTGATCGTGTTTCGAAGCGGAAGTTTCGTTTCGGTCTTTTCTTTTCTTCCCTTAGAGACCGCCCTGTATCGAAAAGCTGGACAAGATCAAGACAAGCGTATTAATCGCCGCCCACGCGAACGGTATCCACGTAGACATCCTATAATTGCCCGCTTCATACACCGCTCCTAGACTATTCACACATATATTAGCAACCAGTAACCACGCTAACCCTTCCCCCCCCACCCCCTAACACCAAAGAACGAAAAAGAAAGGAAGACAAAAAAACTCACATCAACCCAACCACACTCCCCGCCAACAACCCCTCCAAGCCCGCAATCAGCAAATAAACCACCGGCGCGCCCCAAACCACCTTCCAGCTCCGCCACTGCATCGTCACCGCGCACAGCGCGACGCTCAAGTGCGCGCCCGTGTAGAAGAGCAGGGTCCAGAAGAGCGTGAAGCGCCAGATGTCGCCGGTCGAGTAGAGGTAGGCGGCTTCGTTGTGGCCGGGGCCGGCGGGGGCGTAGAGGGATGGGAAGGGGGGGGTGGTGTAGTCGAAGGGGATGGTTTGGGCGGACATTTTTCGTTTTATAGTTATGGGTTGAGCTGCGGATGGTGGGTAGGTGGGTGACTGCCCGCCACACTGTGTGGTGGAGGGAGCTAGAGGTGGTGGGCGGGAAACATGTTTCGTTTGTCAGGGTGATGATGATGATGATGCTGGAGAGAGCTGGAGCTGTCAGTGTGAGGTGTTTGCACTGTTTGCTTGGCGCTTGTGGACCTCGGCATCGACGTCCGGGGAAGTTGATACAGACATCTCACAACCACATCGCGGCTTCACACAGCTTACTTACAGACATCAATAATCAGGAAGAACCTGGAACTGCTCGGAAATGGGGACTGAGAGGTCTCTCGCTACGCTTCTCCGGTCTCTCCAGACCGTCTCGAGTCAGGATGTTTATGGGCAAGCACATTCACACCTCCCTGCATGTTCTCTTGATAACCGCTAACAATTCCCAACAACAGCCTCCTCCCCTCCTCTACGGGCCTTCTCTCCCTTCTCTCCAACCCGCTAAACATAACCCTCCTGTCCTCCCAGCTCCTCCACTCCCCCGCCCTCTGGGAGCGGCCCGCAGACCTCGAGACCTGCCGGCGCATTCTCAGCGTCTTCAACACCGCCGCCATCAGCGTCGTGCAGAATGAATCGACGCAGTCGCAGGATCCACACCAATTGAATATCCAGCGACGAGGCTTGGAGCGGGAGGACTGGGTGAAGGCGGTCGTCCAGGGGGCGGATGAGAAGTCCCCGCGATGGCGGCACCTGCTATTGCTTGGCGGGATCCTGCTGGGAATGGAAGCGCAGGGCAGACAGAGTTTGCCGGTTCATTTGAGGAAGAAACTCGAGTCCGGGCTGGTTACGGCGTTGCAGCTTTCGTTGGGCGAGGTGGAGTCCTATCCGGCTGTTGCGAGGTCGTGCATCTCGCTCGTGTTGAATTATACGTTTGAGCTGTTGTCCGATGCGGAGAGGAGTCGGCTCGATTACGACGTTCTCCTCCCGCTGCTTGTGGATACGGCGTTTTTTTCGCCGGATGGCTTTGAGTCGGGTTATTTCCTTGGTGCTATTGACCAGGACGTCCGGGAGACTGCGGCGAAGAAATTTGACTGGCCTGCTCAGTCGCCCACTTACCTCCGTGTACGGGATATTACGGCGAAACCGCTCATCGCGTCGCTGGGCCCGTTGTCTCGATTGGTTGCGCATGCGGTAGAGAATTCTCGCGATCAGATACTGGTTGCGCAGGTGGTGGATTCTCTGCTTGGCTTTACGAGGACGTTGATGGTGCAATGGCGGCAGAATAAGCTGTCCGAGGTTGATGTTTCGGAAGAGACGGAGTTTCTCGAGGAGGAGTCGCTTAAGACCACCATCCCTGCTTTGTGGAGGTTGTTGAAGACGTCGTTGTTTTCTATTGTTATTATCCTTAGGGCTGTGGTTGGGAGGATACTCAATGATCGGATTCTTGCGGCGGATAATAGTAAGATCCCCTGCTGCTTGCACATGTACTGGGTATTAACATTTACTAGGTGGACCAGTGCTTGCCTCTAAATCTTTGCATATACTCCGAAACCTTTGCTTCGTTTCAGCGCGGATCGGACATAGCACGTCGTCACAGTATGTTTTTGTCAACCTTACGGCAATCGACATCCTATCGCAGTATCCAGCTCTATCTCAAGAGTTTCTCGAGAGCATCCATCCCCCAGAGAATGGCAAGATTCCGGACCATCCGGTCGAAAGGTGTCTGGATCTGTTCTTCCTCAATACAGCGGAGCATTTCTCGCTCGTGCTATCTCCAACCGTCAATGAAAACCTTCTAATCGCTGCTGCGCTGCCTTATCTTGCCGCTGGCGGCAATAATAATCTTCTAGAGATATTCGAGGCAGCCCATAGCGTTGTTCTATCTGTGCTCGCCGCACCCAAGAGCGCTGATATGGCAGCCAAACATCTTCCATTCTACGTCAATACACTCTTTACCGTAGGTTCCTCACCCTTCTAAGCCCCTATCACACTTTTCCTAACACAGTATACAGGTATTCCCTCAAAACCTCTCCGCCCGCCAATTCCGACTAGCCTTCAAAACCATGCTCCAAATCACCGCCCCACCATCGCCCCTCGCAAACTCCCAATCGCTCCTCCCTTCCATCCTCCTAGAGCTCATCTATGAACGCGCCATCCACGCGCCCACCACCCCGCTAACACCCCCCACAGCCACCACCGCCGACCCAAATGCATACACCTTCACTGAACCCCAACTCTCCGAACAAGCCGTCCTGGCAATGACGCTACTAGACTGCCTCTGCTTCCTGCGCCTAGACACATTGGAAGAGTGGCTCCCGCTCGTCGCGAACCTGGTAAATGTGATCCCGGATAAGGGGATGAGGCAGAAGTGTCAGGAGCGGTTTTGGGATGCGTTGAGCAGTGGGGAGATGGATGTTGAGCGGGCGAATTTTTGTGTGATGTGGTGGAGCACTAAGGGGGGTAGGGAGTTGGTGCTTTTCGGGTCTGAGGAGGATGTGCAGATTCCGTATATGAGTGGCGGGATAGGACCGGGGGAGCCGGGGCAGAGTAAGTTGTAGGAATTTTTGAAGTGATGTTTTGTTTTTTGCGTCACTATACCTTTTGTAGTTTTTATATTGATTGAGATGTTTGTCTATGTTATATATTCTGTGCCTGTTACTTTTTAAGGCTCCTCGTGGGTAGATAGCAGAAGACTGGGGCGTGGAATCCAATATGTACAGACCTTGCAAGGCTGTTGAACAATATCTAGGCATAGATTTACAAAGGGACAATATTTTTTTTAAAAAATAAGCAACAAGGACCAATGGAGAAAAATCACATACCAACTCTCTCTCTAATCTCACACATTATCTATAGACCCCCTTCCCCCGTCCCCGTACGCCCTCCTGCCCCTTCCCTATCTCCACCCCCCCTTTCCCACTCAACCCCCCCACCACCCCGCCACAAGATCAAAAAACGACCATCCACCCACCCCCCCAGCATCCGGCGTCTGATAATGCCGCTCTTCACCACCCCCCGCACCAGCACCAGTACCACCACCAGCAACCCTCCTCGCCCGCTCCCCCCCACCCCTTAACGCACTATACCTCTCACGCAAGATATCCAAATGATCCCTCCGCTGCAACGGGTCAGGCGCGTTGACATTCTCGATTATCGTCGTCGCTGTCGTAGTTGTTGGTAAACAGGCCTTATCTCCCCCATCCCCATCCCGATACTCATCCCCCTTCTCCCCCTCACGTTTCCTACTCCTTGACATGGTGTCGACGGCAACGCCCTTCCTCGTCATCACCGACGCAGACGAGCCCCGAGTAGATTTGTCCTCCCCTCCGGTAGCCGCAGCCCCCCGCGGCGGGCCGAAGAATAGCCGTGCATCTTCGGCGAGCATGCTCCAGTGGTCTGGGCAGGGGTGGGCGTCGATGATTGTCGGGTGGAGGGTGTAGGAGGGGCAGGTGGAGAGGGGGGAGGTGGGCGGGTTGAAGGTTTTGGAGGTTGTGGTGTGGAAGGTTGGTGGGTGGGGGGAGGGTGAGGGGTTTGGGGGTTGAGAGGGGGGGTTGATTGAGGGTTCGGGTTGGGGGTGGAATTGGGTGGATTGGTTGTATGTGTGGCAGAGGCGGAGTTGGTGCGATTTGCAGCCGCAGGGTTGGTGGATGTGTGGGCGGATTTGGCACATGGTCCGGTGGGAGGGGGGTTGGGATGATGTTTTTTTGTTGGTTTGGTTCTGAGGCCGGGGGGAATGGGTTGGGGAGATATAGATGGACGGATATGGGGGTAAGAATATTATGTTGAAAGAAGATAATAAAAATCAAGTTGGCCGGATGCAGCTTGATGAGGGCAGATAGGAAAGGGGCATATTGCCAATAAAGAAAAGGGGGAGGTTGCATGTTTAGTTGGGCAATATGCGTTTTATGGTGTTTGATAGGGAGAGTTCCTTAGGACATTTATGGTGTTTGTAGGAGTGAAGTTTCAGCCAGTGAAAGGAAATAGTTTGATAGAACCGATGGGTTCTGTCTTCATATCTGTAGAAAGCGCCAGAAACCATTAGTGTCAACAAAAGATGCTGAAAAACCAGAACTCCTTATGGAATGGAAAAGCAAACTAGATGTTGTGTTGTATCCATAAAACAAACCACATCATTGCGCTTCGGGTATGCAAAGGTAGATGAAGCTAATATTACAAGCTGGTATGGAAGCCCCATTCCTCAAATATCATAGAGATCAGGCACCGCCATTGTATGGCTCAAATCTCAGCTCATGGTATAAAAGGAATCCCAACCCGGGTCTTCTTCTTGTACTCAAGATAGTCGTCCTTGAAGAAACCGATCAAGAGTCCCTCCTCCCCTTTAAATTTCTCGTTAGTACAGGATAACAAAGAGTATCGACTGCCGCAGGGGAAACTTACGTCGAATACGATGTGAGAAGAACTGCCAGAGCACAATCGCATAACCGCAGAAGCAAACAGCATTTCCCAGAACCAATTGTGTACCCAGACCCCACCAGAAGAACCCAAAATAGCTTGGATGCCGGAGGATGCTATAAATCCCGTCTGTAACAAGAGTATGTCCTTCCCTTCGCTTGAACTGTATCGTGTGTGTGAAATTTGTCCCCGCCTGCGCCATCGCTAATGACCTGACAACTTGTCCTAAAACGATGAGCGCCAGGCCTAGTATAATTTGCACCTTGGCCCCGCCAGATGCCCATGTTGTCCAACTAATATACCCCTCTGGCAAAACCAGCCGGGAGAGGAGACACTCGAGCATAGCAGAGCCATGCGCAATGTTATAGGCGAGACCGTTCGAGGAAAGGAGAAAAGCAGATATCGAAGCGTAGGGAGTATTATATCGGGCGGTTATGTAGTATTCAAGGAAATGGAAGACGGTAAGCGTTGTGAGGAAGAATGGAGCTCGCCATATCGGATTCGAGCACCAGAGGAGAAAGGCGGTTAGAGCGAAGGAGAGGCCGAAAACTTGTCCCAGGACGAATGAGCGACTGGATATCCCAGACAGAGACTTTTTGCCGTCTGGGAGAAGCGAGGAGTCCACGGCCTTTGGTGGTTTCGTGCCACCGTTCGCGTTGGCTGGAGGTCTATAGGGTGTGTATGCCTGCGGAGGGCGCCAATCAACACCGGTTGAGGATGCATCTATTGGGATTGTGGTAGCAGCATCGACGCTATCCAAGGAACTGCTTGACTCGGATTGGTACGTGTCATCCCCCATGATTAGTGGATTGCCTGTGAGGCGGCGTGGGAGCAAATGCTATTAGAATGCTTGAGGAAGAAAAAGAGTGAGAGCCCGCCTGAAGGAAATGAGGTCAAGTTATAGAAAAAATAAGAGGGTTGGGTTGGAGACCGGCACCATTATACCATCCTCAACCGGCCTGTTTGAAAGCGAAAAGTAAGAACAAAGAGATCCGCAAGCAGTGCCACCAGCTTGCCGGGCATTGACAACATCAACGACGCAAAACGTTGAAGCTTTTGATATTGTCTGCGCCGAAGACGGCTTAGCGCGGTTACGGGCTTATCAGCGTGAGTTATCGCTTACATAAGGATGACGTAATGTTGATCGTCCCATCCAACCTCATCTCCTGCGAGTATGGCCAGGAGGAGAGTGTGTGCTGGTCTCTGGAGACGGCCAGAAGATGTTTTTAGCTCTATCTATGGTTTTAACTAGATTGAACAGCTACGGTTATGCGCAGACGTCTCACAACATGTCCCAGAATCCGTTCTCCACGTTCTGCTGGCCTGGAGTCGGGCATCCCCACTAGTTAGCCAAATAGGCGCCCCTCGCCAGCCATCCGAAACACCCGCGACAACTTCACAGTCGACATTGACAGAAACTTGAACCAATCGATAGTGCAAAATACCCATTGCACATTCCCAAGCCCACAGACTCCTTTCAAGACGCAAACCTCAGAAACCCCAGAAACCCCAGCGCATTGAAGACATGGCTGAGCTATCAGGAAGAGAGAAAATGCTCCGTGGCGAGCTCTACCACGCGTTTACCCCGGAGCTGATTGCTGCCCGAAAACGATGCAGACTGGCCTGTGATAATTTTAACCGGAATGCTGCTGAAGCTTCCGTAAGACGGAAGGTCGAGCTTTGGAGAGAGTAAGTGAAATGGCGCCATGCTGTGCGACATCCTACCACCCCGTTTCCCCCTACCCCTCCATCATGGAAGGTTTGATACCGAACGTCTTGCCTTTTGCACCCAATTTCTATTCCAAAACCCAATTCTCCCCGCATACCCCCCTTCTAATCATCCACACAACCTCCCTCAGCATTATCGAGGACCCTACCCCTCTACCCCCCGTCCTCTCGGACCCCGCCGCGGACGAAGCCCAATTCGAAGACGACCCCTGGATCGACGAACCAATCCGCATGGATTATGGCTTCAATGTAAAAGTCGGCAAGGGCGCATATATCAACTCCAACTGCGTGATTATAGATACCTGCCTCGTTACCATCGGAGCACGAACGTTGTTTGGCCCCAGTGTAAATCTCTACAGCGGAACGCACCCGCTAGATCCCGCGTTGCGAAATGGGATTAAGGGCCCTGAGCTGGGGAAGGAGATCCATATTGGGGAGGATTGCTGGATTGGTGGGAATGTGACGATTGTGCCTGGGGTGACTATCGGGAAGGGGGCGACGGTGGGGGCGGGGAGTGTGGTGACTAAGGTTTGTTTGGTTATTGTTTCTTATTTTACTTGATGCTGTGTTTGGGTTGTTTTTTTCTAATTATTGGGGCTATTGCTGATTTGAATTAATTATCAAGGATGTGCCCGCTTTCCATGTTGTTGCTGGGAACCCAGCGAAGATTATTCGTCGCATTGAGACTTCGATGACAGAAACATCAGAGGCGGAGGGCCAGCAATGAAACATATTCATATCATAACAATAGATACACCATACAAGTACAAATTGGGGTTTGCGTACAAACAACTGCCATCTCAGCTTATCATCTAACAATTTAGTTCAACATCAATTGTTCAAAAGGAAAATACAATGTGGATATTCAACACCAGCAACGCTTCAAAATGACACGGGACACAAAAGGACTATACAGCCAAAAATAAAGAAAAATCAAGTCAAATACCTCGCAACAACTTATCATCCAACAATTTGGTTCAACATCCAAAATTCTCAATTTGTCCAAAATGAAGCGCATATACAACGGCGGCAATGTTTCGAAATGATATCAGACTCGAAAAGGACGATATAATCAAAAAGAAAGCAATAAATCAGAATAAATCAGGTCAATCAAATCAATCAGCTGAAATCCAACTTTGGAGCATCCTTCGTGTCCACAGTCTCTCTCACACACACACAAACATATACGCATGTACGTATCACCACCTCTGAGGAACGGTCCTCCACTCCCCCTTCCAAGGACAGGTGTCCGGCTCCTCGTGACTGGGCCCCTTGAATGGAAAATACGACTGAAGTTCCCAAGCCCTGTCCGCATTCTCAGTTGACCTTCCCAGCAATCTATTCGTCTGGAATGAGAGCTGGACGATTTCGGATCCCTCCTCAGAGTGCCAGTGGATCTTGGTTATATTCGTCTTGCATATATCACACGAGCTCATCCAGTTTTTTTTCCGCGGGGCATCTTCCGGCTGGATTTTCTGAAGTTGCATATGGATGCTGTTGTGCGGGCAAAGCGTGCGTCGAATCCGTTTGAGATCCCAAAAGGGACTCTTCGTCGTCACAATGTAATCGCTTTGGATGCCCAGTTGGCCGTTCAGGTATACCGGCGTGAGTCTGAGCGATATTATTGCCCCTCGGTATGCGAGTTTGCACTGATGCCAGCTTTCGAAAACCCCAGTCTTGCAATCTCTAGCAGCCGCCGCCACTGCCCTTTTCCCCTCCCAGCCTCGCCGCACCGCAAACTTTCTCATCCCCGTCAACAGCCTAACCTTGTCGCGGAACGTCATCGTCACACACGGGCAAAGCGAAACAATTCCAACCTTGTCCCCACACGTGCACTTCCGCTCATCGGGGGCCTTGGCAAGTTCTTCTGCCGAGAACTCATTGACCGGGTGAAGTTTGAGACAGCCGGAGCAGCATTTGTGGCGCTCGTCTTCGAGCGTCTTCAGGAGTTTCCATCTGGGGGTTCCTAGGACGGCTTCCGTATCTTTATTATCGGGACAGCACTTTGGGTTCAACTTTTCAAACACGACGTGGAAGGGCCGTGAGCGCTGGAGTTTTTTGTCCGGGTCAATTGTCGACAGGAGGCCCTTGCAGGTGAGTGCAAAGGAGAGTTTTGAGATTGGGTCCAGGGTCTCGGTGATGTTGTCGATGATTTCCCTGGGCACTTTGGCGATTCCGCGTGGTGCTGACACTTCAGTGGTGGAAGGCACCATGCTGGTACTTTCTTGATCCTTTGTTGGAATGACTGCCATTCGTTCTTGATTTGAGGAGGTGGATATGATAAGAGGATATGAATGGTGTTTGCTTTCGGTTGGATGGTCCAGGTATGTTATGTCTTTTCTCTCTTAAGGTATATATACCATCGGTTCTTGGTTTGGGGGGGCGGGTATATGTGCTCGTTTATCTTCAGTTGAGATATATTCGATCTGTTTGTGTTTGTTTGGTGGAAGCAGGTATGAAAAGCAGGTGTGGATGGTAATAACTTTGAGTTGGAGGAGTCAGATGTGAGAAGCGGTTATGGATGATAGGGGGAGGGAAAGGCATGATGGGCGGGAATTCTTCGAGGTACTTATAGCTGTGCCATTTGAGTTCGTGACTCAAATGTAGACTCTCATGGTGAGTCCAGTTGACGTAAAAAGTTCAAAATTACGTCGTGATAGATGTCCGAATTAACCATATGGCTTTACCAGACTTTTCAACGAAAGCATCTGAGGAGGCGACATAGCCGTGGTAAGTAAACTTGGCAGAATTCGGTTCGAGAAAGGGGTACCTTTGAGTGAACTGAATAGAGCTTGGATTGGGTTAGTGATGTTGATGATGGTGCTGGTTAATTAGTTACCCCTTTTCTTTCGATCACTAAATGGAAACGATTTGGGATAAGGCATGTTGCGTTAGCATGTACGACGTAGAAGAGGTTACGGAGCAGTTAGGGGGGTGGATGGATGAGATAACCTATCAGCTTTGGTCCTACTTCAAGGTAGTTATTTCATAGAGGCCAGTCATAAAGGGGGTGCCTAGCAGTTTTGTCTGGATAGCTAACAATGAAAAAACTGGTAGCTCTGGGCTAAACCCAGATTTGAACTCTATCAGCGCTGTGAAAATGACGTTATTTATTTACCATCGTCAGTCGTGGAGTTACTCCTAGCCGCCTCTTCTCACATACATACTTTGTGTGACTCTGGTTTCCATATCATCTATCTGGTTGGTACCATGGTCTGGGAGTCATGGCATAGCCTCTTAAAGCATGGAGGAGTCCAAACGGTTCAATTAGGTAAGAGTTCAAAAAATCCCTGGTTATCATGAGTATCTTTGAAGATTCTCCATAAAGCCTCCCTGCGAATACTAGGTAACTAACTTGGCTACAGAGGCAGGAACACGGTAAACGAACTATGTGCATGTACGTACATGTACATACATACGCTGTGGCGGTGAATCTGCCAACACTTCATCCCATCAACTCTGATCTTCCAAAGCTTAACTAGGAAACAGTCATATTTTAGCCATCTAACCTGACATGTTCTAGATTTGTTGAGTTTCAGCCCCCATTTAGCTGTTCGTTGAAGTTTCTGTGGCGTAAATGTAAACTACTAACTAGAACTAAGTTAACCAGTGGGGACCTGGTCCGTGCAAGATGATCCCCGCCCATCTCTCTGGTTAGTTACGTTAGTGGCCGTTATGGAGTATGGATGGGGATGGGGACAGAGTCTGCAGTTAGGATTCATGAGCCAGCATCTTGTTCTTTACTTTATCGGATACACTCAGTCTAATGGGATCTGGAGAGACGTTGCACAAATCCACATATGGGGTTATCTCCTTGTAAATACCTATTTCTTCAGGGTTATTCAACAGTATAGGGGTTTGTTTGCATAGGAGAGTTTCCCATCGCGCATTCCTCTCCCTTTTTCACTAAATACCTGATTTTTCTTGCCTTTAACTAAACTTGCATAACCAACCACTCCATACTGAGGACAAACAGGAGCAATACATCCCAAATGTCCATGTAGACGATCAGAATCTAATGTATGTATTTAACAAGAACATGTAAGGGTGGATGAAGATGGTTCACTGGTTCATGGCTGACTTGGTTTCAACTAACTGATACATAGTTCCTCACATATCAACCGGCAAACACATAGAAGGAGAGAAAATACGATAATGGCAAGGAGAGAGGTAGTCAGCCTATGTAGAAAGGTTGTTTACTTACTCCTGCACTTGCTGTTGGAGCTGTGGTTTACCAGCATATACTGAACCCAGCTGCACACCGTCCCCCCTACCCGGGCCCTGGCAGCCAGTCCTCGGTGACTGCCCCTAGGATTATTTAATTTGGCGAAGACCGGAGATATCATAGAATGCATTGGTTTAAGAGCCATACCGCGTCGGTTATCCTTACATCCCATTGTGTAGCTTGGGGGCAGGTGTGCACATCTATCTATATACATGGGTAGGATAGAGTAGGGCTGGGAGGTCATACACAAGGTCCTAGTATGTTGGTTCAGCGCTCATTTGGCCTCAGTTGGTTTCGCCTAGCCTTACTTCTGCTCTTCCCTTACTTCAACTCTCACTTGTTCTCTTATTTCCATTGCTATTCTACGTCTCTTTACTAGCGGCAGTACTATTGGATCTGCCGTCCTGTAAAACTAGCCTCCCCTGCCAAGTGAGATTGAGAATGAAGGGCAATGAATCAAGGCAAGCATTAGTCATTGTAGGAAATATTTAGTAGAGGAGAGATCCTGAAAACGAAGACAGAAAGGTCGGAGGAGATATACTATACAGGAAGGCCGGTGATGAGAGCTCGACGAGACTTTTGCTTGCCATTATAGCATTAACTACTGATCAACCCCATCCTGACATTCCAGCTTACTATAGACGTAAAGTAAGACAGAGGGGTAGAAAACCCGCTAGATCTCCGGCCATATGTATGTAAGTATGGAGAAGACTAATCGACCTCCGGAAATGACGTCAGAGTACTGTAGCTGCATGTAGGTAAGAAGCATTATCCTCCAGAAAATCATGCTTTCATTTAGTTGAATGGCTGGCCAATGAGGACGTTAAGGAGAATTAGTGGATAAGGCCGAAAGCAAAGGGAGGGGGGTGGTATTTCATATCTCATAACTTCTCACAGTCACACCATATTCCATATGCATAACCAGTTACATAGTTACCAGCGACCGTCGATCTCCCTGCCCATAGCATAGCGTCTGGAGAGAGGGTTTGTCGTGTGGAAATATGGTCTGGCACTGGTTGGCTGTAGCAGTAACTAGCAGTGTCATTGGCAGCAGGAAAGGGATGCTGCATCCTCCACCCATGGAACAGTGATGATATCCTGCATGATAATTACCCACGAGGAGATAGAGCGGAAGGAGGGGTAAAGCTGATGATGATGCAGCCATGATGGCAGGTGAATACAGGGAGGGGGGCTGGGAGAGATGGTTACAGAGCAATTGAATTGAGATGAGGAGTAAATAATGTGAATGGCAGAGTGTTTAGTTTTGGTGTTGATTGGAGCTTGGATCCCTGTGAAGTGAATGGATTGTTGCGTGGAGTGGAGCTACAATGTCATCCACTGGGATTGCATTTGTTATTTTTTATGGTGCAGTTTTAACTGGGCAGACCATCCAGTCTGATCTAATTACCCGCTCATTAATTGGTGAAATAACTTGAGAACTGCCTCGAATAGAGACGAAGAAATACATATTTCCTTATCGGGCGGAGTGTTATCAGCAGAGTCATGTGACCCACCAGCAAAGTGAAGTCTTGGCAAAACAGAGCTAAAATTAACCGACGTGAATGAGCCTCAATTCACCCAGGCATACATCACCACACAAGTGAATATAAAGAGATGAGATATCCATCCCGTATAACAGCGCTGGAAACGGGCGGGGTGTGGTCTGTCGTGGGAGATGGCAGACGCCCGAACAAGGGAGACGGAGCGTGTGGGAGGCGCGCACTGGAAGCAGAGACAGGCTGCACAATAGGGCTGAGCAAGACAAATAGATGTTGAAACGCCGCCCACGATAATGAAATGGATAGAATATAAATAGAGTAGAGTAATACTCGATAAAGACCCCGGGCTTTGAGCAGCCAGCAGCATGTCTGCCACAAAACACCGTTGTGTGGTGTTAAATAGCCCAGCCCGCCCACGCCAGCTCTACGCGTCTTGCTGCTCTCCCCATCAAACCATCGTCATCGTGCCCGGCCATCCATTGTCCGCCAAACTGCAGCCTCGCTCCAACCAACCACTGCTCCTCCACCCCCAGCGGCCATCGCACTCCGCCTCCGTCTTGCTCGCCCCCTCTGCTCGCCTGTGGGTGTTTCGGCCGTGGCCCTGTCCTGTCCGCCCGTCAGACTAGGTAGCCATTTTTGCTAGTGACTGTTCCGGATGAAGCTGCAGCTCCAACAGCCCGTCTCTTCACTCCAGCCCGCCTAGCCCTCGCCCTCGCCCTCAGCCTCTCTTCACTGCCTGGAGCTTTGACTCACCCGCCCCCGCTGGCCGTGTTCTCCCTTCCACCGCCGCTGTTTTCTCGACCGGGAGGAAAAATGTCATGGCAGCTTCCCCGCTAGATAGCTCTAGCACCCCACACCCGCCTGCTGCCATAGCTGTCGACCCCCAGGCCACCCCGAGCGATCCCATGGAAGATACCTATTCCCAATCTACCCGGAAACGCCCTCGTCTCGACAGCGGGAACCATCCGCACGACTCCGTCCCCATGTCTGCTCCGTCTCCCAGCTCGTCTGGCGAACATCCCGACCCCGTCGCCAGCGACAGCCTTGTCACTGCCGTGCCCTTCACTGCTCCCGACCCCCTCACTCCGCAACGCCCCTCCAGCAGGGTTACAATAAATATGAAGTCCCCCACCCTTCCGGACAGCTCTGCTTCTCATACCTCGCAAGAAACCTCAACAGTAACCCCCAGCGAGCCTCCTATCCCAGATGCTCCCACAGAGCCCGCCCACCAGGCATCTCCAGACACAACTCTACAAACGCCAGCCGCAATATCCATCACGTCTTCGCCAGCCCAAAGTCCCGAGATTGAGGTTGCGGAGGTGGAAGATATGGATCAGGACCCTAGCACGTCGAATTGGAGATCTTTGGACGATGTTCTCAGAGCTCCCGAAGAGCCCGAGCTTGTGCGCATACATGAGCAGGTTTCGCTAGTAGATGCATTCCCACGATTCCGACGGGGTATCGACACCCGGGAAGCTGTGGATGAAATCAGTAATTTGATAGAGAGGGGTATGCTTCCTCCCCCCTTTGATTTTCACCCATGCCACTTTTATGGAACGCTTTGCTGATAGTCTTGCGCTCTTCCAGGGCATCCGCACGATATCCCGATCTTCTTATCTATTAAGAATTGGTTTGAGCTCTGTCTGAACCATCTGAATATGATCACATATGAAACATTTGTCGAGGATAGAGATCTCTGGGAGGAGGTGCCGTTTCTTGTGGAAGCTGTTTTACGGCGAGTGTGAGTAACAAGACTGATCTCCCGTGTTCAATGTCCATCGTCTAATCCATGCAGGACGGATTTCCAACCCGATGAAGGACAAGGCCCTTGGAAATGCCTGGAAGAATATTCCGTAGCATTTGCGCGGCTTGCGCTCCACATGATCAGTATCGATGTTGTAACGCTGGATCCTTTTCCAAAGGATGCGGCTGCCCCCCCGGATCTGGTCGCGAAGAATTATCTACCATCGCTTGGTTGGATACTGCAGATCCACAATATTCCATTCTACAAAACGATGGATCGGGCATATGGCCCTGAAATCGCAAATTTAGTTACTCGCGTCAACGACCAAGTTACACAACCTCCCATAAATGCGATCAAGTATCTCTCGGAATTTGCAAATGCGTTACTCCCAACCCTCCATCAATGGCCACAGCATTGCAGTTCCCTCGTGAGCGCGTTGACTGTCGTTCACAATGCCGTTGAGTCCGCTTTCGAGCGGAGGAGGTACCAGGCGGATGAAGAGCTCATCATGTCGCCAGCAATTCCCGAGACCATGGAAGCATCATATTCCTTTTATCGCCCTGTTGATACTGCTTACCAGTCATTTATTTCAAAGAAGTCTGGCTGGATCACCAATGAGAGCAGCGAGTCGGTCCTCCGTTATATCGGGTCTACCTACCAAAATATCGCGTCGTACGATCATCAGATGGCAACTCGAATGGCTCACGATCTTGGTATTGACGTCCCCGAAAATGCTAGGCCGGAAGAATATCCGACGATTATCCATCTAGGCTGGAAATTTCAAGTTCTAAAGAGGTACATCACCGAAGGTCGAATGGAACTTCGTGTCCATGGCATGGAAACCATGCAGACCGACTTAGTAGCCGTTTGGCGCCAACATATCCAGGGCAACCCTGCTGGTATCAATCACCCGATTATCCAGTATCTTGTCAAGTTCCTCCGCGACAACAGGATAGTGGAGTATATCGTGGGAGTCGACTCACACCCACAATTGATTAGCCGCAGCGGAAATGTTGTTGGGTTTTTGGTTGTCACCTCGACCTATACAGACAAGGATACAGACACCATCTGGGATACAGTAACCGAAAGCCAGGACCCACGGACCGTTGCAGAGGTTCTGGGAATGCTGACTCGGACGTTTACAATGCACCAGTCTTCATCAAACGCGTTAATCTACCTTTGCACCAAACTTATCGAACTGCCCCTGAACCGGTTTGATGCGCGGATGTTAGAGTACTGTGAGTGTCTCACGAATGCCGTCAGAGACAAATTCGCCGAGAGAATGCGAGTTGAAGCCTTTGATAATTCGCGTGTGGATGTGATTCCTCATCGCCTATGCGTTCGCCTGATTCGTGAAGCTACCTCCGTCAAGGAGTTCTCCGCTGAGCAGCAAGCCAACCTGCAAAGATTTGCTAGCAGACAACTTTCCCATTTGCTTTCTCTTGGGTTAGATGACGAAGATAAAATCGAAATATACAAACAATGCCTCGACGATATCTCTGAAATGAATGAATTCACGGTTGGAAGCATTCAGGCCATGAACGCCCTGATTCCTCCGTACGACATTCGGGAAATCCAACGGCTTGCGTACGATTTCGATTTCACTCGATTGGTCATCACAGAACTTGCGCATGCTTTCGATGTAGCCTCTAAGGATTCTGCTGACCCCGCGACAAGCAACGGTCTCAAACCACGCACCGATCTTCTTCATCGCATTGTCGAAAAAGTACCAGATACCATCACCCCGGAATTAAGCGAGATTCTATGGAACCATGTATTTATGTCAAAGGAGGTTGGTGAGCATGCCCGAAGTCTGGCATGGGATATGCTGCCCAAAGCTGCTTCTCGCGCTACGAGACGTAATTCGTTCCTGGAACGTTACCTCAACGATTATCTCCCACGAATTGCCCCCGAAGACTACACTCTTGATATCTTGGCTTTTGCAGAACTCGCGGTGTCCTATGAAATGCGCTTCGATCCACCGCCGATTGCCGAGGATAACGAAATCATCAATGTGCCTGGTATGGATCGCATATGGCATTTCATCCTCACAGCTCCTCCTGGCACAATTGAAATGAAAGCCATAAACTTTGCGATCGAGATCTACCTTGATCACTCAATAATTCGTAGAGCTCCACGCTCTGCAGCAGAGGCTACACATGTCTCGCTAGTCGACCGCTGTGTGCGACAACTGACAGCGGCAGCTACGAAGTGCAAGGCCTTTACCGATGGTTGTACTAGCGGTGAGGATGAGCCTATGGTCATTGTTCCATCTGACGGAGAGGTCCGAGCTGAAGAATTGCGATTCTCCCGCTCGCTTCTTTTCCTACGCCAACTGCTTCAGGGTCTGCGAACGCGACCACAATACACTCCGCCACAACCTAGCCCCCCTGCTTCGCTGCTCAACGAGGAAGATATAAACGGCCACCTAATTGAACTCTCATACCAGGCCTTCAGTGGAAATTCTCAAACAAAGATTCGTACACTACAAATAGGGGATCTGTCCACCGCATCTGAATTGGTAGACAAACTGAAGAGGCTTACTGGGTTTAGCAGTTTCTCCACTTTCAACGCAGGACAAAGGCTGGACCTTGCTGGTAATGGTGACCAGACATTGCGTGATCTGAAACTCGCAGGCTCAGGGTTGCTTATCTTGAAAAAGAGTCTTGATGCCTTCGAGGCTTCTATTGGTGGACGGCGCCAGTCTTTGACTTTGGTTGATTCGGAGGTTCTAAAGCATTTCGATGATCTGTACGATCTTCTCAGCTTAGAGGAAAAGTTGGCAAAAGAGGTACGCTATTTCCACGTAAGTAGTCAAGGATGCCATTGCTGACCTGTTGCAGATATTCGATTTCTTAGCTGTATTCCCGCCACAACAGCGGGTTCGGAACTTCGTTAGATCAAAGGATACTACCGAGCCGGAAATGTTTCCCTTGGAAAAACCATACAAGCTCCTATATTCAATAACTTCGCTTATCACCTGCCTAAGAGAGGAATCCCTAGAAGTATGCCATCGAACAACTCATCATTCTCCCCACCCAGCTGACACCTATGTGCAGGCAAACCCAGATCAAGAGTTTATATCACACAGCATCCGGAACTTGGTTGCGTTTATTACGCGGCCGCAAATGTCTGAGGGGTTGGAAGGTAGTCCCTTGAAATTAGACTTTGCGTGCAATTTCGTGGAATGCCTTTTATTGGCTTTGAAAGGCAAATTTTCCGCTTCCTACCAAAATATTGCTGGTCTAGCTAACGTTGTGACAGCCAAATCCATCCCTGAAGACTCAGAGGCCTATTTTTCCAGCCCGTCCGACCTGGCTACATGTTTCTTATCCCTCATATCGCTTAGTCAAACACTTTCTTCGACACAATTGTCCGAAAGCTCGATTCAAAAACTCATCTCGAATTCTTTCGCAGTCATCATCGAGGCTTCGATGCATGATAACCGTGTTTGGGATGCAGTGAAGCAAAACACGCAAATAGAAGATCTGATGTCGACCCTGCTCTTAAAGGAAACCAGGCAAGGTATACGCAAGGGTGTCGCGGAAATTATATTTTCTACATGCGGCACCTCCCCATCGCAAAAACGGTGTTTCAAGGGCTCCCAAGCCAAGGGCGGTGCAATTGGGGCAAAAGTTCCAACGGCTACGACGATTCATATTGTCGCGACGTTGTGGAAGTCTATGTCCGCTTTATTCCCCGAGTCAATCCACTACGCACAGTCATCTCAGGAGTTTTTCGACATCGCTCTTGTCCTTTTTCAGACTGTGTCAGATTTATCCCCTGAGGACCTGATTTTTGGAGAGTATCTCAGTCAATGGGGCACCATTCTCCTTAGCCATCGGACACACGAGGTTTGTCTAACCATCCGTCCTCAGTATATTCCATTCTCGCTAGTTACTAACTGTTCTGTAAGTTTGTCGGTCGGGAGCCTGTCGATTGGATTGTTCTCGGATTTACTCGTCTTCTTAAAATGTGCTTGGAGCTTGCACACCCTGTTACAGCCAATACAGACACGAGGTAACAAAATCCCGGATATACTGGGTCATTTCGTTATGCTAATTATCCTATAGCAACCTCATGGAGAGTCTCTTTACCGCATACTTGTTCCCAGACCTATCAGAATGCTCGGAGACGGAGGCAATCCAACCTAGTATCCCAGTAATGCACACTGCCACGCGACGGGAGTTGTATAACGTCCTCCTGCGTCTCTGTGAGGTAAAGACGAACTGTGAAAAGATGCTGGATCTCCTTGGCGATGTAATCCCACTAGGTGCGCTTCCCGACTCTCAATGTATGATCCCGCGTGCTCAGAAATTTACAGATTATACATACGAACCGAACTGGGTTTTTGACCGATACAAGACAATCCGCTCCCCCGAAGGCTATGCTGGATTGAAAAATCTCTCCAATACCTGCTACCTGAACTCCCTGTTTACCCAGTTGTTTATGAATATCGATTTCCGAAAGTTTATGCTGAACGTCCATGTTGCTGACGTAGATTCAACCCAAAAGCTTCTTGCAGAAACGAAAAAGGTCTTCGCATACATGCAGAATACGTGGCAGAAAAGTGTCGACACCCAAGCAGCAGTGGACACCATCCGCACCTATGACAATGAGCCCATCGATATTAACGTCCAGATGGACGTGGATGAATTTTACAACCTTCTCTTCGATCGGTGGGAAAGCCAAATCCTGTCAGCCGAGGACAAGAAGCTGTTCAGATCGTTCTATGGCGGGCAACTCGTCCAACAGATCAAATCGAAAGAGTGTGAACATATCTCCGAGCGACTTGAACCGTTCTCCGCGATTCAGTGCGATATCAAGGGAAAGGCTGGGCTTGAGGATAGTTTGCGTGCTTATGTAGAGGGAGAGGTGATGCAAGGGGGTAAGTTCGAGTTGATGTTGAATATTTTATCAGATTTTACTAAATTTCTTGCAGATAATAAATACTCATGTACCTCGTGTGGACGTCACGTCGACGCTGTTAAGAGGTATGCTTGATCCATGTTCACCTTATCTGAACCAATTACGGTGTTAACGTTGAGCAGAGCTTGTTTGAAGGACCTCCCAGATAACCTAATATTCCACTTAAAACGCTTCGACTTCGACGTCATCTCCATGATGCGTTCCAAAATCAACGATGAATTTCAATTCCCAGAACGCCTCGATATGACTCCGTACACAGTTGAGTACCTTACCAACCCCAGCGACCCAATTGCTCCTGATGTTTTCGAACTGGTTGGTGTCCTGGTACATAGCGGCACTGCGGAGTCCGGTCACTACTATTCATATATTAGGGAACGGCCGGCCTCAGATCCTAATGCCTGGGTTGAATTCAATGATTCGGACGTTAGCAGATTTGACTCTTCCAAGATACCCGATCAATGTTTTGGCGGCATGAACGACCCAATCCATGGCCCAAACATGGGCCAGGTCCGTTTTAACAAGGTGTGGAATGCATACATGCTATTCTACCAGCGCGTTTCAAGCATGGAAAAGGAAAAGTCAGCCTATGAGTCATCCCTTGGCGATTATCCGGTCAATGTTCCGCTCCCCTTGGAACTTGGAAATCACATCAGCATGGAGAATGAGATTTTCATTCGGACCTACTGCCTTTTGGATCCGTACCACGCCTACTTTATCCGTGCCCTGCTCGAGCAGTCGAGGAAGTTCACGGTCCCTGGAGAGCGCGGACTTAGTAAGATTCAAAAGTCGGCGATCTCTGTTGCGTTGGATAATTTGGACCAGATAATTTCCAGATCCAAGGAGTTGCCCGAACTGGAAAATATTATCATCGAGTTAGGCAGAAGCGTCAATGAGAGCACTCAGGGTGCGATGGAAGTTCTCTTTTGGACTATCCAGCGGCCTTTGGGTATCCGCAATCTTCTTCTGAAGAGCCCTAATAACGTTGTTCGCGACGGGTTCTGCCGACTACTTATCGCTGCCGTCGCACAGTTGCAGGAGCCACTGGCGGATGAGACTCTCGACCAAGCCGAACTATCCCAGTGTGAACATGATTTCGTCACGATGGTCGAGACTGTTGTTGAATCTCTTGATCAGTTGTGGCCTAGCTTGCATATCTACTCGCGCGCCTGGGACGATTATTTTGCCTTACTCCTTGGGATTGCCAACCTTGGTGCCTACCCGGTTGAAGTCATGCTTGGGCATGGCTTTCTTCTCAAGTGCCTGGAGATGGTGTGGCTTGATAGGGAGGATAGCAAGAGGCTGAAGCGGCAGTATGTCAACTACGTCCGGCTTATGGAAAAAGGCCGCAAATATTCTCATTTCAAGCTTCTCGAGGTCCTCTACGTCTTGATGACTCATATCGACTTCACACTGGCCCCAACTCCGGATAACCAACCACGAACCTGTGTCTCGGGCAGGTATTCCCTAACCAGGATGGAGGCCGAATTCGTTCGCCCGATCGGAAGGAACAGGGACCTAGTTCTATTGAAGAAAATTCTGGAGCAACAGGCGAATCCCACCGTAGCCCGGAAGATAGTGAGCGTATTTCTAGCCGTTGATCCTGAACTTGGTCTAACCGAAAGCATCTGCAAGGTCCTTGAGGACGGTTTAAGGGTATCACCTGCATATCTCTGTGTCCCATTCCTCGAAGCAACACTGTCGTTCTGTCAAACATCATCCGACGTGGACCAAGTTACCAATCTCATCGACTATGTCGCCAAAGGCGTGGAATCCATCAATGATAGCGGAGGTCGAGAACATCTTGCCTTTTTCCAGTCCCTTCTTGTCTCCCAGAACGATAAAATCACCAAGGGCGATGACTTCTGGTTCTGGAGTGCCGTGGTTGAACGGATCCCTGACTGGGCGCCCACTCTCCTTCATTATCCGGATAGGACTGTTAGGACCAACACGTTCGACTTCTTACGAGAACTTCTCTTCTCCAAAGAAGCGGACGAAACAAACGAGGACTTCCGCCAAGCGTACAAAAAAATCGGCAAGGATCTAGCGCAAGCGTGTGTTGAGAGATTGCGAAGGACGTATCTTCAGCCATCTGACAATCAGCCAGCCGAGGTACGGTCGATGGAGACGATCGCGCTTGTCGTGCAACATTGTATAGAGTCGTATTACGATGAACAGGATGCTGAAGATGTGGAGTTTAGCCAGCAGGCGAATGGTATGTTGAGTCCTTGATCCTATTCCCTCTCGTTTCACTTGGAGGTCTATCTAACTTTTGTCTTCTTCTTGTAGCTGTAATCTCCGCCTTAGAGCAGCTGAATGTAGACCTCCCAGAGGAGCTGGTCTCTGGTACGTAAAGAAACTCTCATTTTGCTATGTTTGCTCTTCTTGCTGCGCTCTTTTTTTGTTTTTCTAACCTTTCCCCGTGGTATTTTTCAGGCTCTGACTTCCCTTCAGATGGGTGGGACGATAATTCGATGATGGGGAGCGATTCGGATGTTGGGATTAATGGATCGCCTTGAGGAAAATTGAGACAAGATAGAGCCCGTTCAGGGTAAGCGGGAAGTGTGTGTGGGGTAGATATCTGATGGAAGGAAGAAGGAAAGGTGATAGATGACGCCAGTGCCTTTTTTTTTCTTTTTCTTTTTCTCTTTTTATCCTCTTTCCTTGTTTTACGAACCTGAACGACCTAACCGCTACATATGCATTCTACGGCGTTTTCTTCCTTTCCCCCCCCCCCCCCCCGCCTACACCCTTTCTCCGTTCTATCTTATCTAGATCCAGGCCAACTGTTCAGTGCGGTTGATTGCCTAGTTTTGTTTGGTTTTGTTTGGTTGGTTGGCTGGCTGGTTGGTTGGTAATTTCTTCCCTCGTGTGTGTGTTTTGTGTGTCTGTGTTTCTGTCCCCCCCCCCCTGTAGGTGCATAACTAGTGGTTGATTGATTCGATTTGATCAGTTCAGTTTGTTTTTGCTATTTTGTGTCCCCTGTTCTTGCGTTTTATGGGAGGAGTTAACACTTACATCTTTTTTTTTTCTGTTTTTTTATTTTTCTATTAACTAGCAAATACATGGGAGAAGGATTATGATCATTTGTACTGGTTTTTTTTTTTTTTTTTTTTAAAATAT